>CM038681.1:541637836-542137836 GCA_021605205.1 Aegilops longissima | reverse complement strand
TTCAGATCCATAAGATTCAAAACAAAAGTTTAATATTGACATGAAAACAATAATACTTCAAGCATACTAACAAAGCAATCATGTCTTCTCAAAATAACATGGCCAAAGAAAGTTATCCCTACAAAATCATATAGTCTAGCTATGCTCTATCTTCATCACACAAAATATTTAAATCATGCACAACCCCGATGACAAGCCAAGCAATTATTTCATACTTTTGATGTTCTCAAACTTTTTCAACTTTCACGCAATACATGAGCGTGAGCCATGGACATATCACTATAGGTGGAATATAACTATGGTTGTGGAGAAGACAAAAAGGAGAACATAGTCTCACATCAGCTAGGCATATCAACGGGCTATGGAGATGCCCATCAATATATATCAATGTGAATGAGTAGGGATTGCCATGCAATGGATGCACTAGAGCTATAAGTGTATAAAAGCTCAACAAAAGAAACTAAGTGGGTGTGCATTCAACTCGCTTGCTCATGAAGACCTAGGGCATTTTGAGGAAGCCCATCATTGGAATATACAAGCCAGGTTCTATAATGAAATATTCCCACTAGTATATGAAAGTGACAACATAGGAGACTCTCTATCATGAAGATCATGGTGCTACTTTGAAGCACAAGTGTGGTAAAAGGATAGTAGCATTGCCCCTTCTCTCTTTTTCTCTCATTTTTTTTGTTTTTTTGGGACTTCTCTTTTTTATGGCCTCTTTTTTATTTTTTCTTTTTTGGGTTTCTTTGGCCTCTTTTATTTATTTATTTTCGTCTGGAGTCTCATCCCGACTTGTGGGGGAATCATAGTCTCCATCATCCTTTCCTCACTGGGACAATGCTCTAAAAATGATGATCATCACACTTTTTATTTACTTACAACTCAATATTACAACTCGATACTAGAACAACTCAAGAATTACAAGTCAATACTTAGAACAAAATATGACTCTATGTGAATGCCTCCGGTGGTGTACCGGGATGTGCAATGAATCAAGAGTGACATGTATGAAAATCATGAATGGTCGCTTTGCCACAAATACGATGTCAACTACATGATCATGCAAAGCAATATGACAATGATGGAGCGTGTCATAATAAACGGAACGGTGGCAAGTTGCATGGCAATATATCTCGGAATGGCTATGGAAATGCCATGATAGGTAGGTATGGTGGCTGTTTTGAGGAAGGTATATGGTGGGTGTATGATACCGCGAAAGGTCTTGCGGTATTAGAGAGGCTAGCAATGGTGGAAGGGTGAGAGTGCGTATAATCCATGGACTCAACATTAGTCATAAAGAACTCACATACTTATTGCAAAAATCTGTTAGTTATCGAAACGAAGTACTACACGCATGCTCCTAGGGGGATAGATTGGTAGGAAAAGACCATCGCTCGTCCTCGACCACCACTCATAAGGAAGACAATCAATAAATAAATCATGCTCCGACTTCATCACATAACGGTTCACCATACGTGCATGCTACGGGAATCACAAACTTTAACACAAGTATCTCTCAAATTCACAACTACTCCACTAGCATGATTCTAATATCACCATCTCCATATCTCAATACAATCAAAAATAATCAAACTTCTCACAGTATTCAATGCACTTTATATGAGAGTTTTTATTATATCCCTCTTGGATGCCTATCATATTATGACTAAATTTTATAACCCAAGCAAATTACCATGCTGTTTAAGACTCTCAAAATAATATAAGTGAAGCATGAGAGTTCATCTATTTCTTCAAAATAAAACCACCATCGTGCTCTAAAAAGATATAAGTGAAACACTAGAGCAAATGACAAAACTACTCCGAAAGATATAAGTGAAGATCAATGAGTAGTCGAATAATTATGCAACTATGTGAAGACTCTCTAACATTTAAGAATTTAAGATCTTGATATTTTATTCAAACAGCAAGTGAGGGAGTCCTGGATTAGGGGGTGTCCGGATAGCCGGACTACCATCATCAGCCGATCTATCATCTGCCGGACTATCATCATCGACCGGACTCCAAGACTATGAAGATACAAGATTGAAGACTTCGCCCCGTGTCCGGATGGGACTTTCCTTGGCGTGGAAGGCAAGCTTGGCGATCTGAGATATGTAGATCTCCTACCATTGTAACCGACTCTATGTAACCCTAGCCCTCTCCGGTGTCTATATATACCGGATGGCTCTAGTCCGTGGGACTATCGAACAACAACCCTTACAATCATACCATAGGCTAGCTTCTAGGGTTTAGCCTCCTTGATCTCGTGGTAGATCCACTCTTGTAAACATCCACAATATCAATATCAATCGAGCAGGGCGTAGGGTTTTACCTCCATCAAGAGGGCCCGAACTGGGTAAAACATCGTGTCCCTTGTCTCCTGTTACCATCCGCCTAGGCGCATAGTTCGGGACCCCCTACCGTGATCCGCCGGTTTGACACCGACATTGGTGCTTTCATTGAGAGTTCCTCGTGTCGTCACCGATAGCGATGGCCTCTTCAATCAACAACGGCGCAGTCTGGGTGAGACTTTTCTCCCGGACAGATCTTCATATTCGGCGGCCGCGCTGCGGGCAACTCGCAGCCATCTGGAGCAGATCGCTTCGCCCCTGGCCGTCGAGTCAGGTTTGGAAGCCTAAACTTCACGGCCCGATATCCGGGGGACTTGATCTTGATGGAGCTGAGCCACAGCCGAAGGCGTGCGGTGCTGTCACGATGGGCATGACCTAACTCGCCGCGGACAGCACCTTTGAGGCCGCTGCGAATCCGCTCCGACCCATAGTCCGGGGCGATCGCTCGGATCGAGGGCGGATGGCTGGACACCGCCTCGGGGCGGCAACTTCTATGGCGATGGGCGAACACTTACCTTGTCCGCATAAAGCCCATGACTCGGCGCGGACTCTGCGGACTCCGAACCTCCTGCGCCCGCCGGTCGAATCCGATTGGCGCCCGATCATGGAATTCACCGCGCGGACATCTTTCCTTTTCGCCCTTGGCGATATCATAAATTCACTAAAGCATCTCGCTATCCGGAGAGCCTTGGCGAACTACGGCCGGGGCGGTTGGGACGCAGACGACAAAGAAATTGAGCCCACCCACCACCCACCCGTAGCCACCGTCGGCGATTTAACCGGCGTACTCGACCACGACTCCGAAGACATCGGCGGTATGGGCGGCGATGCGAGACTACTAAGAACCGGTGCCTACAGGACCTTTGGAAGACCACCTCGTCATACGACATATACATGGTGGACACCCCAAAAGATGGGGGCGACAAAGAAGCAGCGGAGGCCGATTCCTTAAAGAAACAACCCAAGCGCCCGGCGTCGGTGGCGCCGCTCTAAATCCGCCACGGCAAGAATGGTGATTCCGGCACGGAGATAATAACACCCGAAAGTGCGAAGAAAACTCCCTCCGGACGATCCAGCGCGAGGAGGGGGAAGCCAGCCCTCACGAGAGGCGGCGGATGAAGAAGGTCGAGGATGACAATTACTTACCTCCTCCGGAGGCGAGGCAAGCCTCGGCGACGACAAATTCGTTGTGCTGAGGATCCCGTCGAACAAGAGCGTTTGAGGCAGGCTAATGGCCAAAGAAAAAGCAACAACAGCTTCAAGCTGATCAAGACCTCTTGGCCGGCGGATGGACCGAGGTCCTCGCGGCGAAGAGTATGAACTCGACGCCCCTCAAAAGTTACCCAAAGCGCAAGTTGCTCCCCGATTAGAGGAGGCGTACAAACCTGCATCACCAGCGCTGTCTGACAGACCGGCCACCTCGTGGCGCGACAGAGGCGTGCAAGCCCTCCACCAAAACCGTACCCGGCATCGCTCAAAAAGCATGAAGCCACGGGGAGCGCGCGGACTTGCGGGATATATTGGAGGACAAGGCAAGACAATCCAGATCTATCTATGGATCACGTGGGCGCCCCAAGACCCACAGCGAATACCGTCGCGCGGATATAACTAGTCGCCGGGCGAACACAGCGGACAACGCTCTCTCGAGCTACGTCGCGATATTGCTCAATCTGAGGCGCCGACACCCACTATGCTTCACGCGAAGTAATGGATCATCAAATCCTGAAGGTTTAAACCCGTTAATATCGAATCCTCGATGGCACAACAGACCCAGCGGTTTGGATTGAGGATTATCTTCTCCATATACACATGGCCCTTGGTGGCGATCTTCACGCCATCAAATATCTCCCGCTCAAGCTTAAAGGACCAGCTCGGCATTGGCTTAACAGCCTCCCGCAGAGTCAATTGGATCTTTGGGAAGACACGGAAGCCGCATTCCTCGACAACTTCCGAGACGCGGATGTGCGACCACCGGACTTGAGATGACCTAAGCCACATAATCCAGCAGCAGGGCGAATCGGCCGAGCAATTCAGACACGGTTCTTAACAAAGAAAAATCAAATCGTCATTGTCCGGATGCGAGAGGTCCTCGCTGCCTTCAAACATAACATCCATGACGAGTGGCTGGCCCGGCACCTAGGGCGGGAGAAGCCGAAATCCATGGCAGCCCTCACATCACTCATGACCCGCTTACGTGCGGGAGAGGATAGCTGGCTAGCTCGCGATAACAACCTCAAAGAAAAGCGCTGGCAGTCCGGATACCAAGGACCGCAATGTCGAGTTGCGTCGAAACAAAACAACGCCGCGTGTGGCGGCGGCAATGAGGATCGGCAGTCAACGCCGGATTCGAGGCTCAAGCCGGTCAGCGGAAGAAGCCATTCAAAAGAACCACTCCGGGCCCGTCAATTTGGACCGAATACTCGACCGCTCTGTCAAATACATGGAACCCCGAAAAGCCAGCTAATCACACCAACAGAGATTGTTGGGTATTCAAGCGAGCGAGCAAATTAATCGCCGAAAACAGTGACAAGGGCTACACAGCGATGGCGAGGAAGAGACCGGCCGCCCGAACAACGAGAGGACAAAGGATTCCCCCTCAAGTTCGGACGGTAAACATGATATCGCAACGCATATTCCCAATAGGGGCGAGCGTGCACTAAAGGGCGATATCTGCGATGGAGCGATCGCCCCAAAATTCAACCCATGGTCCTCTTGCCCGATCACTTTCGATCGAAGAGACCATCCGACCGATATCCGCCATGGCGGATTCGCGCGTGGTTTTAGACCCAATCGTCGATGGATTTCACCTCACGAGAGTCACGATGGGCGGCGGCAGAGCTGAACCTGCTTTATCGGGATACGGGCGCAAGATGGGCATAGACCCTTCAAGGATTAAACCTACAAAGACAACCTTCAAAGCGTCATACCGGTGTCGAGGCCAATTATACAGCTCGATTACTCGAAGTGGTCTTGGATCCCGGATAATTTCGGCGAGGAGTTAATCTTCGACATAGTCCCGTTCGGCGGCTATCACGCTCTGCTTTCGGACGAACCGCGTTTGCAAAATTCAGCAGCGGTGCCGCATTATTCATACCTTAAGCTCAAGATGCGAGCCCTCGTGGAGTCATCACGGTCAATGGAAACACGGGGCGCTCCTCCGAGCGGAGGAACATCTGCGGCTCTCGCGGCGAAGTCTGAGCAGCCTTTTAAGGCAATTCTCGAGTCCGGCCGTTAAGCGACCGAACACGACCAAACGCGCCGGAGCAACATCAACCAAGACCACAGCGCGTTCCGAGACGCAGCGTAGCAATGCGGCCTCAACCCCAGCCCTCGCAAAATTGTAAGACAAACTCTCGCGTACATAATTACGCCTTGGAGATACCATGGGCATAGGGAAAAGGCACAACCACAACAGACCCAGTGCGGTTCGACCACACGGGGGCTCCCAAGTATGTCGCTCTTTTTCTTTTATTTTCTCTTTTTCATACAGAACTCGTGTCGTGGCGACCTGCCGAACTCATGATGCAACAGCCGAGGGAAGGACAAAGGCGCGGCGAACACTCAGGTGGTCTCCATCACGAGCATTAAATTTGTTAAATACAAACATTCCATGCCTACCCACGAGAGAGCGCCTTTAATTCGTCAATCCCTTGCTTTCCGCACTATTTGTATCATTCCGCACTCATAGCATATCGTCTCGAATAAAATGCAGCACTTTTTGCCTATAATTGCATTACCTTATATATATATATATGTTCATTTACGACATGTTGCACCCGTACATTTTGGTACGGCCAAATACACCAGGGGCTTATGCTCTCCACGTTATGGTGTGATAAAGTCCGAACACTTTCACAAGTCGGCACCCGAACTTATAGCATTATATGAATCGGCTCGAATCATGTCTTGGGTCAATAGTTGGGTTTGCCCGGCTCCCATGTTTGGCACCTTACATTCCGTTCTATCGGCTAAGGTAGCCTGGGAGAACCACTGCGATTGCGCCCGGTTGAGCGGGTTAACGCCTCGATGGAAAGCTAAAACTGACTGTCATGATAAGGCGAGAGACTGGTCGCTATTCGAGAGGTCCTTCGGGTCCTTAAAGACCTCGCCGCTTGGCGAAGTTCGGATGATGTCCGGCGAAGGCGTGGATAGCGCCCCAATTCGGTCCTCCGAATACTAGGGGCTTCACGAAATTTAAAATTATAAAATTCTATGGCTAAGTGAGAGTGTTCAAGCACTATAAGTCCGGTTGCCTTGTTACGTTGTGTTGGCGCCTCCTAGATGGACCCAAAAATGGGAACAAGAGCGCTCAAGTTTATCCCGAACACCCTAGCACTTTCGTGGCATGGGGGCTGAAGCCGACGACTTGCCATCTCTCGATTTAATAAGCGGCCGCCTGAAGGTAATATTTTAAATTAACAAGCGTTGCTTAGTGCATATGAACAAAGTTTTCAGCGCGCAGGATAACACATTGGGAATTTACTCAAAATTACATCCACAGGGCACTCATCCGCAATCTTGCGGGCACCCTTGAGACAGCCTTATAGTACATTTGGGCGTCGATGTTCCTTGCCCGCTGGTGGCGCGTCGATGATTAGCTTCTCCGCATCCAGCTTGCCCCAATGCACCTTTGCGCGGGCAAGGGCCCGACGAGCACCTTCAATACAGGCGGAGCGCTTGATAACCTCCACCCGGGCACGCATCCACCAGCCGTCGCCGACGAGGCGAAGTAGCTCCAGGCATGGCCTCTCCAGGCCACAGCCGGACTATGAGGCCCTTCATGGCCTGCTCGGCCACCTTGTGAAGCTTCGACCAGCTGCTTCACTGGTCGCTAGGGGCACGGATGGCGGCCTCGGCATCTTGAGACCGAAGACCTTCTCCGTTGAGCTCCCTCCTCGGCTCGGTAGAATCTGGCGGCATCGAGACACGCTTGAGGCAGATCTGCAAGCGCCTGGAGAGCTCGAATTCGGGTAAGTAACACGTAATTTACATTCACATGCTTGCTTTGCATGAAAAATGCCTTACCGCCGCTATCTTCCTCATCAACTCAATCTCTGAAAGGACTTATGGGCCTCGGCCTTGGCGGTTTAGCACTTTCGAGGCCGAGGCAAGCTCGGACTCTCGAGTCTTTGAGTCACGCTCAAGCTCTCATGCTTCTCCATGAGAGCACGGAGCTCTTGCTGAACCACCGCCACCGCGCCTCCTGCTTTTCTCGCTCTGCCTGTTCCGTGGCGATTGCGTTCGGCCACGGACACGGCCTCCTTCTGTGGTCGCCACCTCGTTCGTGGCCCTGCAGCACCCATGTTATCCTTGTTATTTTTGTTGCAACCTAAATCCTTTTCTGTAAGGTACAAGTTCAAAGTGGTGTTACTCACCTTCTTTGTCCTGGAGCTGCTTCCTGGCGCGGCCGAGCTCTTGCTCGGACCGCTCGAGCTCCTTCTTCACAGCATCGACCTCCACAGTCAGTGCGGCAGAGGTCAGCAGCGTAGCCTGCAACCCATATTGACATAATTTTTTAGCAACCCTGCGTATCTCTTCTTTTTTTAGATCCTCAGTCCGGCTTTTCTTTCCGAACACCGAACCGAGTATCAGGGGCTACTGTCTATGCGGTATTACATTGCATATTTTTAACTTCTTACCTCAAAGCCTGATAGAAGGCTACTGCAGGCTTCGGTCAGCCCGCTCTTGGCGAGCTGCACCTTCTGGATCACCGCACTCATAGTAGTGCGGTGTTCTTCCTCGATGGAAGCGCTCTACAGCGCCTCCAACAAATTGCTCGGCGCCTCCGGTTGGACGAAAGCCGCCGGCGTCACGGTCTTGCCCTTCGTTCGAAGGGCGCCCGGCCGGACTCCGGAACCACTGCGGGTTCGATGTGGAGTCGGCGCAAAGTCCGGAGGGCGCCTTGTGGCGCCCCGAGCCTCCCCGATGGGTCCCTTCTTGGGATCCCACCTCGGCGTCCTCGGTGTCGCGGGGTGTGGAGGCGGTCGGGATGGAGTCTACATCCGACGGAGCCAACGACCGCTTCGATGAAGCGGGAGATCATCACCGGCGGACTACAGGCAGCATGCGGCATCGAATGACACTATGTGGCGCAGAAAAGAAATTATAAATCATTCAGGAATCCGGATACTTACGATCTCGCGGAGGCTGGCCCTTGAAGGCCATTCTTCCTTGCCAGCGTTGATGTTGGCGGAGCTGTCCGGGAATAGTCCTTCCCTCTTGGACCCTTCTCGCCTCCCCCTGCTGGGGAAGCCTTCCTCTTCCTCTCTCCCTCCTCCGGGAGAGAGTCCTCTTCCTCCTCCTCATTTTGGGGAGGAGTCCGCCCGAGTCGTCGGACACTGAAAACGGGCACTCTTTCGAGCACCGTGGCCTCCTTCTTGGCCTTCTTCTCCGGCACCACGTGCGGTGCGGAACCAGCAACCCGCTAGGCAGGCGCCCACTGGATTTTTCGGCATAGGAGCCGGGCAGGTAATCTGCTCCTCCTTCCTCATCCAGTCCGTCAAAGGAGAAGGGAAATTAAAACCGCATAGAGTTAAACTATGAAAACAAGTGTCCCGTAAAGGGTAGAATCACTTACCTCGTCGGCTGGCTGCGGCGAAATCCGCGATCTTGATCGCGGATGCGAAACCGGCGCCCTTGAACAGCTCCTTCCAGGTGCCTTCGTACGTCGTGTCGAAGAGCCTACTCAGCACCTGGTGCTGTTCCGGATCGAACTCCACAGATTGAATGCCCGCTCTTGGCATGGGAGTATCCGCGGACGAGCATGACTTGGACCACGTTAACCAGCTGAGCTTCTTCACCAGCTTACGGATACGGGCTTGGAGTCCCGTCGGCTCCTTGAACTACCCCACAGCAAGCCCTTCTCTTTCAGGAGGTGAGCTGCGTGGGGTACCAGATCTAAACTTCGGGGCCGCCGCCCATGTAGGGTCACGCTGCTCGGTGATATAGAACCACCCGATTGCCACCTTGACGGATTCCACGAAGGCCCTTGAACCAAAGGACATTGGGCATCTTGCCCAACATGGCGCCCTCCGCACTCCGCTTGAGTGCCCTTCACTACCTTCGCTTGACATTGAAGGTCTTGAGCCACAAGCGAAGTGGGGCTGGATGCAGAGGAAGGCCTCGCACCACGACGATAACGCCGAGATGTTGAGGATGAAGTTGGCGCCAGATCATGGAAATCCAGGCCGTAGTAGAACATGAGCCCCGGACAAAGGGATGTAGTGGAAAGCCAGTCCCGAGGAAGTGGGGAAGAAAGACGACCCTCTCATGGGGCACAGGGGTGGGGATGAGCTTCCCTCGTCGGGCAGCGGTCTTGTGATGTCGCTGGAAAGGTATCCGGCGCCCGCGCAGTTTGGCGATGTGCTCCTCCTTAACGGTGGAGGCCAACCATTTACCTCCCGCTCGGACATGGTCGGAGAAGGTTGAGACGAGATCTTGCGAACTTGGGCGCTGGAGCTCGAGTCTTGCGGAGATGGATAAGCAAAGGAGGAAGAAGGCGTAGGTGAGAAGGTGAATCCTTATCCCTTATATGGGCGGGCAAAGTCTTACGCGTCCCCCACCGGCCTGGTAAAACTCGCTTATCTCCCAAGCGTCACCATCAATGGCGCGGTTGGGTTACCCACGTCCGTATTGATGAGAATCCCGGATTAAGGGGAAACACGATCTCTGCTTCGACAAGATGTGCCAAGGAAACCGCCTAGCTAAATGCGCTGAGGTGGTAAAGTAAAAAACAATTCAAGTAATGGCTTGGTAGTGGTGTGACGTCATGCCACAGAAAACATGAGCAGATTGAACTTGTGTATATATTATTATTCTCTCTACGGTGGAATGTGTAATTTATTTTGCAGAGCCGGACACTATCCTGGTGTTCACAATCTTCTATCATTCGGAGGAGGAACCTGCCTTGCAATGCCAAGCAATATCGCTACCGGACTTATCGTCATTGAAGCCTGGTTCAGGGGCTACCGAGGAGTCTGGATTAGGGGTGTCCGGATAGCGGACTACCATCATCACCGATCTATCATCTGCCGGACTATCATCATCGGCGGACTCCAAGACTATGAAGATACAAGATTGAAGACTTCGCCCGTGTCCGGATGGGACTTTCCTTGGCGTGGAAGGCAAGCTTGGCGATCGGATGTGTAGATCTCCTACCATTGTAACCGACTCTATGTAACCCTAGCCCTCTCCGGTGTCTATATAAACGGATGGCTCTAGTCCGTGGGACTATCAGAACAACAACCCTTACAATCATACCATAGGCTAGCTTCTAGGGTTTAGCCTCCTTGATCTCGTGGTAGATCCACTCTTGTAAACATCCACAATATCAATATCAATCGAGCAGGACGTAGGGTTTTACCTCCATCAAGAGGGCCCGAACCTGGGTAAAACATCGTGTCCCTTGTCTCCTGTTACCATCCGCCTAGACGCATAGTTCGGGACCCCCTACCCGAGATCCGCCGGTTTTGACACCGACAGCAAGCAAAACAAAAGAAAATAAAATGACGCTCCAAGCAAAACACATATCATGTGGTGAATAAAAATATAGCTCCAAGTAAAGTTACCGATGAACGAAGACGAAAGAGGTGATGCCTTCAGGGGCATCCCCAAGCTTTCGCTCTTGGTTGTACTTGAATATTACCTTGGGGTGCCTTGGTAATCCCCAAGCTTAGGCTCTTGCCACTCCTTATTCCATAGTCCATCGAATCTTTACCCAAAACATGAAAACTTCACAACACAAAACTCAACAGAAAACTCGTAAGCTCCGTTAGTATAAGAAAATAAATCACCACTTAGGTACTGTTGTGAACTCATTATAAATTCATACTGGTGTAATATCTACTGTATTCAAACTTCTCTATGGTTCATACCCTCCGATACTACTCATAGATTCATCAAAATAAGCAAACAACACAATGAAAACAGAATCTGTCAAAAACAGAACAGTCTGTAGTAATATATATCAAACGTATACTTATGGAACTCCAAAAATTCTGAAATAAATTGGGGGACCTGAAGAATTTGTCTATTAATCATCTTCGAAAATAATCAACCTAAAAGCACTCTCCATTAAAAAATGGCAGCTAATCTCGTGAGCGCTAAGTTTCTGTTTTTTACAGCAAGATCACATTAACTTCCACCCAAGTCTTTCCAAAGGTTCTACTTGGCACTTTATTGAAACAAAAGCTATAAAACATGATTACTACAGTAGCTTAATCATGTGAACACACAAAAACAGTAGGGGCAAATATTGGGTTGTCTCCCAACAAGCGCTTTTCTTTAATGCCTTTCTAGCTAGGCATGATGATTTCAATGATGCTCGTATAAAAGGTAAGAATTGAAACATAAGGAGAGCATCATGAAACACATGGCAAGCACATTTAAGTCCAACCCACTTCCTATGCATAGGGATTTTGTGATCAAACAACTTATGGGAACAATAATCAACTAGCATAGGAAGGCAAAACAAGTATAATTTCAAGGGATAATTAGATTTATGCCCCTAGTTGTGTCCCACTCGTCTGTTTTACCCCTAATTTCCAAAAGTCACCGGTTCTGTCCAAGTCAGTTTGCTCCTCTTATGCTTTTGCCCTTTGACCGTTTGACCATCAGTTTAAAAACTTCATAACTAATTCATACTAAATCAGAAAAATACAAATAAGATACCCAAAATGTTCAGAAAAACATCACCTATATGTCAGTGTCATTTGCATTCATGAAAAAAGTGTTGGAAAGTGCACATCCGAGTTTTAGCTCTTTTGATACCACCATGAATAGTAAAATCTAAAAAAATTCAAAAAAATATGGTGGCAAAGAACGACAAATGTTCTAAGTGCTTGCCAAGTTTCATCAGGGAACGACATTCGTGGAAGTCGTGGCAAAAAAATAATCTATTTTAGAGTGCTGATTGTTTTTTTTGCTGGGGCACCCACAAATGTCATTCCCTGATGAAACTTGGCAAGCACTTAAAACGTTTGTCATTCTTTGCCACCAAATTTGATTTTGAATTTGTTGAATTTTTTTAGATTTTACTATTCATGGTGGTAGCATAAGATCTAAAACTCGGATGGGCACTTTGAAACACTTTTTTCATGAATGCAAATGACACTGACATATTGGTGATGTTTGTCCGAACATTTTGGTATCTTATTTGCATTTTTCTGATTTAGTATGAATTAGCTATGAAGTTTTCAAACTGACGGTCAAACAGTCAAAGGGCAAAAGCATAAGAGGAGCGAAGTGACTTGGACAGAAGCGGTGACTTTTGGAAATTAGGGGTAAAACAGCCGAGTGGGACACAACTAGGGGCATAAATCTAATTATCCCTAACTTCAAACTTTTAACACATAGAGAGGAAACTTGATATTATTGCAATTCCTACAAGCATATATTCCTCCGTCATAATAATTTTCAGTAGCATCATGAATGAATTCAACAATATAACCAGCACCTAAAGCATTCTTTTCATGTTCTACAAACATAGAAATTTTATTACTCTCCACATAAGAAAAATTCTTGTCATTCAGAATAGTGGGAGTATCATAAGAGACTCGAATACTATAAATTGTTTCCACATTAAAAGAGTAATGTTCAGAAAAGGGGTAATCATAATCATGACAAGTTTTATAAATATAATCATCACTACTCTTTATAGCGTAAGTGTCATCACAATAATCATCATAAATAGGAGGCATGCTATCATCATAATAAATTTGCTCATCAATACCTGGGAGGCTAAAAATATCATCTTCATTAAACATAGCATCCCCAAGCTTGGGACAAACATTAATTGCAGCAAATATATTCTCAAACATGTCATTCTCATTAAACATAGCATCCCAAAACTTGGGCCTTTTCATATCATAAGCATAATCACTCTCATCATTAATAGTATGGATAGCACCAATAGTATAGCAATTATCATCATCACAATGAGTAATAGGAGCAACATCATTTGGGAGAGATACCTTTCCACCTTTGCTTCTCCGTCTTTTCTTTTTCTTCTTCACATCATGTGTGGGTTTAACCCTCTCTTTTGAGCTCCTTATTAATGAGATTGGTTGAATAGAAACCTCCTTCTCGTTACCTGATTCATCATAAGAAATAATAGGAGGATATTGGGAAGTCTCTTCCCTTTCATTAGTATTGTCTTCATCTTCTATTTGTTTTCGTGTCTTTATGTAATTGGCAATATAAGGATTTTCAATGCAATTCACCGCACAATACATGAAAATTTCTTCTAGATCAAAATCAACAAATCTATCAAGATTAAATTTTGGAATACCCTCAGTTATACGTTTCATTTCTTCATACCCCAAAAGAAGACTAAGCTCTTTATGATGCTCAAGGGTAATCAAGTTATCACAATTTTTGGACACGATTTGATCATGAAAGAAATAGCATTGGAGCTTTAAATGACCATGTTCATTGCAAAGTTCACAAGGATGGCGATAAATATTGAATCTTTCAGCACAATCATCTAGCCTTTCTTGCAACCATTTAGTTTCATGAAAGATATTTTCACAAAAGTTGACATGCTTATAAGAGACATTTTCATCATGACTAGTGCAATCATCATTAGTACTATGGATATTCAAAGAATTCATACTAATAACATTGCAATCATGCTCATCATTCAAATATTTAGTGCCAAACATTCTAATGCATTCTTCTTCTAACATTTTGGCACAATTATCGGAATCCTTATTTTCATGAAATATATTAAAAAGATGAAGCATCTGAGGCACCCTCAATTCCATTTTTTTGTAGTTTTCTTTTATAGACTAAACTAGTGATAAAACAAGAAAAAAGATTCGATTGCAAGATCTAAAGATATACCTTCAATCACTAACCTCCCCGGGAACGGCGCCAGAAAAGAGCTTGATGTCTAATACACAACCTTATTCTTGTAGACGTTGTTGGGCTTCCAAGTGCAGAGGTTTGTAGGACAGTAGCAAATTTCCCTCAAGTGGATGAACTAAGGTTTATCAATCCGTGGGAGGTGTAGGATGAAGATGGTCTCTCTCAAACAACCCTGCAACCAAATAACAAAGAGTCTCTTGTGTCCCCAACACACGCAATACAATGGTAAATTGTATAGGTGCACTAGTTCGGTGAAGAGATGATGATACAAGTGCAATATGGATGGTAGATATAGGTTTTTGTAATCTGAAAATATAAAAACAGCAAGGTAACTAATGATAAAAGTGAGCACAAACGGTATTGCAATGCTTCGAAACAAGGCCTCGGGTTCATACTTTCACTAGTGCAAGTTCTCTCAACAATAACAACATAACTGGATCATATAACTATCCCTCAACATGCAACAAAGAGTCACTCCAAAGTCACTAATAGCGGAGAACAAACGAAGAGATTATTGTAGGGTACGAGACCACCTCAAAGTTATCCTTTCTGATCGATCTATTCAAGAGTCCGTAGTAAAATAACATGAAGCTATTCTTTCCGTTCGATCTATCCTAGAGTTCGTACTAGAATAACACCTTAAGACACAAATCAACCAAAACCCTAATGTCACCTAGATACTCCAATGTCACCTCAAGTATCCGTGGGTATGATTATATGATATGCATCACACAATCTCAGATTCATCTATTCAAACCAACACAAAGTACCTCAAAGAGTGCCCCAAAGTTTCTACCGGAGAGTCAAGACGAAAACGTATGCCAACCCCTATGCATAAGTTCACAAGGTCACTGAACCCGCAAGTTGATCACCAAAACATACATCAAGTAGATCACGTGAATATCCCATTGTCACCACAGATAAGCACATGCAAGACATACATCAAGTGTTCTCAAATCCTTAAAGACTCAATCCGGTAAGATAACTTCAAAGGGAAAACTCAATCCATTACAAGAGAGTAGTTGGGGAGAAACATCATAAGATCCAACTATAATAGCAAAGCTCGCGATACATCAAGATCGTGCCGAATCAAGAAGACGAGAGAGGGAGGGAGGGAGAGAGAGAGAGAGAGAGAGAGAGAGAGAGAGAGAGAGAGAGAGAGAGATCAAACACATAGCTACTGGTACATACCCTCAGCCCCGAGGGTGAACTACTCCCTCTTCATCATGAAGAGCGCCGGGATGATGAAGATGGCCACCGGTGAGGGATCGCCCCTCCGGCAGGGTGCCTGTCGTGGAATTGTCACGGCAGATGTCCTCTTGCAAGGACTTAGTTGTGGAGCCATCGCAACTAGGAAGCTTAAAGGGGTTAATCGGGACAAAGGACACGAGAGAGTTATACTAGTTCGGCCCCATACGGTGAAGGTAAGGCCTACGTCTAGTTGGGTTGATATTTCTAGGGTTTCGATGACCAGGGAGCAAGATACGCTATGCCCGGTTCTCGAGGAGTTGTTTCTTGCCCTAAGCCGCCAGCGGGTCGTCCCCTTTATATACACGGGGATACGCCCTGCGGCCTACAAAGTCCCGGCCGGCTCATAAACAGTGTCCGGCTCGGTGACTAGTTAACTCTACCTTATGATACAAGTCATGCCATTACGGCTGTTTACTACTACGGGCCTTAAGTCGCCTGTGGGCTTTTAGACCCTTTATTCAACCGCCATCTTCATGCTTGGTCTTGGGCTTCTTCTGATGAATCCTTCTTTGCGTAACCCGGCCCCTTACGGGCGGCTTACGCAAATATTTATATCCCCAACATTAGGCCCCAGATTGATTTGAACCGGTTCATGTCAATCTTAAAATATCTTAATAAACAAGCCTTTCTGTCTCCTGTCTGTGCAAAGGTTATAACCCGTCGTGATGTCATCTTCTGGATCTGTGATAACCCGTCGTGACGTCATCTTCCATTAAATTCTTATTTTATTTTGTCATATCTTGAACAGATCTCTTTCTTTACTGCCCATCCTGAAAACTGAGGCGTCGGAGCCGTTGGATAATGATACCTTGACTCCTCGTTTCTCGCGCCTTCCCAGTCAACCTCTCCTTATAAATAGGCACGACCTAGGTCTTTCCATTCTCCCTCTTTTGGTCATCTTCCTACTTACACTGTTTCGCCGCCGCACGAGCTCCGCCGTCGCCGCCGCCGCCGAGCTCCTCGTCTTCTCCAACTCAGGCTGCTGCATCAACCTGTCTTGACCAGAGAAACGCGATGAACCTCTGCCGCAATCCTGCATTTGTAAGTCCCTTTCCTTTCCTGCCTTAGATCGCATTACAGCTTCTCGAGTTAAATGGGTGTTAAATCGCGCACTGTTGCAAACCCTTGATAGATTTCACCTCCGACGCCTTTTTCTGATCATCAAATAGTGTAGAACTGATGCGGCGACTGTTTCGCACCCATTTCGAATGCAAATAGGTCCCTTTTCCTTTGTTCTAGGGCTTCCTACAAGCGTATGAGCTTCTCTGCACCAATTTTAGGTCTAGAAATTTTTATTTTCAGAGCGACCATTTGATCCAAAACAATAACTGCACTTTGCGAAACCTGTTTGTTCCATACTTAGCCAAAAAACTGCATCTGTTAGACCTGTTTTAATCACGGCAGTCTGTATAACCGGTTTAAAAAGACAACACTGATTGTCAGCCTTGCTTGCTTTCGGCGACTTGGGATAATTAAACTGCTTCTGATACCTGTAACGGTTTAAGCATCACTGCACAATTAGCCATATGTCATTAGGCCCCATCTTAAGCCGCCATCCTGAATAGTCTTACAAATATTTTCTTCCGGGTTAAAGTTGAACTGGAAATTCTTATTTTGTCATAGGCTTCCACTTGCATAATGGCACCTAAGGCTCCCAAAGCTACTGCGACCTGTAACTGGGTCAAGTCCAATGTTACGGAAAGCACTTTGTCTGAGTTCGTTAAGACCGGCCATCTACCTGAGAAGGAGGTCATGTCTTATCGTGCTCCTGACCTGTCAGAGGAGAAACCTCAACCCAAGGAGGGGAAGTGATCATTTTACTGATCATATGAGCCGGGATTTGCTCCACCGGTTCAAAATTCTTGAGGGATGTTTTGCCATTTTTTGACCTCAGACCTCAAGACATCGGGCCCAATTTCGTGTCAAATATTTGCAACTTCCAAGTCTTCTGCGAGGTGTACCTTGGAGAAGAGCCCAACTTACTTTTGTTCAGAGAATTGTTTTACTTAAACCGGTAGAATGAACGTGCCAACGGGCCCAGTCTGGAACTTGGCGGCATCTCAATTCAGCGGCGGAGAGACTGCCTTTTCCCTTATGCTGAACTGCCAAGCCACCCAAAGGATTGGAACCAGATGTGGTTCTACTACCAGGACACTTCTCCGGCTGATGAAAACCCGCTGCCCGGCTTTCGTGCTCTGCGCCTTGAATCCAATCATCCGCTGCCAGACAAGCTAACTGCTGTTGAACGTCTACCACTTGCTCCCACTATCAAGAAAATCAAAGCTCTCTTGGGGAACAACTTAGATGGCATCGACTTGGTCCGAGTCTGAATTTCTTGGCGGGTGATTCCGTTAAGCCGCCGCCCCAGCTTAATGTGCCCTTACTCAGGCGAGAAGGATGACCCACTGCGTCATAGTCCTGACGACTTACCAGATGATATGGTTGAAGCCACGACTCAATCTTTATTGAAAGAGGGCTCGGTGGTTAGTAATGCCTTCAGCTTACTTCCTTTCTGCAAGAAGAACCCGGCCCCGCGAGAAGTCATTATCCTCAATAATTACCTTTATTGTATTATATCCTGTTTTTTCTCATACCCCTGTGTCAATATTTATAGGCAGATGACAACTTCTGGAAGGTCAAATATGACCATGAGGCTGCCAAACAAGCCAGAGCGACCAAGAGAGCCGAGAGAAAAACCGCCAAGACAAGAACTTCAAGGAAGAAGAAGCCAAGCGCTTCAGATATGTTAAAACTGGATGATACTGATGACGATGAAGAAGAGGTAACTCTTAACTCCATCGGCTCTTTTATCATCACCTTATTGACATTAATTCCTTTCAGAGGACACGGAAACAGCCAAGCCATTGAGGAAGAGGTAACTATAATCTCCTCCGACTCGAGCCTTTGCATGGCGTAAAATCCAAGAGTGACCGGAAAGTAAGATTTTCACATCCTTTAGCTTACCAAGATCCTCAATTTCTTTTGAAGCGACAGATTTATGAGAGCCGGTGGCAGACCCGGACAAGCAAAGACGTGGAACTCTCCTCCGGCTTACCTGATGTGACCAGGAAACACAGGCCTGAGGTTATCTCCGACTTACGTCCTCTTTTACCTTTGGCTGGTTTCATTCGTCAACCTCTCAATTCATCTGACTCCAACTATCAGGATACTTCACCTTCCTCGGGTGAGTCTATGCAATCAAATATGCCGGCTTCCAAAACCGCACCAGGGTAATGACCACTTACTTACCTTATGTTTACCTTACTCATACTCTTGTATTAATTCCTCTGACTTGTCCATAGTGGACAAGTAAAGCCCAGTAAGAGGGCAAAGAACACTAAACCGTCCAAAGAAATGGTTGTAACTGAACCGGAGCTTGGAACGGCCGCTCCCGATGTCTCTGCCCACGAGCCGCCGTCTGAACCATCTCATGACGTTCCAGCGCCTACCTCTGACCTGCCTGCCGAACAAGCCCTCGACGGCTCTATCAACCCGGAGATTCCTAGCCCGGCCAAGGCAGATGACCCGGAAGTTGAGATCACCAAGACTCAGTTTATTGAACCGGGACAGCCCACTGTTCTTGCCAAGTGCTCTGCCAAAGAGGAACTTTTGGAGCGCCGAAAGGCCAAGCTGGACATTACCGATTACACTCATCTGAGCATTGGAGAGATTGTCTCCGGCTACATACGCCAAGTGCACAATAGTCGTGACCTGGAGATTGACATGGTGAAACAAATCCATCAAAAATCTGAGGTATCACTTTTGTTACTTTTCCTTGTTCATACTTACTGTACCAGCCCCCAAGTCTACTGCTTATAAGAAAATATGATGTAGACTTAGAATCTGCTTATCATTATCAAACATCCGGCTTATCTCAAAGGCCGGCTATAGAACAAGATATTTAACCCGGTGTAATATAATACTTTTGAACTTGCAATACGCATTAGCCCCCAAGTGCCAAGTCTCTTTGCTTGCAAAGTGCTTGGGACTTAACTTTCATGAACCGGAGTAGTAATTTAGAGTTCTTCAGTATACGTTAGCCCCCAAGTGTCAAGTATATTTGCTTGCAAAGTGCTTGGGACTTAATGTCATCTGATAATAATTCTGATTATAACCCGGTATTGACGCAGGCCACCATAAGCCAATTTGAGTCAGAGATTGCTGACCTGAAGAACCGCCTGGCAGCTCAAGAAATTGAAATCCAAAAGGCCAACTCCAAGTTTGAGCTTAGCATGTCTGAACAAGAAAAGTTGAAGAAAAGCTTTGAAGCAGACAAGAAAACCTGGGCTGATGAAAAGGCCTCTTTTGTCACTCGGGCCGAGAAAGCACAGGCGTCGCTTGCAGAAGCAACAACCGAGCTATCCGGCTTAAAGCGCCAAATATCCCAAATGCTCTCAGCAATCTTCGGTAAGCTACTTGTGCAAACATTGAATACTGCAAACCTTCTTTCGATGACTATTGCAATTGTTACCTCCAGCTCACCTGATACTTGCTAACGCAGGTCCCAGGAGCTCAAACCTTAACCAGAGCATGTTGATCAAGTTAAAGGCGGTTTATACTCTAGTGGAGCAACTCTATGCCGGGTCACAACGTGCTTTGGCCATTGTGGCTTTGTCAAATGATGTTCCCCATCTCCTAGCTGACATGTTAAAGCGGCTTGTTGTGCTACCTCAACGGATCCAAGAGCTAAGGCGGGCGTCTGCAAGAGCTGGAGCCATAGCTGCATTGAGCCGTGCCAAAGCATTTATGCCAGAACTAGACCAGGCTGACATCGCTCTTGGATACCCAAGTTTAAAGGAGGATGGTACCGTGTTTGATGAGAAGGATTTCACCGCCTGTGTGAAGGAGATACACCCTATGGCCACGCTTATTGGGAATGACACTGACCTTAGCAAATATCAACCGGGTTATGACAGCAAGAACCGGAGACTCCCAACGCCTCACTACGATGAAGTCACCGATCCTCCAATTAAGTAAGCATACTTTTGCCCTCAAGTCGACTCCAGCCGGGTTAATAGATGATGAAGCTGAATTTGAAGCTTTGAGTGGCATTGACTGGACATCATCAACCTTCCAGGACAGGGCAGCCAACGGAGGAGCGGAGAAGGATAACCCGGACACGTCAGGTCAACCAATGGGGTGAACCATCAGGCGTCGTATGTTTATATCTTGTGGAAAAACAATGCTTCATTATTCAGACTCAGAGAGTCTTGTAACAGGGTAGAAAAAACACTTGATTTTTGCCATGCCTTCGCGCATGTTTGCGGTACTCAACACTTTCTTAAGCTGCCGTCATTATATGCTTCCGACTTATACCAGTCTTCTGCTTCCTTTATGTTTAAAATAAATTGCTTGCATCGCCCTGCGTACAGAACAAACACAAGTCCCTTGGCGACTTACCGCATAGGGGGTCACATTATGTGTTGATAACCCGTACTATGAATCAAAAAATCATAAAAGCTGGTTCTCGATTATATCCTTGAGATACAATCATAACAGCATACCTGTGATCCTTTGATTACCTTGCGGCTTATGTGACCGGACAATGAGGATAAACCCCATTAATCCTCGAAACTCGCACATATAATGATTGTTTATGCACTAACAGTTTTACTTGATCAATATTAAACCGTGGAATATGAGACCACCCCAAAAGAGCTTTCAAAATGATCTCACAATAATCAAATACTTGTGATTGCAAAGGGTGATGAACAATAGACAAAATTTAAAGGCTTCTGATTCGAATACGATCAGAAAACCGTTCCAAAGGTGTTAAGCTAAGATTCGGATACGATCATATAGCCCCCAGTGACTTTGGCGATGCCGATCAAGTGGGT
Organism: Aegilops longissima; assembly: GCA_021605205.1. Taxonomy (NCBI): domain Eukaryota; kingdom Viridiplantae; phylum Streptophyta; class Magnoliopsida; order Poales; family Poaceae; genus Aegilops; species Aegilops longissima. The sequence goes on along the minus strand of CM038681.1, from coordinate 542,116,529 downwards.
ATCGACAACTATGTTCTCTTTGGTTCGAATACGACCTATGTTTGAACAGGAAGCCCCCAAGTGACCATAAGAGTTGTTTAATGATGCTGATTCGAATACGATCCACGTCAGACCCAAAGGGGTTAAGCTATGATTCAGTTATGATCAAGAAGCCCCCTAGTGGGTTTGGCAGTATGCCGATCAAGTGGGTATCGACAGCTATGTTCTCTTTGGTTCGAATACGACCTATGTTTGAACATGAAGCCCCCAAGCGACCATGGCTAAACTCAGATATGATCATAAGCCGGACCAAAGGGAAAGCCGGATTCAGACATGATCCGCTCCCTATTGGTTGTTTCAACAACATGAGAAGAAATACATGTAAACTTTTATATGTAGAAAAAAGGACAAAGGTCCCGCTTTATTGCTTTTCATAATATATACATCGTCGAAATATGTACATCCTGAGAGCCGGCGGCTCAAGTATAATAAGGCCGAAGATGAGCGATATTCCACGGCCGGCGGGTCTCCTCCTCTGACTTACGTGAGTCTTTGTGCTCTCGAACATCGATAAGGTAGTATGACCCGTTGTTCAGATTCTTGCTGACCACAAAGGGTCCTTCCCAAGGGGGGGATAGCTTGTGCATATCAGACTGATCCTGGATGAGCCGGAGCACTAAGTCACCTTCCTGAAAGGTTCTGGATCTAACCCGGCGGCTGTGGTAGCGGCGCAGGTCTTGCTGGTAAATCACCGAGCGGGCTATTGCCAAGTCTCGCTCTTCATCCAACAAGTCAAGTGCATCCTGACGATCTTGTTCATTGTCAGTCTCAACTTAAGCTGCCACTCGGGGCGAGTCATGACGGATGTCACTTGGCAGGACCGCCTCTGCTCCATACACCATGAAAAAAGGTGTCTAACCCGTAGATCTGTTAGGTGTAGTGTTGATGCTCCAAATCACAGGAGGTAATTCCTCTACCCAACAACCCGGCGTCCGTTGTAAGGGGACCAAGAGCCGGGGTTTTATACCTTTCAAGATCTCCTGATTGGCTCTCTCCGCTTGACCATTGGATTGAGGGTGAGCAACTGCTGAAACATCAACCCGGATATGTTCTCATTGACGGAACTCTTCCATGGCACCTTTGGAGAGATTAGTGCCATTATCAGTTATGATGCTGTGTGAAAAACCAAAACAAAAGATCACCTTTTTCATGAATCGAACCACCGTGGTTGCATCACACTTACTGACCGGCTCTGCCTCAACCCACTTTGTAAATTTATCCACTTCCACCAGGAGGTGTGTCTTTTCATCCTTAGACCTTTTGAAGGGCCCGACCATATCAAGCCCCCAGACCGCAAACAGCCAAGTAATTGGAATCATCCTCAATTCTTGAGCTGGCACATGAGCTCGTCGTGAAAATTTCTGACAACCGTCACATTTACTGACCAGATCCTCCGCGTCAACGTGAGCCGTCAGCCAATAGAAACCGTGACGGAAAGCCTTGGCCACGAGAGATTTTGACCGGGTTAAGTACCAGCCATGAAGACCCCTACGCAGCTCGGCGACTCAAAGGGTTCCGGGATACTGCTGCCATCGGAACAGCCCCCAAGCCTGTCGTCTTGCAGTTGATACATCCAATCTGTTTCACCAGTGGATGAGTCACCATCAGAGTGGACGTCCGTCTCACCACCATCTACAGATCCTTCAGAAAGTTCCCCTCCGTGGATGCAACCCACGAAGGCACGCTTCACGACGGGTTGAGCTCGGGCGGGTCTTGCATGCTGAGTCGTCTCGACGAGATCGGTGCAGTTGTCCGGCTCAGGGTCCGGCTCACCAATCCGACCGAGTAAGACGTGAATTCCGCCGAAGGGGACCCGGTACCCGTACTCAATTGAGCCGGCCTCGGGGCCCCAGCCTTCGTCGTCGATGTAGATCTTGCCGCGTGTCACATCCCTAGTTCTGGTATGACCTAGACTAGCTAGTCATTTGTGCATCATGTTTAAATTCCATTTAAATTGAAATGAGGATTTGTGAAACCCTCTGAATCTTTTCGAAATTGATCAAATAAAATTGCTCCAAAAGGTCCAAGAAAATGCTCATGTTGCTCTCTGAAAATATTGGATGAGAGATAAAAATCAAACCAATATTTTTAGGAGTCCATAAGTAATTATTTTGGGCATTTGGAATTAATCAGATAATTATTTGCCTTGGATATATATTGTTATATATATAAAATATTGTCCAAAAATTATGCCATTTATTAAGGAGCTCGGAATAATACCACTAGCCCCTACAAAAATTGGCATAAGTTAATAAAATGGTTTAGTATTTTATTTAAATCAAAACAAATGTCAAAAAATAGAAAAGAAAACAAAAAGGAAAAACCTACACGGACTTACTGCGGCTGTTCTGCACGGCGGCGGCTAGCCTAGCCCAGGCCGCCCAGCCCACCACCGCCGTCGTCCTCCTGGCGCCGATCGGCCAGGCGTGTGGCGCACACAAGACGGGCAGAGCGCCACGCCACCAGCCGCCTGCCTACCTCCCCGCCAACGGCTGACGCCGTGATGCCTCTTCTCGGTGCCGCCCCGATCCCCTGGCCCCACTCCCTCTCTCCGTGCCTCTCCCTCCTCGGCTCCCTCTCCCTCTCTTCACCGAAGCGCACGGAGAGCGCCGTTGCTCGTCGCCGTGGCCACCGGCCAGCCCTCGGCCTGCCGCTGCGCCCAGAAGCACCGCCTCATCTTCCTCGTCCTTTCCACCGAGCTACACGACGCCGGAGGCCCTGCTTCACCATCGCCGTCGCCTTCTTCATCTCCGACCGTCGTGGATCCCCATCGCCGCCCCGCCGTCTCCAGTGCATCCCCGAGCTCGCCATCAAGCCCGTCGAGTCCGCGGTGAGCTCCGCCACCGTTCCCCCCTCTCCGCTTAGTCGCTCGCGCGCCGTAGCATCGTTCCCCCGCCATGGCCGTAGCGCCTCGCCGCCGTCCATGTCGCCGTCGTCGTCTCGGCCCGCCTCCGGCCAAACCGAGCACCCCAACGTGCTCCTAGTGCCACGAGGGTGCCGCAGAGCCCCTCGGGTGGCCTCCCCGTGCCCTGCAGCCCGATCCCGCTCAAAGCCGAACTCCGGCCGCCGCACCGAGCTTCGCTCCGGCGAGCTCCGGTCGCCCCTGCCTCCCCCATTTGCTCCAATCGATGCGAACGAGCGCGGGCTACGACCCTATGGTACTCAGCAAGACTTACATCAGATCCTATTATACATGCATTTGTATCAAGAAGGTAATGTGGGGTTTAGTTGTAGCAAGCCAGCTTTGACTCTGTGGCTATCCTGTTCTACGACTACCAGAACTTCCTTGAGGTGATATGGCGCACACGAGTCCACTAGTCACCACACAATACACTACTATGGATTCATTCCCGTCTCCATATGAGAAGGCCATCCATAGCACTCACACTTGTCTTGAGCATTTTATAGTATCCACTTCAAGTTGTCTATGTACCACGTAAGCATCCAAGAAGTCCATAACCGAGGACACGGCTATTCGAATAGATCATGTTAACCCTGCAGGGGTGTACTTCTTCACACACGCTCTCACCACTTATCACCATGTACACGTCATGTACCTCGGCAACCTTCAAGCGGAAGCCTGGCGAGGGTGTCGGCCACGACCTGACTAACCACACAAGACTCTAGTCCAGGTTTATCGCCTATTCAGGTTCCATCCGCAAGGAGATCCGGCCGGGGTGTCGCTCACGGCCCCAAACGATGTGAGCAGGGTTCCCAAGCCCACCATCCGGGTGCCACTTGGTACACCGTGCCACCTGTGCCTAGTCTATCCCAAGCCCACCCTGCCGGGTGCCACTCGGTAGAAAAATAGCACTACCTACAAACACCAGAAACTAGTTGCGACTCCTGGACAGAGATCAAGTTGATTAATAAGTCGAGAGGGGCCGAGTTATCGGAACCCAATGTGTGTTAGTATCGAGTCATTGGACAACATACATAGAACTCAGTGCTTAAGGACGGTTCCAGTGAGACAACCCACCATGTACTCCTACATGGCCTCTCACCGCTACCTTTACCAAATTGTGTTCACACACTTCACTCTCAGCATCAGAATCGTAACACTCCAATTCATTCCCAATGAATCAGACCTGACACAACTCTAAGCAATAGCAGGCATAGCATGGTAGGAACACAACATGGCTCAATCAACTCCTACACATGCTAGTGGGTTTCAACTATTTCTTGTGGCAATGACAGTCATGCAGAGGAATGGGTTCAACTACCGCAAACACAAAGTAGCAGATGAATCGTTGTTGTCCTAATGCAATAACTGAGAGCAGGAGCGAGAGAGTAGGATTGTATCGGAATGAACAAGGGGGTTTGCTTGCCTGGTATATCAACAAGGGGGCACCGCCCACGCATGTGTACTGAACAAACTCCGGAGCAGGACCTATCGAGAAGAAACGGTGCCACAATCAATACACAATCATATGCAACAATATGATGCATGAACATGGCATGTAGATGTGATGTTGTTTGAGCTAATGCAACTAGCATTCAATTTGGAAGAGGTACATTTGAACCAAGAATTCAAATGCAACTCCAAGTTAAGCTCTTATATATGCCATTATAGTGCTTCACTTATACAGCAGGTATAAGTTGGTTTGTCATGCATGAAACTGGTATAGATGGATAGATTGAATTTTTCTGATAATTTTTCATATATAAATTATTTCAATCTGAGCTACGGTTGAATTTATATGAATTTTAGAAGTTTATAACATTCCCTGTAATTTCCTGAAAAGAATAAATCCAGAAAATTGCATTACTGCGTCATCATTGCATCATGCCTGCGTCAGCAGGTCAACGGTGCTGACCAGGTCAAATCTAACGACCGGGTCCCACATGTCATTGGCATAGTTAGTTAACAGAGTTAATTAGATATTAAACTAATCCTACTTGTAAACATTAGCGGGCGGGCCCCACCTGTCATTGACCGTGGGTAGTCAAACCCCAGGTCAACTCAGGGGTTAGACCCGGTCAAACCCACCGGCGTTCAGCCGCCGGCGAGGCCGAACGCGGCGGAGGGGCTCGGGATCGCTGTTCCGGCGACTAAAAGGACGGCGGAGACCATAGGGTCGTAGCCCGCGCTCGTCCGCACCGATTGGAGCAAATGGGGGAGGCAGGGGCGACCGGAGCTCGCCGGAGCGAAGCTCGGGGCGGCGGCCGGAGTTCGGCTTCGAGCGGGATCGGGCTGCGGGGCACGGCGAGGCCACCCGAGGGGCTCTGCGGCACCCTCGTGGCACCAGGAGCATGTTGGGGTGCTCGGTTTGGCCGGAGGCGGGCCGAGACGACGACGGCGACATGGACGGCGGCGAGGCGCCACGGCCATGGCGGGGAACGATGCTACGGGCGCGAGCGACTAAGCGGAGAGGGGGAACGGTGGCGAGCTCACCGCGGACTCGGCGGGCTTGATGGCGAGCTCGGGACGACCGAGACGGCGGGCGGCGATGGGGATCCACGACGGTCGGAGATGAAGAAGGCGACGGCGATGGTGAAGCAGGGCCTCCGGCGTCGTGTAGCTCGGTGGAAATGACGAGGAAGATGAGGCGGTGCTTCAGGCGCGAGAGAGGCGAGGGGTGGCGGTGGCCACGGGCGACAGCAACGGCGCTCTCCGGCGCTTCGGTGAAGAGAGGGAGATGGAGCCAGAGGAGGAGAGGCACGGAGAGAGGAGTGGGGCCAGGGGATCGGGCGGCACCGAGAAGAGGCATCGCGGCGTCATAGGCGGGCAGGGAGGCAGGCAAGGAAGCTGGTGGCGTGGCGCTCTGCCCGTCTTGTGCTGTCGGCCACACGCCTGGCCGATCGGGCGCCAGGAGGACGACGGCGGTGGTGGGCTCGGCCGGCCTCTTTGGGCGAGCCAAGCCGCCTGAAGACAAAGCCGCCGCAGTAAATCAGGTAGGTTTTTCCTTTTGTTTTCTTTTCTATTTTTCTGACATTTGTTTTGATTTAAATAAAATACTAAACCATTTTATTAACTTATGCCAATATTTGTAGGGGCTAGTGGTATTATTCTAGAGCTCCTTAATACATGGCATAATTTTTGGACAATATTATATATATATATAACAATATATATCCAAGGCAAATAATTACTGCATTAATTCCAAATGCCCAAAATAATTACTTATGGACTCCTAAAAATATTGGTTTGATTTTTATCTCTGTCCAATATTTTCAGAGAGCAACATGAGCATTTTCTTGGACCTTTTTGGAGCAATTTTTATTTGATCAATTTCCAAAAAGATTCAGAGGGTTTCACAAATCCTCATTTCAATTTAAATGGAATTTAAACACGATGCACAAATGACTAGCTAGTCTAGGTCATACCAGAACTAGGGATGTGACAACTCGCCCCCACTTGAAAGAATCTCGTCCCGAGATTCAGGGGTCGACGGAAAGAAGGTGGGGTACTCCAGTCGAAGACGATCTTCTCACTCCCAAGTAGCTTCTCTCTCGGAATGATGAGACCACTGAACCTTGAGAAACTTGATGTTCTGACGTCGGGTAACACGCTCTGCTTGATCAAGAATGCGAACAGGGTACTCTCGATATGTGAGGTTATCTTGGAGATCAAGCGTTTCGTGGTCCACTCCACGGATGGGATCCGAGAAGCAACGCCTGAGTTGAGAGACGTGGAAGACATCATGCACTCGAGAAAGATGTGGGGGTAGTTCCAACTGGTAGGCAACCTCACCTCGTTTAGCGAGTATGCGAAAAGGACCAATGTAACGAGGAGCCAACTTGCCCTTAATACCGAAATGACGGGTACCCTTTAGAGGAGTAACCCGAAGGTAAGCCCTGTCGCCAACTTCATAAGCCACTTCCTTATGACGACGGTCATACTGGCTCTTTTGACGAGATTGGGCTATTTTCAAATTCTCACGAATGATGCGAACTTGCTCTTCTGCCTCCTGGATCATGTCCGGTCCAAACAATTGTCTTTCACCGGTTTCTGACCAGTTCAAAGGTGTTCGACATCTTCGTCCATAGAGAATCTCAAAAGGAGCTTTCTTGAGACTGGATTGATAGCTATTGTTATAAGCAAACTCGGCGAAAGGAAGGCATTTCTCCCAATCCATACCGAATGAGATAACGCAAGCTCTAAGCATGTCTTCGAGAATTTGGTTGACCCTTTCCACCTGACCACTCGACTGAGGGTGGAAAGCGGTACTGAAGGAAAGATGGGTCCCCATGGCAGTTTGGAAACTCTCCCAGAAATGAGAAGTGAAAAGACTGCCACGGTCTGAATTGATCTCTAGTGGAACACCATGGAGTGAAACTATTCGAGAGATATACAAGTCAGCGAGCTGACTAGCAGTGATACTCTCTCGAACAGGTAGGAAGTGAGCCACTTTGGAAAGACGATCAACGACTACGAGGATAGCGTTATTCCCTTTCTTGGTCCTGGGAAAGCCGGTGATGAAGTCCATACCAACTTTATCCCATTTCCACTCGGGAATAGCTAAAGGTCAAGGGTGCCAAGAGGTCTCGATGCTCGCCTTAACGCGATGACAAATGTCACAGTTAGCAATGAACTCAGCAATTTCTCTCTTCATCCTAGTCCACCAGAACCTCTGGCGTAGGTCCTGATACATCTTAGTACTACCGGGATGAATTGTGAGAGGGGATTCATGCGCCTCTTTAAGAATCAACTATCGAAGATGCTGCTCCTTGGGGACCACCAGGCGGTTCCCAAAGAAAACGACACCTCGATCATCTATAGAGAAACTACCAGCAATACCCTTGGCAATGTTTCTCTTGATCCGGGTAATCCCCGTATCATGCTTCTGGGCTTCTATGATATGATCCACAAGAGTAGGTTTCGCCACCAAGGTAGAAAGGAATCTGTGAGGAGCAATGTGAAGGTTAAGCTTACAGAATTCCTCATGGAAAAGTGGTTGACCCTGCTGCAACATGAGATTGTTGCAATAGGATTTACGGCTTAGCGCATCAGCCATGACATTAGCTTTGCCTGGGGTGTAGGTAATCCCTAGATCATAATCTGAGATCAACTCCAACCAACGTCTTTGCCTAAGGTTCAAATCTGGTTGGGTGAAGATATACTTGAGACTCTGGTGATCGGTGTAAATCTCACAACGTTTACCAAGAAGGTAATGTCGCCATGTCTTAAGTGCATAGACTACGGCTGCAAGCTCTAGATCATGTGTAGGATAATTCTCCTCATGTGGATGCAACTGTCGAGATGCATAGGCAATCACATGACGATCTTGCATAAGAATGCAACCTAGTCCTTGTCGTGAGGCGCCGCAGATAGATAATAAAGTCTTTAGTGAAACCGTGGCACAAGTATGGGAGCGAAGTCGAGCGCCTTTTTAGTTCCTGAAAACTGTACTCACACTATGGGGACCACTCAAACTTTTTATCTTTCTTGAGAAGTTCCGTGAGGGTTTGGCTACTTTGGAGAAGTTTTCAACAAAGCGGCGATAATAGCTGGCTAGACCAAGGAAACTCCTAACTTGTTTAACTGTTTGGTGGAGTCCAATCAAGAACGGCTGAACTCTCTCGGGATTGACAGCAATGCCCTTACCGGAGATCACGTGGCGAGATAGGTCACTTCGCAACCAAAATTCACACTTGGAGAACTTGGCATAAAGGCGGTGCTCTCGAGTTTTTCTAACACAAGTCTAAGATGTTCGGCATGCTCTTCCTCGTTCTTCGAGTAAATAAGAATATCATCGAGGTAAACCACGACTTAATTTGTCTAAGTACTCCATGAAGATCGAGTTCATCAAGCGGGAGAATGTGGTGGGCGTTGGTTAGACCAAAGGACATGACGGTGTACTCATCTTCGCCATAACGAGTGACAAAGGCTGTCTTGGGATGTCCCGCTTCGATCTTGATTTGGTGGTAGCCTAACCTCAAATCCATCTTGAAAAGATCGAGGATCCAGCGAGCTGATCATACAGTCGTTGATCACGGGAATCGGATATTTGTTCTTTATCGTGACCAAATTAACGGACGATAATCTACAACCATCCGTCCGTACCATCCTTCTTCTTGACGAAGAGGACGGGCAAGCCCAAGGAGAAGGACTAGGACGGATGAAACCCTTTTGCAAGGACTCATCAAGTTGTTTCTTAAGCTCGGCTAGTTCTAAGGGTGCCATCTTGTAAGGTCTCCTAGAGATTGGAGCGGTTCCTAGGATAAGATCTATGACTAACTCTACATCTCTGTCAGGTGGAACACCTGGCAGTTCCTCTAGAAAGACATCCGGAAAATCACGGACTATCGGGATATCTTCAAGGTCTGGAAGAGGGCTGGCATTAAGAGAATAGAGTTGACGCTTTGCAACTCTGGTGGAGACAGTGACTATCTTGCCAGATGGGTGTGTAAGCTGAACAGATCTGGTGTAACAATCAATCTTGGCATGATGAGCTGTCATCCAGTCCATACCCAAGATGATGTTAATATCTGTGGACTTGAGGGCTATAAGTGAGGCAAGGAATACAAGTCTATCAACAAGGATTTCATTACCATGGCTTACACTAGAAGTTTGCCATTTGGATCCAGGGGTTTGAATGACTAGTGGAGAGGGCATATCACAAAATGATATGTTGTGCAAGTTAGCATAGCTTTCAGAAATGAACGAATGAGATGCTCCAGTATCGAATAGAACTGAGGCGGGATGACAGTTGACAAGGAGTGTACCAAGAACGACATCCGGATCATCATGAGCGTCTTTAGCTGAGACGTGATGCACACGTCCACGTTCAATGGGGGCTAACTTGACACTGATCATCTTGCGTGATGGCTTAACACAGCCAACAGTCTTCTCAGGCTGGGGTGGAGCATAACTGGTCTGAGAGTAGTCACGTGCATAGTGCCCTGGCTCTCCGCATGTGAAGCAAGTCCCTGAAGTTGGACGTGGACCCGCTTTGGAAGGCAGTCTACCAACAGGCTTGGGTGGAGCATACTGCTGAACTGGGTGGGGCGCCACACAAGATGGCCTCGGTGTATAACCGGGTGGAAGAGCGGAGTTCGGAATCCAAATCCGGCGCTTTTGCGAACTAGAACCGGAGGAAGAAACCAAATCACGGTTGTGCTTACGAGACTCCTCGTAAGTGAGCTGAGCTGTCTCCGCATTAATGGCCTTGTTCACAAGAGCCTGGAATGTATTGCAATGGTGCAAGTGGAGATCACGACGCAACTTGGGGTTGAGACCCTTCCGAACCTAGCTCGCTTCTTGGCGTCCGTGGACACTTCTTCGTGGCATAACGGGCGAGGTTCTCGAACTCTCATCAGAAGCATCAACAGCCATCTTACCTCGGATGAAACTACGAACTCTTCTCTCTTGCGATCAATGAGGGCTTGGGAATGTGATGCTCGCGAAAAGCCTCAAAGTGAAATCTCTCCGGTAGGAATCTGACCAGCTGGAAGCATAGCCTCATAGTTCTGCCACCAAAGACTAGTAGGACCTTCTAGGTGGTATGCAGCATAGGTGACCTTGTCACTTTCAGCTACGTTCGCAGAACGGAGCTTGCGTGTGATACTACGGAGCTACCATCCGCATCGAGTGGCTCGATGGAATGATGAAAGGTAGGTGGGTGCAAGCGAATGAAGTCATGAATGGTTGCAGACCCTTTGAACTGCTGTGCGGTGTTCTCCTCGATACGTGCCAACAAGCGGTTAGACTCACGCTTTTTCCTCTCCAACTCTAACATAAATTCTACCAATGAAGGCTGGTCGGGAGGATCCTCATCCCTACCATCTCCGTGGTTCTGGCTACAAGCAACAGAACTTCGCTTAACTGATGACATCCTGAGAAACGAAACCAAGGACGGAATCAACATCAACTACAGATTGTAAAATGTAGGACAAGCGCGGGCTACGACCCTATGGTACTCAGCTTAAAGGGGTTAATCGGGACAAAGGACACGAGAGAGTTATACTAGTTCGGCCCCTTAAGGTGAAGGTAAGGCCTACGTCTAGTTGGGTTGATATTGCTAGGGTTTCGATGACCAGGGAGCGAGATACGCTATGCCCGGTTCTCGAGGAGTTGTTTCTTGCCCTAAGCCGCCAGCGGGTCGTCCCCTTTATATACACGGGGATACGCCCTGCGGCCTACAGAGTCCCGGCCGGCTCATAAACAGTGTCCGGCTCGGTGACTAGTTAACTCTACCTTATGATACAAGTCATGCCATTATGGCGGTTTACTACTATGGGCCTTAAGTTGCCTGTGGGCTTTTAGACCCTTTATTGAACCTCACTCTTTATGCTTGGTCTTGGGCTTCTTCTGATGAATCCTTCTTTGCGTAACCCGGCCCCTTACGAGCGGCTTACGCAAATAGTTATATCCCCAACAGTGCCGGAACAGGGCCCCGGTTGGTTTTTGGTTGCTACAGAGGCTTGCGGCGGCGGAACTCCCGATCTAGGTTTCTTTTTGGGGGTTTCTGTATATATAAGAGGTTTTGGCGTTGAGAACAAGTCAGGGGGTCTCCGGGCTGTCCACGAGGTAGGGGGCGCGCCCAGGGGGGGTGGGCGTGCCTCCCACCCTCGTGGGCAGCCCGGGATTCTTATGGTCCAACTCTTTTACTCCATGGCCTTCTTCTGGTCCAAAAATAAGCTCCGTCAAGTTTCAGGTCAATTGGACTCCGTTTGGTTTTCCTTTTCTGCAAAACACAAAAACAAGGGAAAAACAGAAACTGGCACTGGGCTCTAGGTTAATAGGTTAGGCCCAAAAATCATATAAAATAGCATATAAATGCATATAAAACATCCTAGATGGATAATATAATAGCATGGAACAATAAAAAATTATAGATACGTTGGAGACGTATCAACCGGCAACCCCCGATTCCACGAATCTCGATCCCCATTCACGCACCCCCTTCTTGCAAAGATGATGCCATGGAAACGCTGCTTGAAGGCCCGTACGATGGTCGCGTCCTCCCCGAGCGCGGCCGCCTGTGCCGAGAGCGCGGCCGCCTATGCCGAGAGTGCCGCCGCATCCGCATTGAGCGCGGCCACATCCGCCGAGAGGACGTCTGCGGTAGCCGACAGGGCAGCTGCAGTGGCCGAGACAGCTGTAGCTGCTGCTGCAACGGCGGCTGCAAACACCTAGAGCGCTCGAGCTACCGTCCGTGCCGCCGACGTCGCCCCGGCCCGGGTCGAGGCCATCCACACCAAGATCGAGGACGCACATGCCAAGATATTCCAGGCCACCTTGGAATCCAGCAAGCAACCCACATACGAAAAGGCAGTGGTGGCCATGGAGCACCTGCTTCCTCATGAGATCGCCAAGCGGGAGCTCGAGATGCAGGAGGCAGCGGAGATCGAGGAGCGCCGGGAGGAGGAGTTGCGCGTGGTCGAGGTCGAGGTTGAGGTAGAGAAGAGTCTGTCCGTTGAGGAATCGGCGGTGGAGTACCAACACGAGCTCTGGCGCAGCCATTACTACGAGTACTACAACCTTCAGGACGACGCCGAGGACGAGGACGAGGATGCGGTCGACTTTAGCAGGGGGACGCAGAGTCCACCAACGGTGGCATTTCACCAGGACAAGTCATCAATGTCTCATCTCACACCGGCGATGCATAGGCCGGTGCGGCGGCGGATTTGTTAAAATTATGTGTACTTAGGCTTTGTTTTTAATGCTGGTCTTTTGTTAGAGCAATGTTTAGGTCAATAGGCTCTGTTTAATTACTAAAATTGCTCGATTCAGTAAGTGTGGTCTGTGTTCTATACGCTCTTCTGTGTGCCTGTAAGTGCATATAGTGCCACCCCTAGTTGGTTTTGGAGTATTGACGACAAACCTGGTTGAGGGACTAATGTGTTTGTGAGAATTGCAGGATAACACATGTAGTAGTCCCTCATTGATTCGGTTTACCTACCGGAGATGACCCCTAAAAATATATGAAGACATTGAAGACAATGGTGGTATGTGAAGATATTCACATTGAAGATTATGACAAGAGAAGACATCGTGTGAAGACTATGGAGCGCGAAGACTTAGTTGTTTTGCTGTTTCATTTTCTTCTTTGTTGAGTCATAGGAACCACCATACTGTTAAGTGGGGTCCCAGTGAACAAAGTCAGCGTGACTGAAGTGATGCTCAACCAAATCCTATGTCTTCAAGCGAAGACAATGAGAGCAAATCTTATCCAGAGCTGGATGAGTCAGCTTTACTTGTAGCCCAAGTCAAGCTGCCGCGTGTGTTTGAAATCTGACCGTTGGAACACGTGTAAGTTCCTTAGTGACCCAGGTTCATTTCGGACAAATCAGGTCGGGTTGCCTAGTGGCTATAAATAGCCCACCCCCTACACCATAAATTGGTGGCTGCTCAGAGTTAGTGCACAGCTTTTGTTGTTTGAGAGCAACCCACCTCCAAAGCTTTTGAGAGAGAGAAATCCTTGCGAGGACAAAGCACAAACACCCAGAGCCAAAGAGTGTTAGGCATCATGAAGTCTTTACATCGCGTGACTCAAGACTTGTTACACTTGAGGACTGTGAATCCTCCAGCCGGTTAGGCGTCGCGTTCTGAGCATCCAAGAGTCATTGTGGATCGCAAGTGAATGAAGTCTGTGAAGGTTTGGAAGTCTACCTTGAAGACTTACCAGAGTGATTGGGCGAGGACTGGGTGTCCTTAGCTCAAGGGGAATAAGGTGAAGACACAGTCTTCTGAGTTAAATCTCAGCCTCCCTAACCAGACATACAGTTGTCACAGCAACTGGAACTGGTCCAACAAATTCTTGTCTTCGCCAAGCGACTGGTTCTATCGTCTCCCTCTCTTTATTTACAGTTTGTCTTGGTGAAGTCGTTGCCTGTTTGCATTACCTGTTTGACTTCACTGTGTGACTAGTATCATTGTTTGGCTTCATACCATCTTCCATCCTGATCCTTACTACCTAGCTGCTATTAGACTTCGTGCTTTCACTTCATTGCATACTTGACTATGGCTTGCTTAGGGTAGTTTACCTTCTGCTGCATATCAATAGTTTCATTTCTATTGCTTGTCTTTGAAACTCTCATGTTTTGAAGACTTTCATAAAATCACCTATTCACCCCCCCTCTAGTCGATAACTAGCACTTTCAGTGCCCAAATTAGCAAGCATGTTAAATTATGCAATGACGTACCCGGGAAAATTTCCACCAAATTTGAATTATCAAACTCATCCCATGTGCATAAAGCAGAAGAATCGTTTGCGATGCACACAATCGTTCAAAGTGAATGGTGTCCGGCGCACCGCGTGCAAAGTTTCCCTCCACATTTCCAAAATTTTGGCCTACTGATACGTCTCCAACGTATCTATAATTTTTTATTGTTCCATGCTAAATTATATTCTGTTTTGGATGTTTAATGGGCTTTATTATACACTTTTATATTATTTTTGGGACTAACCTATTAACCGGAGGCCCAGCCCAAATTGCTGTCTTTTTTGCCTATTTCAGTGTTTCGCAGAAAAAGAATATCAAATGGAATGAAACCTTCAGGAATGTGATTTTCGGAACAAACGTGATCCAGAGGACTTGGAGTCTACATAAAGTAATCAACGAGGAGGGCACAAGGTAGGGGAGCACGCCCACCTCCCCCAGGCGCGCCCTCCACCCTCGTGGGCCCCTCGTTGCTCCACCGACGTACTTCTTCCTCCTATATATACCCATATACCCTGGAGTACACAGCCAAAACCCTATTTCCACCGCCGCAACCTTCTGTACCCATGAGATCCCATCTTGGGGCCTTTTCCGGCGCTCCGCCGGACGGGGCATTGATCACGGAGGGCTTCTACATCAACACCATAGCCTCTCCGATGATGTGTGAGTAGTTTACCTCAGACCTTCGGGTCCATAGTTATTAGCTAGATGGCTTCTTCTCTCTCTGTGGATCTCAATACAAAGTTCTCCTCGATCTTCTTGGAGATCTATTCAATGTAATCTTCTTTTGCGGTGTGTTTGTTGAGATCCGATGAATTGTGGGTTTATGATCAAGATTATCTATGAACAATATTTGAATCTCCTCTGAATTCTTTTATGTATGATTGGTTATCTTTGCAAGTCTCTTCGAATTATCAGTTTGGTTTGGCCTACTAGATTGATCTTTCTTGCAATGGGAGAAGTGCTTAGCTTTGGGTTCAATCTTATGTGTCCTTTCCCAAAGGATGCTAGGGCAGCAAGGCACGTATTGTATTGTGTCCATCGAGGATAAAAAGATGGGGTCTATATCATATTGCATGAGTTTATCCCTCTACATCATGTCATCTTGCTTAAAGCATTACTCTATTCTTATGAACTTAATACTCTAGATGCATGCTGGATAGCGGTCGATGTGTGGAGTAATAGTAGTAGATGCAGAATCGTTTCGGTCTACTTGTCGTGGACGTGATGCCTATATACATGATCATACCTAGATATTCTCATAACTATGCTCAATTCTATCAATTGCTCGACAGTAATTCGTTTACCCACCATAATACTTATGCTATCTTGAGAGAAGCCACTAGTGAAACCTATGGCCTCCGGGTCTATTTTCCATCATATTAATCTTCCAACACTTAGCTATTTCTATTGTCGTTTATTTTACTTTGCATCTTTATTTACTCTTTATCATAAAAATACCAAAAATATTATCTTATCATATCTATCAGATCTCACTCTCGTAAGTGACCGTGAAGGGATTGACAACCCCTTTATCGCGTTGGTTGCGAGGTTCTTATTTGTTTGTGTAGGTGCGTGGGACTCGAGTGTGGTCTCCATGGATTGATACCTTGGTTCTCAAAACTGAGGGAAATACTTACGCTACTTTACTGCATCACCCTTTCCTCTTCAAGGGAAAACCAACGCATTGCTCAAGAGGTAGCAAGAAGGATTTCTGGCGCCGTTGCCGGGGAGATTTGCGCCAAGTCAAGTCAAGATTTGACTCCCGACAATGAGCCATTTCTGGCGATGTTGGCGGGGAGTCTACGCACAAGTCAAGACATACCAAGTACCCATCACAAACTCTTATCCCTCGCACTACATTATTTGCCATTTGCCTCTCGTTTTCCTCTCCCCCACTTTACCCTTGCCATTTTATTCGCCCTCTCTTTTTCCGTTCGCCTCTTTTTCGCTTGCTTCTTGTCGGCTTATGTGTTGGATTGGTTGCTTGCCACGATGGCTCTACCTAGATCTAGTGATCTTCACCTTAAAAGGTTAGAAGAGATCAAAAGCAACGTCAGGAGTTTTATGACTTTACAATTTGAGCATAATAATTTCTTTCAAAACGAGCTTAAGGAACAAAAAAGCTTTATGGGATATATAAATAAAGAGCTCGATGATATGTCTAAGGAATTTTATGGTTTAAAATCTCAGATTGCTCATCTCAAAAAATTAATAGCTGAAGTTTCCGATAAGCAGGCCACCTTAGTTAATAAGATGGCCGCTAAGCCGGAATTTTTTTGTGAGAATAAAGATAAAGATCTAAAAGTTATTGATGTGTCTCCTATTAAATCTTTGTTTTGCAATATGAATCTTGATAATGATGGGACTGTAGATGAGTCACCTTTACCGAGAAGGCGTCCCAAAAATTCGGAGTTTTTAGATCTTGAGGCAAAAATTGGTAAAAGTGGGATTGAAGAGGTCAAAACTTTAGATATCAATGAACCCACTATTTTGGATTTAAAGGAATTTAATGATGATAATTGCTCTTTGATAGATTGTATTTCCTTGTTGCAATCCGTGCTAAATTCTCCTCATGCTTATAGTCAAAATAAAGCTTTTACTAAACATATCATTGATGGCTTGATGCAATCTTATGAATAAAAACTTGAGTTGGAAGTTTCTATCCCTAGAAAACTTTATGATGAGTGGGAACCTACTATTAAAATTAAATTAAAGATCATGAATGCTATGCTTTGTGTGATTTGGGTGCTAGTGTTTCCACGATTCCAAAAACTTTATGTGATTTGCTAGGTTTCCGTGAATTTGATGATTGTTCTTTAAACTTGCACCTTGCGGATTCCACTATTAAGAAACCTATGGGAAGAATTAACGATGTTCTTATTTTGCAAATAGGAACTATGTGCCCGTAGATTTCATTGTTCTTGACATAGATTGCAATCCTTCTTGTCCTATTATTCTTGGTAGACCTTTCCTTAGAACGATTGGTGCAATTATTGATATGAAGGAAGGAAATATTAGATTCCAATTTCCGTTAAGGAAAGGCATGGAACACTTCCCTAGAAATAAAATAAAATTACCTTCTGAATCTATTATGAGAGCCACTTATGGATTGCCTACCAAAGATGGCAATACTTAGATCTATCCTTGCTTTTATGCCTAGCTAGGGGCGTTAAACGATACCGCTTGTTGGGAGGCAACCCAATTTTATTTTAGTTTATTTTGCTCTTTGCTTCTGTTTAGGAATAAATATTTGATCTAGCCTCTGGTTAGATTTGTTTTTATGTTTTAATTAGTGTTTGTGCCAAGTGAAACCTATAGGATCTTCTTGGATGATAGTTATTTGATCTTGCTAAAAATTCCAGAAAATCTTTGTTCACGAAAACAATTGTTAAAAATCACCAGAACGTGATAAAATACTGATTTCAATTGCAGTAGATCAATAAACAAATTATCTATGTCGTCCTAGTTTGGTAGATTTTTCTGAGTTCCAGAAGTTTGCGTTAGTTACAGATTACTACAGACTGTTCTGTTTTTGACAGATTCTGTTTTTCGTGTGTTGTTTGCTTATTTTGATGAATCTATGGCTAGTAAAATAGTTTATAAACCATAAATAAGTTGGAATACATTAGGTTTAACACCAATATAAATAAATAATGAGTTCGATACAGTACCTTGAAGTGGTGTTTTGATTTCTTTCTCTAACGGAGCTCCCGAGATTTTCTGTTGAATTTTGTGTTGTGAAGTTTTCAAGTTTTGGGTAAGGATTTGATGGATTATGGAACAAGGAGTGGCAAGATCCTAAGCTTGGGGATGCCCATTGTCAGTGTCAAAACCGTCGGATCTCGGGTAGGGGGTCCCGAACTGTGCGTCTAGGCGGATGGTAACAGGAGACAAGGGACACGATGTTTCTACCCAGGTTCGGGCCCTCTCGATGGAGGTAAAACCCTACTCCTGCTTGATTAATATTGATGATATGGGTAGTACAAGAGTAGATCTACCACCAGATCAGAGAGGGTAAACCCTAGAAGCTAGCCTATGGTATGATTGTTGTTCGTCCTACGGACTAAAACCCTCCGGTTTATATAGACACCGGAGAGGGTTAGGGTTACATAGAGTCGGTTACAATGGGAGGAGATCTACATATCCGTATCGCCAAGCTTGCCTTCCACGCCAAGGAAAGTACCATCCGGACACGGGACGAAGTCTTCAATCTTGTATCTTCATAGTCCAGAGTCCGCCAAAGGTTATAGTCCGCCATTCGGACACCCCTAATCCAGACTCCCCAAGAGCCCTCGAACCAGGCTTCAATGACGACGAGTCCGGTAGCAGATTGTCTTCGCATTGCAAGGCTGGTTCCTCCTCGAATACTTCATAGAAGATTTTGAACACAAGGATAGTGTCCGGCTCTGCAAAATAAGTTCCACATACCACCGCAGAGAGAATAATATTTACACAAATTCAACCTGCTGACGTATTCCGCAGCATGACATCACATCACGGCCAAGCTTTTATTCGAATCGTTTTCAATGTCCCACCTCAGCGTGTTTAGCGAGGCGGTTTCCTTGGCACGTCTTGTCGAAGCAGAGATCGTGTCCCCTAATTCTGGGATTCTCATCAATGCGGGCGTGGGTAACCTAATCGTGCCCGTTGGTATATTTCCTCAATTGAAGGCTAGTCCCAAACGGTCAGGGGGAAGGCTCTTGGTATTCAACCTCTTTATAAAGAGACCAAGGCTCTACCCCTTTCTTTCAATCTCAATTGAATCCACCCCTCGCCTCAAGTTCCAACACCTGAAGCTCCAGATTCAGGCGCTTCGGACCTTCAATGATGTCCGGTTCCGACCTTCAAGGCTGGTGGATGCCTTCCTCCGTTACGGAAGAAGACGTGCTAAAGCTAAGAGATGCCAAGTACTTAACTGACGAAATTTCACATAGGCTGCCTGCTCAAGGGCAGGTTATTCCCACTCCCAAGCCTGGTGAGAGTGTGGTGTTCGCGTCTCACTTCCTTCGGGGGTTAGGCTTCCCGAGGGACCCCTTCGTGAGGGGGCTCATGTTTTATTATGGGTTGGAATTTCACGACTTGGATCCGGAGTCCATCCTCCACATCTCATCGTTCATTGTCGTATGCGAAGCCTTCCTCCGCATTACTCCTCACTTCGGATTGTGGCTTAAGACCTTCAAAGTGGAGCCGAAGATGATCAAGGGAGGAAGCGGAGTGCGGAGGGGCTGTTATAAGCAAGAATGCTGACGCTCCATGGCCCGAGGGCTCTTTTCAAGAGGAGTTCAGCTTATGGCAACGAGAGTGGTTTTATATCATAGCTCCCAGGGCACCAAGTGGGTGGTGCCACCTACCTTTCGCTCGGGTCCTCCATCGCGACTGGCGTCATGGGTCAATAAAGGGCTTGACTGGGGGCCATCCAGGGACGTGCCCTTGTTGAAGGGCCGCATCCAAGATCTCCTAGAAAGAGGCATCAAACTTGTCGTAGTGACGCAGGTCATGTTGATTCGCCGCACCTTGCCCTGCAAACGCCGCCCCCTCCGCCTGTGGGAATTTAATCCGGAGGGACCACGAGCTCTCCAACACTTTACGGGCGCGACGCCCATGGAGATGTACAAATTGTTCTTCGGATCACAAGCAATGTGTCCGGACTCGACCGAGGACGCAGGTCTGAGCTGCAATCGCCCGGATACTCAAGTAAGTAGCCATGTACCCGGACACGCTATCCGCATATTTATCATAAAATTGCCCTTAAAAGAGTTGTCCCTTAAACAGGAGTGGATAGCGAAAGCAAAGCTAATCAGGTGTCCGGCCCCCCTCCCTGAGACCATGCCGGATCCCGTGTTAAACAGGATGCTGGAGGTTGCACCTTTGGAAGAAGGCGAAGGGGGGAACAAGGAAGCTACCGCCTCCCCTAAGAAGGCTGTCAGGAAAGGAGGGATCGAGAATCCCTCCATTCAGGGGAAGAAGAGGACCGCCTCTGAAGACCCGGAGACCATGGTCTCAAAGCGGGGGAAGAAATCTTCGTCAGAGGGTCCTGCGCCGAGAGATGCCTCGGCCGCACTGTGCCCTCAAGTGGATCAGCCCTCCACCGAGCCGTAAGTAGAGAGGGGAGTTTTAAAATAAGAAACATCCCTGTTCTATTTGCGAGGAAGATAACCGAAATTTTACCTTGTAGTTCGGATCTCAGCCCTTCTCAGCAGAGCTCATCTTCAGGGGATCTTCGTCCGGAGATGATGGAGAGCGGAATGCCTCCCCCTGCCGTACCGTCGTGTGAGGCGAGCGACCTTGAGGTGTCGTCACGAGGGTTTCTCCGAATCCGGCAGTGCCGGAAAGTAGTCATGTGCCCCCCCCAAAGACCTCCGTGTCTGGCCTTCGAAAAAGGCCATCGAGTGAGCCGGCACCGTCCGGTGCGCGGTCGGAGGAGTTGAAGAATCTACTCGGGCGAGCGTCTGTCTCAGAAGAACACCGTGCGTTGATGGGTACGGTGGTTGAAAGGATTTCATCTGCGGAGAGCGGGTTGTACGAGGCTGCTAGGAGTTTACTGACGGGTTTTGAGGTACGCGAAATGATGTACCCTTTTGACGGTTCCGCATATATAAGATGCGCCCTGTGTAGATAGTAGCCCCTGAGACTCGGTGCGTTGTCAAAAATGACAGCGCGCCGAGGATCATAATCCCAGGTATAATATGTCGCTCTTCCTGTGTAGGTGGCGAAGTGTCCGGTGGCTAGCCGGACTGATGAATTTGCCGAGCTAAAGCGGCAACTTGACGTGGCGGATGCCGACATCGCGCTTGTCAACAAGCGGCTTGACGAGTCACAAGGTATGCAATTTCTCCGCGGACACCTGGTAAGGGGGCTTGATGCCCATGGCTTACAACATGTATGCTTGATGCAGATGGTGCCGCTGCCATGGAGAACCTTCGGGCGGAAATCACCCGAGCCAAGGAGCAGGCCAGAAAAAGTGATGCGACTGCCTTAAAGGCGGCCGAAGAGCTGAAAGACGAACATGCTGCTCACTGCCGAAGCAGGTAGGAAATGGCTGAGATGGCTGTGAAGTTGAAGGATGCTGCCGACCGCTGCAAGCTTCTTGAAAAAGAAGGTCGGGAGGAACAGAAGGACCTGGAGAAGGCCACTACCGAGGCCAAGGATGCTCGCTCTGCAATGAGAGCCATGAAGGTGAGCTACGTCGGGCGGAGATATCGCGGTGGAAAGCCCTTTATGCTGCGGATGAAGTTCGGGATCCTAAATATGCTCGTTGGATCCATTTGTGGAGTCTGGCGGATACTTATTTGGACTTAGCGGCAAGTGCCATGGCGCGTCAACACTTCCGAGATCAACAGGATCACGAAGTGGAAAAGCTTTTTGGTCGCAGTTCTACAATCCAGAGCGCCCACTTCCATTAACCGAGCATTTGGCCGAATGGGCGGAGCTGAATAGGTTATCCGGACTCGCCATGAAGGATGCCGTGAGTCATCTGTGGCCGGAAAAGCCCGAGCCGAAGAGTTATTTTAGTTTGGTGTAGCAGTTCCTTGGTGTGGTGTCGCATATCAATGCAATGAAGAGGTCAGCATGCATAGAGGGTGCGCGGATGGCTCTTGCCCGTGTCAAGACATACTGGGCGGATATGAAGGCCACCAACGTTGCATCCCAAGATTGGACGGAGCCAGTACCGCCGAGCACTATTTTCGAGGAAGTTCGAGGGCGCTCGTTTAATAGAGACGCAGTGCTCGAAGGATATTATGTTGAATAACATGTATTATTGTAAAACAATGTTTGATGGAATATAAAGCTTTTTATACTTGTGCTCGCAAGAATTAAAATACCTCCTGTGCGGCCGTTAATGTATATGTGTATATAACTCGAAAGATGGCAGTCTTGACGCCCCACGCATATAATGCGGGGTGTCCATGGCGCGATTTTCACACTTGATCCAACGTCTTGGTCCTATAAAGGAGGTGATAGCGCAGCTTAACTAGGCAACAGGACTATAATGCTTTATCACTTTCACTTAGCCATAGGAGTTTGACAGTGGGGCTACTATATAGCCCCTAGGGGCACCGCGCTCGCCCGAATTCGGGGCGCGTGTGTGCCTGACCGGGAAACGGCCCTTCGTTAATGCGGAGGAATCCTAAAGATTCCGATGGGTCATTGAGTGGTTGACCAGTCTCACGCTATATCATGACAGTCAGTTTTTGGCTTTCTCTACTGAGGTGCTCGCCTGGCCGAACCGGGGCACAATCGCAGTAGTTCTCCTGGTGCCGCCTTAGCCGATAGAGCGGAACGCAAGGCAACAAAACACAGGAGCCGGGCAAACCAACATTTGACCAAAGACATGATTAGGAGCTGATGCATATAAGGCCAAACTCGCGACACCGAACACTCCCTAAGGTATTCGGTCTTTATGAAAACGGGCTGAACAACGCCCTTAGTAATAAGCCCCTGGTGTCCAGGTACGCGCAAAATCCTGGCGTGGCCAATGCCAAGACGCCAGCCTCCACCTCGGTTATAACAAGAAACCGGGGGATGTGTATCAACAAGAGACAGTAAAAAAGGTTTACGTAGGGTCTTAATCTGAAAAGAATCCTTGGAACGGGTCCCTACTGCACGTCTGCACCTGTGTCTCCGTTGTGCCGTATCCTGGACGGGTGTAGCATGGTGTTCATCTGTAAAAGAGAGGAACTTAGTTGAAAAAGATCGTGCAAAAATGTACGTTATATTAAATAAATAAAGTACAATTTAAAAAATGAATAAAATTGAGCTTTATTGTCTCTTGTTGTACATGCGCGGAGCCCCTTGAACAGGGGTATGCGGCTAGTAAGCCCTTGTATGTTTACGCCGGACTCGTCTAGCCATGTCCGGGGTCTGAACGACCTGTTTAGGTGCTTTGATTAGTGAAGCCGGTTTAGTGTGTGGCTATTAAGGCAGCCGCACAATCTTCCGCGCTCGAGGAACACTCGATATTTCCCTTTAATGAGATGATGCCTCGTGGACCGGGCATTTTAAGTATAAGGGATGCATAATGCGTTATTGCGTTAAAGCGGGCGAAAGCTTCGCGTCCCAGTAGTGCTTGATAGCTACTTGTAAATGGGGTGATGTGGAAGGTTAGCTTTTCGCGGCGGAAGTTGTCGGGTGAGCCGAACATAACTTCTAGCAGGAGAGAGCCCGTACAATGGGCATCTGGGCCTGGCGTTACCACTTGAAAGGAAGTGTTGCTATGGCGAATTGCTGTTGGGTCTATCCCCATTTTGCGGATTGTGTCCTGATATAGCAGGTTTAGATCACTGCCGCCGTCCATTAGGACTTGTGTGAAGTGGAGTCCGTGAATTATCGGATCTATTACCAAGGCAGTCTAGCTTGCGTTCCGGATACCTCTAGAGTACTCCTGTTGGCCGAAGGTGATTGGTTGTAACAACCAGTGGCGGGACTCCTCTGGGATAGGCCGTATGGCGCGTATCTCTATAGGCGCCGCTATGTTTTTCCCTTTTGTCACGTGAAGTGAGTTTACTGTTTTGACTTCTTGTGGGAAATTCTTTTGTTTTCCGATGCTCTGCTTGTGGGGTTCGTCATCATCCTCGCTTGGTGTGTCGAGCCCCTTGTGTTCGGCGTTGAGTTTGCCGGATTGCTTGAAGACCCAACAATCTCTGTGGGTATGGTTTGCAGGCTTCCCGGGAGTACTGTGGATTTGACATATCTTTTCAAGATTTTGTTTAGGTTAGATAGCTCGTCCCTGTTATCCTTAAGGGGCAGCTTTTTCTGATTCTGCCGAGAGCTTTTGAATCCGGTGTTGACTGTCGTTCTCTTCTGGCTGTTTCCCTTGGTCCGGCGCTGGTCCTTGCTGCGTCGCGGTTTCCCGTTTCCATCCCTAACTTCGGATGTACTTGGGTCGCTGGTATTGCATCTTGCCAACCAGCTATCCTCTCCTGCACAAAAGCAGGTCATGAGGCTTGTTAATGCGGCAATTGTTCTTGGCTTTTCTTGGCCGAGGTGTCTGGCGAGCCATTCGTCTCGGACGTTGTGTTTGAAAGCTGCTAAGGCTTCGGCGTCCAGACAGTCGACTATTTGGTTATTTTTAGTAAGGAATCTATTCTAGAATTTCCGGGCTGACTCTCCGGGTTGTTGAGTTATGTGACTTAAATCATCTGCATCCGGAGGTCGGACATAGGTCCCTTGAAAATTTTCCCGAAAAGCATCCTCGAGCTCTTCCCAACTTCCAATGGTGTTTTCGGGAAGGCTTTTAAGCCAATGCCGGGCTGGCTCTTTGAGCTTGAGGGGTAAGTATTTTATGGCGTGGAGGTCATCTCCTCTAGCCATGTGTATGTGGAGGATGTAATCCTCAATCCAGACTCCAGGGTCTGTTGTTCCGTCGTATGCCTCTATGTTTACGGGCTTGAATCCCGCTGAAAATTCATCATCCAGCACCTCATCGGTGAAACATAGGGGGTGTGCGGCACCCCTATATCTGGGCGTACCGTGATGTTCGGATATTTGTTGAGTTGCATTGCTTACTAGAGCTTGCTTTCTTGGCCCATAGATAGATCTGGCTGGGCCATCTTTTTGATGCGAATCCTTGTGCGGATCGCGTGCCGGCTTGTGTGCGGCGTCCTTTGTCGCACTGTATTGGCCATGGGGTCATTTGTCCGACCGGGTGGCTTCCTTATTTTTTGATTGCGGAGGCTCTAAGGCCTCATCATCAAATTCTGGCAGTAATTTTCGCTTTGGATAGCTCTTTGTGTGGTGACTGTCGCCGTATTTGTCTGCGGTGTTGAGTACTTTGCTCCATCTAATTCTGAGTGTATCTTCCGCTGTTTTGAGCTTCCGCTTGCTTTTTCAGCTACGCAGCGATGGCGGCGAGCCTTTTTGGAGGTTCTTCTGCTCCAGCAACTTGTGCGGGCGTGAGGTCGTCGGACTGTTGCCTTCATTGGGACGGGTTGTTTATCCAAGTTGCCTGTTGGACGGTTGCTTTCGATGGCATGTTAAATCGTCCGCCTGTTCGCCCTGCTCTATGGCTGGGTGCGTATGGCTGCTTTCTTTGTTGAGATGGGGTTTGGGCGGCGCTTACGCGCCGCTTTGATTTCTTTTCGAGGAGCGATCCTCGTTCGTCCTTGTTCCTTGTCTTCGTTTCCTTTAGGTGTATCCACCATGTATACATCGTGAGATGGGGTGGTTGTCCGATGGCCTATAGGCGCTGGTTCTGTTAAATCTCCTACATCGTCGTCCATACCGTCGATGTCTTGAGTCAAGTCGAGCATGTCGGTTAAATCATCGGCGGTGGCTACAAAGTGGGTGGTGGGTGGGCTTTGAATTTCTTCGTCGTCCGCATCCCAACCTTGCCGACCATAATCCGGCCAGGGCTCTTCTGATAAAGAGAGAGACTTTAGTGAATTCAGGATGTCGCCGAAGGGCGAGTGCTGAAAGATGTCCGCGATGGTGAACTCCATGAACGGCGCCCAATCGGATTCGATTGGTAGGGGCGCGGAAGGTTTGGAGTCCGGAGAAAGGTCCGGCACCTTGGAGTCACAAGCTCCGCAAAGGACAAGGCTGGTGTTTGGCTCGATCGTCATAGAGATTGCAGCCCCCAAGGCGGTGTCTAGCCACCCATCATCGATTGGCGCAGTCGGATCCGAGCTAGAGGTCGGAGCGGACTCTGGTGCGGCCTCCAGGGCACTATTCGGCAGCAGAGCTAGATCATGCCCATCGCGACAGTGCTGCGCGCTTGGCTGTGGCTCGAACCCGTCGAAGATCAAGTCTCTGCGGACGTCGGCCGTGTAGTTCAAACTTCCAAATCTGACCGATGGCGGGCGTAGCTTCGATCTGCTCCGGATGGCCAGCGAATTGGCTGCGGTGCAAAGCCGCCGAATCTGAAGATCTGTCCGGGAGAAAAGTCTCACCTGGACCGCATCGTTGTTGATGATCGGAGGAGCCATCGGGCCTAAAGGTGGCGACACAAAGGAACTCTCAATGAAAGCACCAATGTCGGTGTCAAAACCGGCGGATCTCGGTAGGGGTCCCGAGCTGTGCGTCTAGGCGGATGGTAACAGGAGACAAGGGACACGATGTTTTTACCAGGTTCGGGCCCTCTCGATGGAGGTAAAACCCTACTCCGCTTGATTAATATTGATGATATGGGTAGTACAAGAGTAGATCTACCACGAGATCGAGAGGCTAAACCCTAGAAGCTAGCCTATGGTATGATTGTTGTTAGTCCTATGGACTAAAACCCTCCGGTTTATATAGACACCTTTGGAGAGGGTTAGGGTTACATAGAGTCGGTTACAATGGGAGGAGATCTACATATCCGTATCGCCAAGCTTGCCTTCGACGCCAAGGAAAGTCCCATCCGGACATGGGACGAAGTCTTCAATCTTGTATCTTCATAGTCCAGGAGTCCAGCCAAAGGTTATAGTCCGGCCATACGGACACCCCCTAATCCAGGACTCCCTCACCCATGGCACCCCAAGGTAATCTAAGGACACCGAAAAGCCAAAGCTTGGGGATGCCCCGGAAGGCATTCCCTCTTTCGTCTTCGTCCATCAGTAACTTTACTTGGAGCTATATTTTTATTCACCACATGATATGTGTTTTGCTTGGAGCGTCTTATATGATTTGAGTCTTTGCTTTTTAGTTTACCACAATCATCCTTATTGTACACACCTTTTGAGAGAGACACACATGATTCGGAATTTATTAGAATACTCTATGTGCTTCACTTATATGTTTTGAGCTATATGGTTTTTGCTCTAGTGCTTCACTTATATCTTTTTGAGCACGGTAGTGGTTTTGTTTTATAGAAACTATTGTTCTCTCATGCTTCACTTATATTATTTTGAGAGTCCTACAAAACAGCATGGTAATTTTCTTAAATTGAAAAATTAGTCCTAAAGTGATAGGCATCCAAGATTAGTAAAAACTTTCTTATAAGTGCGTTGAATACTAAGAGAAGTTTCATGCTTGATAATTGTTTTGAGATATGAAGATGGTGATATTAGAGTCATGCTAGTTGAGTAGTTGTGAAGTTGAGAAATACTTGTGTTAAAGTATGTGATTCCCGTAGCATGCACGTATGGTGAACCGTTATGTGATGAAGTCGGAGCATGATTTATTTATTGATTGTCTTCCTTATGAGTGGTGGTCGGGGACGAGCGATGGTCTTTTACTACCAATCTATCCCCCCTAGGAGCATGCGCGTAATACTTTGTTTCGATAACTAATAGATTTTTGCAACAAGTATATGAGTTCTTTATGGCTAATGTTGAGTCCATGGATTATGCGCACTCTCACCTTTCCACCATTGCTAGCCTCTCTAATATCGCGCACTTTTCACCGGTATCATACACCCATCATATACCTTCCTCAAAAAAGCCACCATACCTACCTATTATGGCATTTCCATAGCCATTCCAAGATACATTGCCATGCAACTTACCACCGTTCTGTTTGCTATGACACGCTTCATCATTGCCATATTTGCTTTGCATGATCATGTAGTTGACATCGTATTTGTGGCAAAGCCACCGTTCATAATTTTTATACATGTCACTCTTGATTCATTGCATATCCCAGTACTCCGCCGGAGGAATTCACATAGAGTCATATTTTTGTTCTAAGTATTGAGTTGTAGTTCTTGAGTTGTAAGTAAAAAAAGGTGTGATGATCATTATTATTAGAGCATTGTCCCAGTGAGGAAAGGATGATGGAGATTATGATTCCCCCACAAGTCGGGATGAGACTCCGGACGAAAAATAAAAAAAAGAAGAAAAAAAGAAAAAAAAGAGGCCATAAAAAAGAGAAAAGGCCCAAATAAAAAAATGAGAGAAAAAGAGAGAAGGGACAATGTTACTATCCTTTTACCACACTTGTGCTTCGAAAGTAGCACCATGATCTTCATGATAGAGAGTCTCCTATGTTGTCACTTTCATATACTAGTGGGAATTTTACATTATAGAACTTGGCTTGTATATTCCAATGATGGGCTTCCTCAAAATGCCCTAGGTCTTCATGAGCAAGCGAGTTGGATGCACACCCACTTAGGTTCTTTTGTTGAGCTTTCATACACTTATAAGCTCTAGTGCATCCGTTGCATGGCAATCCCTACTCACTCACATTGATATCTATTGATGGGCATCTCCATAGCCCATTTATACGCCTAGTTGATGTGAGACTATCTTCTCATTTTTTGTCTTCTCCACAACCACCATTCTATTCCACATATAGTGCTATGTCCATGGCTCACGCTCATGTATTGCGTGAAGATTGAAAAAGTTTGAGAACATCAAAAGTATGAAACAATTGCTTGGCTTGTCATCGAGGTTGTGCATGATTAAATACTTTGTGTGATGAATATAGAGCATAGCCAGACTATATGATTTTGTAGGGATAACTTTCTTTGGCCATGTTATTTTGAGAAGACATGATTGCTTAGTTAGTATGCTTGAAGTATTATTATTTTTATGTCAATGTTAGACTTTTATCTTGAATCTTTCGGATCTGAATATTCATTCCACAAATAAGAGAATTACATCGAAAATTATGCTAAGTAGCATTCCACATCAAAAATTCTGTTTTTATCATTTACCTACTCGAGGACGAGCAGGAATTAAGCTTGGGGATGCTTGATACGTCTCCAACGTATCTATAATTTTTGATTGTTCCATGCTATATTATATTCCGTTTTGGATGTTTAATGGGCTTTATTACACAATTTTATATTATTTTTTGGACTAACCTATCAACCGGAGGCCCAACCCAAATTGCTGTTTTTTGCCTATTTCAGTGTTTCGCAGAAAAAGAATATCAAACGGAGTCCAAACGGAATGAAACCTTCGGGAACATGATTTTCGGAACAAACGTGATCCAGAGGACTTGGAGTCTACGTAAAGTAATCAACAAGGAGGGCACGAGGTAGGGGGGCGCGCCCACCTCCCCCAGGCGCGCCCTCCACCCTCATGGGGCCCCCGTTGTTCCACCGACGTACTTCTTCCTTCTATATATACCCATATACCTTGGAAACATCATCTACGGAGCCAAAACCCTATTTCCACCACCGCAACCTTCTGTACCCGTGAGATCCCATCTTGGGGCCTTTTCCGGCGCTTCGCCGGAGGGGGCATTGATCCCGGAGGGCTTCTACATCAACACCGTAGCCTCTCCGATGATGTGTGAGTAGTTTACCTCATACCTTCGGGTCCATAGTTATTAGCTAGATGGCTTCTTCTCTCTCTTTGGATCTCAATACAAAGTTCTCCTCGATCTTCTTGGAGATCTATTCGATGCAATCTTATTTTGTGGTGTGTTTGTCGAGATCCAATGAATTGTGGGTTTATGATCAAGATTATCTATGAACAATATTTGAATCTCCTCTGAATTCTTATATGTATGATTGGTTATCTTTGCAAGTCTCTTTGAATTATCAGTTTGGTTTGGCCTACTAAATTGATCTTTCTTGCAATGGAAGAAGTTCTTAGCTTTGGGTTCAATCTTGCGGTGTCCTTTCCCAGTGACAGCAGGGGCAGCAGGGCACGTATTGTATTGTTTCCATTGAGGATAAAAAGATGGGGTTTATATCATATTGCATGAGTTTATCCCTCTACATCATGTCATCTTGCTTAAATCCTTACTTTGTTCTTATGAACTTAATACTCTAGATGCATGCTGGATAGCGGTCGATGTGTGGAGTAATAGTAGTAGATGCAGAACGTTTCGATCTACTTGTTGCGGACGTGATGCCTATATACATGATCATACCTAGATATTCTCATAACTATGCTCAATTCTATCAATTGCTCGACAGTAATTAGTTTACCCACCGTAATACTTATGCTATCTTGACAGAAGCCACTAGTGAAACCTATGGACCCCGGGTCTATTTTCCATCATATTAATCTTCCAACACTTAGCTATTTCTATTGCCGTTTATTTTACTTTGCATCTTTATTTACTCTTTATCATAAAAATACCAAAAATATTATCTTATCATATCTATCGATCTCACTCTCGTAAGTGACCGTGAAGGGATTGACAACCCTTTATCGCGTTTGTTGCGAGGTTCTTATTTGTTTGTGTAGGTGCGTGGGACTCGGCGTGGTCTCCTCTTGGATTGATACCTTGGTTCTCAAAACTGAGGGAAATACTTACGCTACTTTCTTGCATCACCCTTTCCTCTTCAAGGAAAACCAACGCGATGCTCAAGAGGTAGCACCTACAGCCAAAATCTCTACCTCCACCCTCCCCTTCCCCACCCCTTTTCTCCCGGACCACAAGTCACATTTCCCCTGTTTCCTCCTTCCTTCCTAAGCAATAGCCGCTTCCTCGCTCTCGCCGTCTCACATCCTACCACCGAGGTTTCCATGGTCTTCTTCAATGACCTCTCCAGCGATTCCCCCTCCTCCGACGACTCCTTCACCACCTGGTTATGCCTCTCTTCTCTCTCTCTCTCTCGGGCTATGACTTGGAATGAAGGATTTTAACCCGGTAGTCGATTTGAGTCGTTTCTTCCTCTTGTAGCTCCCTAGGACCATCAATTGCAACGAATGGAGTGGGGTGACTGAAGATCTGTCTGCTCGTTGTCACCATCAATCTCCATGTGTGAAGCTAGTTGCGTTTGAATCCGTGGATAGTGGGAGGAAGTTTTTGGCATGTGCATAGAAGGTGAGACCCTCTTTCGTTGTTACAAATCATTCATTAGATGTGATTCAGACACTGTCACGGTCCCAACCCATTCATACCACACCTTCAACCAAACGCATCCCAAGACAGTGTCACAACTTGTACCTAGTATCTGAAAATGTTGCCATCTCATTAGCGGTGCCATTAGAAAATTATTTGGCACCGCTTCAGCATTTTCTGCAGCCAACTTTCGTCCACACATCCGAGCAGCCAAGCAGTAAAATACTAAATCTTTATGGCATGAAGGAATTGGGCATCGGAGCAACTAGGTGCTCCGGAGTCCGGGTCCCTGATTTTTTTCCGCTGCATCGGCTCGCCAGTGCAGGCACCGGTGCGAGATGTAGCAACAGTTGGCTTTACACCGGTTTTGGCATACATAGTGGACGACTTTAGTGCTATTATTTCTCTGTTACTAAATTTTTGCATGTACACACTTGTTAGTATCAATTTGCTGTCATCCAAACACTGTCGCTATGTTGTTGGAGTTATATTTACCATCCTCATAAAATGTTCAATTTGTTATTCATAGTGCATGAGTAAGAACTTGTAGTGTTGTTGTAGTTAATTATAGCTTCTGATGTTTCAGAATTTGGTTGTTGTCTCAGTAGCAATTAATTCATTTGCACATTGATCTTTTTGAGAAGATATGTCATAATTAACCTGTTTCTTCAGTTTTCCAAAATAAGTATTGGTGATTTTTCATGTTGCTATAAACCCATTTCCCCTACAATTGTTACTGATCTAGTTTTAAATATTATAGGATGAATGGAAGTGTTCTTACTTGGAGTGGGTTGATCAAGAGTGGCCACAGTCTTTGAAGATGTGCCTAACAAAGCTCTGGAGCATGTATGAGGAAGAGAACAGAGGTAGGCTTAGAGAAAGTGTTGTCAACGCTAAAGAATATTTGAAGATGCGGGATAAAAAGAGGAAGGTGGAGAATGAGCTCAGATTTTTTAAACCAGACTTTGCTAAGATGGTGTTGGCGAAGGAGGAGGCATTTTCCCAGTTGGACTGTGAAAAACTGGTTCTTACTGATCTGAAAGCATAGGTGGATAAGACGTGCCTGGATGATCTCGATTATGGAAATGTATATATTGTTCTAATATTGTTCTCATGAAGTTGAACTAGCTATATGGTGTACTGTGCTATTTTATGGTAGCTATCGTATTGTGATGTTAAAATATATTTATGTGCCTGATATGAAATTGGTAAACAGCTGTTCGATATGAAATGTGAATTTGCGTAATACTAGAATTATTAATTGTAAACTAATAAACCTGCTAAATTGTTCATGGACCTTTGCAAACGGTTCTGGCAGTAAAAGCTCTTGTGATGGATAGCCCAATGCCACACAGTTTTCTTCATCAAATCGTGTGTGATGTACTCCCTCCGTTCCTAAATATAAGTCTTTTTAGAGATTTCAAATTGACCACCACATATGGATGTATATAGACATATTTTAGAGTGTAGATTCACTCATTTTGTTCCGTATGTAGTTACTTATTGAAATCTCTAGAACGACCTATATTTAGGAATGGAGGGAGTAGTTGATAAAAGCAAATGGTTAACCAAGGCAGAGCGTGTGTGATAGTTACACCTTTCACACACGAGCCTATACATTAAATTGTGTGGGATGTACATACGAACGGAAACGTTTTCCCGGGATTGACTATGTGGGATGTACATAAGAACGGAAACATTTTCCTTGGATTGATTGTGTGTGATATACATACGAACGGGTACGTTTTCCCTGGATTGACTGTGTGGGATGCACATAAGAATGGAAACGTATTCCTTGGATTGACTGTGTGTGATATACATAAGAACGAAAATGTTTTTCTGGGATTCATCTGTGGGATGTACATACGAACGAAAATGATTGGGTTTCAATGCCTCGCCCGATCGCTTTACGAGTTCATTTTCCCCAGCTTTGTGTGCGGGAGGGCCTATCTCGACGGTTTCGGTGTGGGAAGGACACCCTATTGCTCACACTCACTTGGCGGCGGTTCCAAATGCCGTCACGGAAAGGGGTTAAAAACCGTTTGTATAGCACCGACGCATACCAGTGATATCAAATCATGCATAAAAGAATTTGGAGGAGATTCAAATAATAGTCAAAGATAAGCTGATCATAAATCCACAATTCATCGGATCTCGGCAAACACACCGCAAAAAAGTATTACATCGAATAGATCTCCTAGAACATCGAGGAGAACATGGTATTGAGAACCAAAGAGAGAGAAGAAGTCATCTAGCTACTAGCTATGGGCCCATAGGTCTGTGGTAAACTACTCACGCTTCATCGGAAGGGCAATAGAGTTGATGTAGAAGACCTCCGTGATCGAATCACACTCCGGCAGGGTGTCGGAAAAGGTCCCTAGATGGGATCTCATGGGTACAGAAGGTTGCGGCGGTGGGAAAGTGTTTTCGTGGATGCCTCTATTGGTTTGGGGATATATGGGAATATATAGGAATAGAAGTTAGGTCAGGGGGTGCATGAGGGGCCAAAAAGGGTGGGAGGCGCGGCCAACCCCCTGGGTGCGCTTTCTGTCCTTGTGGCCGACTCGTGGTTCCCCGACTTCATCTCTAAGTCTCCTGGTTGTCTTCTGGTCCAAGAAATATCATCGCGAAGGTTTTATTCCGTTTGGACTCCATTCGGTATTCCTTTTCTGCGAAACTTAAAAACAACCCCCTGGGTTAATGGGTTAGTCCCAAAAATAATATAAAATAGCATATTAATGGATATAAAACATCCAAAAAGGATAATATAATAGCATGGAACAATAAAAAATTATAGATTCGTTGGAGACGTATTAGTGAGCCTCTACAAAACTAGCTCGTTGTTCAAAGATGGTTAAGGTTTCCTAACCATGGACATTAGTTGTCATTTGATAATGGGATCACATCATTAGGAGAATGATGTGATGGACAAGACCCATCCGTTAGCTTAGCTTAATGATCGCTAAGTTGTATTGCTATTGCTTTCTTCATGTCGTATACACATTCCTTCGACTATGATATTATGCAACTCTCGGATACCGGAGTGATGCCTTGTGTGCTATCAAATGTCACAGCATAACTGGGTGATCATAAAGATGCTCTACAAGTATCTCCAAAGGTGTTTGTAGAGTTGGCATAGATCGAGATTAGGATTCGTCACTCCAAGCATCGAAGAGCTATCTCTGGGTCCTCTCGGTAATACACATCATAAGCTTGCAAGCAAACGACTAAGGAGTTAGTCACGAAGTGATGTATTACTGTGACGCCCCCGATTCAGTCGTACACTAATCATGCACGCAAATGTGTACGATCAAGATCAGGGACTCACGGGAAGATATCACAACACAACTCTACAAATAAAATAAGTCATACAAGCATCATAATACAAGCCAGGGGCCTCGAGGGCTCGAATACAAGTGCTCGATCATAGGCGAGTCGTGGAAGCAACAATATCTGAGTACGGACATAAGTTAAACAAGTTTTGCCTTAAGAAGGCTAGCACAAACTGGGATACAGATCGAAGAGGAGCAGGCCTCCTGCACAGGATCCTCCTAAGTTACTCACAGTGTCGTCGTCCGCTGGCTGCACGTAGTAGTAGGCACCTCCGAGTAGTAGTCGTCATAGGCGGTGGCGTCGGCTCACAGGCTCCATCGTGCAGGTTGCAGCAATCGAGTAGAGGTAGGGGAAAAGGGGAACAAGGCAACCGTGAGTACTCATCCAAAGTACTGCAAGCACGCGAGCTACACTACATATGCATGGATATATGTGTAAAGGGCCATATCGGTGGGTGAAGCTGCAGAAAGCCGAATAAGAGGGGATAGCTAGCCTTAACGAAGACTACGCACGGACACTGTCTTGCAACAGGTAGAAGAGGCGATCTGAAGTCCTCCAAGTAACATCACATAGCAATAATCCTACCCGCGATCCCTGCTCATATCCACGAGCGAGAGCGACCACGGTTATATCGGCACTTGGAAGGGTGTGTTTTATCAAGTATCCGGTTCTAGTTGTCATAAGCTCAAGGTACAACTCCAAGTCGTTCATTATCGAAGATCACGGCTATTGAATAGATTAACTTCCTGCAGGGTGCACCATCTTACCCAAAGACGCTTGATCCCATTTGGCGGACACACTTTCTGGGTCATGCCCGCCGCGGAAGATCAACACGTCGCAGCCCCACCTAGGCACAACAGAGAGGCCAACACGCCGGTCTAAACCTAAGCAGCAGTGCGGGCCCATCATACGAGCACACAGCACGTTGCGTCTGTGACGAAGCAGACCTAGCCTAGCGGCGCCCCAGTCCAATCCGGTAGCGCGCGCGCCGTCGGCCGACGTCTGAAGTGCCGGTGATACCACGGCGTCGGGATACCCATAACTACTCCAGCGTAGATGGTTAGTGCGTATAAGCTCGTAGCCAACTCAGATCAAATACCATGACCCGTTAAGCGTGTTAAGTAACCGCGAACGCCGAACAGGCCAGGCCCACCTCTCTCCTAGGCGGTCTCAACCTGCCTGTCGCTCCGCCACAAAGATCCACTCATGGTGCTCCATCGGCCGACCCGACTTTAGTCTCCACATGTAGCATGTATAAAGTATATAGTATATACCCGTGATCAACTCCCGAGTGATCACGGCCCGATAGTATAGCACGGCAGACGGACAAGAATGTAGGGCCACAGATGAAAGTACTAGCACCCTATACTAAGCATATAGGATTGCAGGTAAGGTAACAACAGAAGTTACAAGGACAGGCTATGCAGCAGTATAGGAATATCTGAAAACAGTAACATGTTACACTACTCTAATGCAAGCAGTGTAGAGAAGAGTAGGCGATATCCGGTGATCAAGGGGGCTTGCTGGTTGCTCTGGCAAGAGAGAGGGTCGTCAACACCGTAGTCGAACCGCCAGGCAGCAGCGGCGTCGGTCTCGTAGTCTCCGAGAGAAGAGGGGAGAAACAATGAATATCAAGTAAACAGATGCATAACGATGCATGACATGCCAAGAAGCGATGCTAGGCGTGCCCTAACGTGGTATGAGGGGGTCTTGGTTAGGGAAAACATCCGGAAAGTATTCGGTGTTTAGGGGTTTTGAGCAGGAAGGCGGAGGAAAAGTTGCAGGTTCGATAGGTTAGGGGTGTGTGGCGGACGAGCGGACTACGATCCGGATTCGTCTCGTGTTCGAGTAACTTTCATGTTGAAAATATTTTAATCCGAGTTACGGATTAAAAGATATGAATTTTAAAAGATTTTAATAATTTCGGAATTTAATTAATTAATTCGAAAATGTATTTATGACGTCAGCATGATGTCATCTTGCCGTCGGCGATCAACAGGGTTGACTAAGTCAACCCTGACATGTGGGACCCGTTCGTCATACTCTGCTAACTAATTAACCCTAG
Source organism: Aegilops longissima (assembly GCA_021605205.1). Classification (NCBI taxonomy): domain Eukaryota; kingdom Viridiplantae; phylum Streptophyta; class Magnoliopsida; order Poales; family Poaceae; genus Aegilops; species Aegilops longissima. Next base: position 542,080,318 of record CM038681.1, on the reverse strand, counting down.
TTTAGTTTAATTAACAATAGTTAATTAGGTTAATTAGTCATTAGGTTTAGTTAATCAGGATTAATTAGATTAATTATTTACTTAATTAATTAGTTTTTATTCATTTTATTTAATTTTTCATTTTCCTTTTCCTCTTTATTTTTTTAAAACGTTCTGTGGGGCGGGGCCCCCATGTCAGTGTCGGTGGGGGGTTGGACCGGTCAGCTCTGCTGACCGAGTCAACAGAGCGAGGGGGGGGGGCCTGGGCCCATCAGTCGGTGGCCCAGGCGGGGCCCCAGGTGGCCACGTCGGCAGGGGGGGCCGGAGTTGGCCCGGTGGCTACCGCGGCGGAGGGGGCGCCGGAGCATCGCCGGACTTCGCTCCGGTGGCCCAACGGGCGCTGGCGGCAGCGTTCAGGCGTCGCGGAGGGCAGTGCGTCCGATGGAAGCGATGTGCGGCGCGAGGCTCGGCCGGGCAGCGCCAGCAGCGGCGGAGGCGGCGAGGAGGTTCGGCCTCCGTTCGGGCGCTTCTGAGGTCGGGGAGGGCTGCTGCTGCGCCGAGCCACACAGGCTCGGCCCGTGACCGTTTAGTCACGAAGTCGCCAGCGGCGTGATCCACGGCGGGAGGGGCATTGGTGCGGAGGGGAGGGCGCCGCTTCGGGCGAGGAGGAGGAGAGGAGGTGGGGAGCAGCGTGGCGCTGGCGGCGTGGCTGCTGTGACCTTGGGGGCGGGCGAGCCGGCGATGGGGAGGCCAGGCGTCGGCGTCGTTCGGGAGGGGGACGAGGGGAGCGGCGGGAGGGGCGAAGCTCACAGGGGAACCGTGGGGTCTAAGTCGGCGCCGGGGCGATCGTGGAGGTCCGGTGAGGAGGAGGGCGGGAGGCGGCCGACCGGCGTCTGGGAGCTCCGGTGGGCGGCGTGGGGGTCGGGGCGACCCAGGGCGAGGAGGCCAGCGTGGGGCGGACGGGGGGGGGAATCGGAGGCGCGAGGGGCAGGGGCAGGGGCGTCGCGGCTGGGCGGCGGGTTCGCAGCGATGAGGTGGGGCGGTGGCTCGGCCCGATCTGGATCGGGCGGGGGAGAGAAGGGATCGGGAGGGGGGCGAGTGAGGCTGAGGCGGCTAGGGTTAGCCGACCCGGGAGGGGGATAAGGTGGCGGTGGGCGGGCAGAGGAGGAGCTGGGCGGTGGGGGGGCTGGCCCACTGGGCGATGGGGTTTCTCCTCCACTTCTCTTTTGTTTTATTTTTTTCCTTTTCTTATTTTGTTCGTTTCTGTTTTAGTTTATTTAAAATACCAGAACACTTTACAAAATTGCATGCACCCTACCATAAATAGGTTTGTTATTTTTGACAACCCCCGAACATTTTAGTTTTAGTTTTTGAAAACTTTTATCGTTTTCTTTTGATTTGGATTTGTTTTAGACCGGGTTCGAATCAACGTGAGTTTAGTCACGATGGAACGGGTGATTCTTGTAGCTTAATTATCCGGGTGTTACAAATCTCCTCCACTACAAGAAATCTCGTCCCGAGATTTAGGAGGTAGAAGGAAAAAGCGCGGGTATTCATCTCGAAGGCGATCCTCGCGTTCCCGTGTGGCCGTCTTGAGTGATTCGACCATTGGACTTTGAGGAACTTGATCGCTTTTCGGCGTGTGCGGCATTCAGCAGTCGAGAATGCGGACGGATGCTCTTTATAGGAGAGGTCTGTTGCAATTCGAGCACTTCATGGTCCTTTGCTCGGATTGGGTCCTTGAAGCAGCGTCGGAGTTGTGACACGTGGAACACATCGTGAACACGTGAAAGGTTCGACGGAAGCTCAGATTGATAAGCCACTTTTCCGCCTTTCGAGAATAGTGAATGGGCCAATATAGCGAGGAGCTAGCTTGCCCTTGATCCGGCGGTGAGCACCCTTCATTGGTGTAACGAAGATAGGCCTTTTCGCCAAAGTTGATAGACCATGTCTTTATGATGACGGTCATAATTACTCTTTTAGCGTGGTCGAGCAGTCTTGAGATTCTCGCGAATAATGCGGACTTGTTCTTCGCATGTTGGATAATATCCGGACCGAAGAGTGGGCGTTCCCGCTTTCGACCAGTTCGAGAGGGTTCGGCACTTTCGTCCATATAACACTTGAAGGGGCCATCTTGGACTAGCTTGATAGCTATTATTATAAGAGAACTCAGCATACGGAGAGATTCCTCCCATTTCTTGCGAATGAAACGACACAAGCTCGAAGCATGTCTTGAGAATTTGGTTGACACGTTCAACTTGCCCTTGTGACTGCGGATGAAAGCGATCTTGAAAGATAAATGAGTCCCCATAGCTTCTTGAAAACTTGCCCGAGAATCTTGAAGTGAATAAGCTGCCACGGTCCAAGCGATAACCAAAGTGGAATACCGTGAAGTGAAACAATTTCGGACATATAGAGCATTGCAAGCTGACTAGCGATGATCGTTTCTTTGACCGCCGAAAATGATCAACTTTAGAAAGCCGGTCAATGGCGACAAGAATAGCATCATTACCTTTCTGCGATTTGGGAAATCCGGTGGCGAAGTCCATTTCAACATGGTCCCATTTCCATTCAGGAATAGAGATAGGTTGCGAGTTCGGCGGGCCTTTGATGTTACGCTTTGATCTGACGGCAAGCGTCACACTCAAACAACATAGCGAGCAATGTCTTGCTTCATATTAGACCACGTAATCTCGGCGAATGTCTTGATACATCTTTGTACTACCGGGATGGATACATAGAGGCGTATCATGATCTTCTTTCATAACCTTCGAGTCATATTCAGTTTTCCTTCTTACGGCACCACTAGGCGGCCTTTGAAGTACAAGGCGCCATCATCGCAATAGTGAAGAATGAGGATTTCCCTTTTGATGTCTTGCTTAATCTTGTAGACTTGAGTCAAATCCTGCATTGTCTTTATGGTGCCCACGAGATCGGGTTCAACAGCCAGGTATAGAGGAACCTGGGAAACAACACGGAGATTCATCTTGCGGAACTCCGGAGGAGGAGGCGAGTGCACCGGAGGAACAATATGGAGGTTCAACTTTCGAATTCTTCAACAAGTGGGGCTGAACTTTGTGAACACGAAGGTGGTTCTTGAGAAGACTTGCGGCTCAAGGCATCAGCCATTACATTAGCCTTGCTCGGCGTATAGGAAATACCCAAGTCAAAGTCGCCACGGTCTCCATCCATCTCTGGCGCGGAGGTTCAGGTCTGGCTGAGTAAGCAGATACTTCAGACTTTGGTGGTCGGTGAAGATCTATAGCGATTATCAAGAAGGTAATGTCGCCCTTGCTTCAAATGCATGAATGAATGACAAGTTCGAGGTCATGAACTGGGTAGTTCTCTTCGTGAGGGCGAATCTGTCGAGAGGCATAAGCAACCACTTTGTGCTCTTGCATTAGGACACCGCCTAAACCTTGACGAGAAGCGTCGCGATGAATGTGAAGTCCTTCTTAGTATCGGGAGGAGCTAGCTTTGGGCAGAAGTCAACTTGTCTTTGAGTGCTCGGAAACTTTCGACACCTATCATCCATTGGAATTTGACGCCCTTATACAGCAGGTTAGTCGAGGCACGGCAATCTTGGAGAAGTTCTCGACGAATCGACGGCAATAGTGGCGAGGCCGAGAAAACTTCGACTTGCTTACGTTCTTGGGAGGAGTCAATCGATAATAGCGAACTCTTTCGGGGTTGACGGCAATACCATCCTTAGAGATGACATGCCCAAGATAGGTTACTTCGGGAAGCCAAAATTCACACTTGGAGAACTTGGCATAGAGTTGATGCTCTCGTAGCTTTTCCAGCACAAGACGAAGATGTTCAGCATGTTCTTCTTCATTCTTGGAGAATATCAGGATATCATCCAGATAAACCACGACGAACTTGTCGAGGTAATCCATGAATATATAGTTCATCAAGCGGGAGAAGGTGGCTGGAGCATTGGTTAAGCCGAAAGACATGACGGTGTACTCGTATGAACCATAACGAGTCACGAATGCGGTCTTGGGGATATCCTCCTCACGAACACGGATCTGGTGGTAACCCAACCTCAAGTCGAGTTTGAGAACACCGCGAACCAGCCAATTGATCATAAAGATCATTGATCCGAGGAAGAGGATACTTATTCGAATGGTAGCTTGATTTATAGGGCGGTAGTCTTGGACCAATCGGTTTGTCCCATCCTTCTTCTTGACAAAGAGAAGGTGCTCCCCAAGGTGAGCAACTTGGGCGAATGAAACCGCTTTGAAGAGATTTGTCGATTTCCTCCTTTAGCTCAAGGAGTTCATGTGGCGGCATCTTGTAGGGTCGCTTGGCTATAGGAGTGGTGCACGGTTTCAAGTCGATGGCGAATTCAACAGCTCTAGCGGGGAATCCTGGAAGTTCTTGAGGAAGGCGTCTTGGAAATCATAAGCAGCGGGAATGGTTTCAATGCCCTCGAGGGTGCGGCGTTCAATGCATTCAATGCATAGAGCCTTGCCTCGGCATCTTGAACGAACGAGCATTGTAGCTTATTATTTCATCGAAGGGTGTAGCAGATGGACGGTCTTAGTGGCGCAAGCGATTGACGCGGTATGCGCTTTCAACCAATCCATCCCCAAAATGAGGTCGATGTTAGGCGTCTTGAGGATAATGGGTGAGGCATAGAATTCCAACCCTTGATTTCCACGGGACGTCGGCGCCAACCATGGAGGTTTGACATTGTCCCAAGGGGTTTTACCACTACCGAAGAGTTCATCTCCTCACACTTAACGTCGTGCTTGTATGCAAAGTCTTGAGACATGAATGAATGCGATGCTCTGAATCGAATAAAGCAGATCTGAGTCTTGAATTTACGAGGAGTGTACCCATCACGATGGCGGCTGGTCTTGAGCTTCGTTCAGATCAACGTGGTTGGCTGAGCTTGCCCATAAGACTTGGCGGTGTTGTTGCGGGTTTGGGTGTTTCCACGGCCATTCTTTGGAAGGGCCGGTGATTCTGGTTCTCGTTGCATTCTCTAGCACGGTGCCTGGTTGTCCGCACTTGAAGCACAAACCATTATTGGGAGTGGGAGCAGGAGCTTGGGGTGGTGGAGCTGGAAGCTTGGCTGCTTAGTTGTAGGCGGAGCGAGGTGTAGCATAGTTCGCCTTGAAGCGGTGCATTAATTTGGTACATCTTGTTGGGAATCCATATCTTGCGCTCTGCGAGGGCGGGCCGAAGATGAGCCGTGTCACGGTTGTGCTGTTAGAGCTCTGGTATTCCTGCAGACCAGTTTCGACATTGATAGCTTTGTTCACCAAGGTGGCGAAATCAGCAAAGTCGTGCACTAGAAGTGCGAGCTTGATGTCGACTTGAAGACCGTCACGGAACTTCTCTGTCTGCGTGCATCGGTTGCAATGTCCTCTTGACATAGCGAGACAAGTCCAAGAACTCGTTGATAAGCTTTGACGATCTTGTTGCCTTGGGTGAGGTTGCGAATTCACGCTTCTTCGGTCCATGACCCCTTGAGGATGAAGCGGGCACGGAAGGCAACTTGGAAGTCCGGCGGTGATGAGTGTTCCAAGCGGCAGAGTCGCTGTGGCTGTCCCACCATTGAGCTGCGGGTCCCTTCGGAAGAAGGAAGCAAAAGTGACATAGTGGCGGGGGCTACATCAGTGAGACTCCATCTCATAGGTGATGTCACGGAGCGATCATCGACATCCGGTGGCTGAGTTGAGCTGCGGTACACGCTGGGGTTGAGCGTATGAAATCCTGCGAGTTGTTCCGTTTGGGTGCTGGTTCATATTGGGGCGAGAAACTGAGCCATCATGTTTTCCATGAAGCTGGCGATTCATCTCGAGCTGTTGGATCATACCAGCCATGTACTCGGTGGTGGTGGGAAGTTGGCACCACGACCACGACCAGCTGGCCTAACCATCCTGCTATTATATAACGAGGGTAGTTCAGCATTTGAGAAATTAAGCAAGAGGCAGAATCATTCATGATGAAACATGCATAATGAAAGCAGCATGATGGGAACTACATAGTAGTTGGCATATCTTACAAAAGGAATCATGCATAGAGTTCGATACATAGAGTCCGATTACATAGACTACTACATCATAGGCGGCACTTGAGCTCATGGCGAACACATCAAACACTAACAGATAAGCCTACATCAGTCCCACGCTGCTGCGGAGGTAGGTATGTAGCTGAAAGCTGGTAGTCTTGCGGCGGATAGTCCTCCACGTCGGTGACACAGGGGCAGCGGATACTCGGTGCTGAATCCGGCGTCCGGTGGCAGAAAAGGGCCAAGTGTGGGAGAGTAGCCTCCACGTCGCCAACCGACACCCCAGGGCATCACGGTCTGGCTAGGTAGATCGCGAGAACACGGCAGCTCTCCGGATCGGACAAAGGGTGCATCAGCGTCGAGCACGGTAGAAGTCTTGACGGGTGATGTACAACTCGTGGCGAAGAGCTCGGTTAGCTCGATCCAGCCCATCGACATGCGAACAAAGTTACGATGGTGGAAGGGCTCTCTGGTGACGATGGAGTAGGCAGCGGTGTAGTAACCCTCCTCACCAACATCGACCACGATAGCAATGTGCACGAGGGGAGGTGTCCAACTCGATACTCAGACGAAGGCGTGTCGAGCAGCATAAGCAGCATCGTGGACTGCCATATCGATAGTCACTCCAACACCATGTGCGGTGTGTAGCACGATGAGTGGACTCGTACTCCGAGAGTAGAGGTGGGCGATGGCGCTGCATCGCTCTGGTTATAGTCTGGTACTCCTCATAGGCGGTGTACTCGGGGTGCGGCGATAACCCAGATAGATCATCATCTCGGCTAGCACCGCAGTGATCCCGAGCACCAATGGCCGTCGTGTGGCGCACGACCTGCCTCGTGGGTTCCATCTGAAAACAAAGGCGTTTCAAAGGAGTCAAATGGCGGTGTGGAAATTGCTCAAATACAATTCCAAGAACAACTAAGGCTATATCCAACTTTGGGGTGAATGTGGTCACGGGATCCTAGTGTTAGTTAGTAAAATCGTTTAACCCGAGTAGAAGAGGTTCAGAGTCCCGAGTAAAGGTCGAGGAGTAAAAGATCCTAGTACCACCCGATGGCGGCGTGGGCCCGTAAGGCACACAGCCAAGTTAGTAAAAGTTTTTGCAATGTCTAGACTCGACTTCGCCAAGGAGTGTGGAAGGGGATTCCTACAGCGATGGCTCGATACCAACTTGATGGCGCCCCGATTCAATCGTACACTAATCATGCACGCAAATGTATACGATCAAGATCGAGGACTCACGGGAAGATATCACAACACAACTCTACAAATAAAATAAGTCATACAAGCATCATAATACAAGCCAGGGCCTCGAGGGCTCGAATACAAGTGCTCGATCATAGGCAGTCAGCGGAAGCAACAATATCTGAGTACGACATAAGTTAAACAAGTTTGCCTTAAGAAGGCTAGCACAAAGCTGGGATCTGGATCGAAGAGGAGCAGGCCTCCTGCAGGATCCTCCTAAGTTACTCTGGTCGGTCGTCGGTGGGCTGCTGCGTAGTAGTAGGCACCTCCGAGTAGTAGTCGTCATAGGCGGTGGCGTCGGCTCTGGGCTCCATCGTGCAGTTGCAGCAATCGAGTAGAGGTAGGGAAAAGGGGAACAAGGCAACCGTGAGTACTCATCCAAAGTACTGCAAGCAAGGAACTACACTACATATGCATGGATATATGTGTAAAGGCCATATCGGTGGGTGAAGCTGCAGAAAGCCGAATAAGAGGGGATAGCTAGTCTTAACGAAGACTACGCTCGACGGACACTGTCTTGCAACAGTAGAAGAGGGCAATCTGAAGTCCTCCAAGTAACATCACATAGCAATAATCCTACCCGGCGATCCCTGCTCATATCCACGAGCGAGAGCGACCACCGGTTATATCGGCACTTGGAAGGGTGTGTTTTATCAAGTATCCGGTTCTAGTTGTCATAAGCTCAAGGTACAACTCCAAGTCGTTCTGTTATCGAAGATCACGGCTATTGAATAGATTAACTTCCTGCAGGGTGCACCATCTTACCCAAAGACGCTTGATCCCATTTGGCGGACACACTTTCTGGGTCATGCCCGCCGCGGAAGATCAACACGTCGCAGCCCCACCTACAACTGTGAGAGGCCAACACGCCGGTCTAAACCTAAGCGCAAGTGCAGGCCCATCGCCTCGAGCACACACTTGCGTCTGTGACGCTGCCGAAGCAGACCTAGCCTAGCAGGCGCCCAGTCCAATCCGGCGCGCGCCCGCTCGTCGCCGACGTCTGAAGTGCCGGTGATACCACGGCGCCGGGATACCCATAACTACTCCAGCGTAGATGGTTAGTGCGTATAAGCTCGTAGCCAACTCAGATCAAATACCATGACCCGTTAAGCGTGTTAAGTAACCATGACGCCCGAGAACAGGCCAGCCCACCTCTCTCCTAGGCGGTCTCAACCTGCCTGTCGCTCCGCCACAAAGATCCACTCATGGTGCTCCATCGGCCGACCGACTTTAGTCTCCACATGTAGCATGTATAAAGTATATAGTATATACCCGTGATCAACTCCCGAGTGATCACGGCCCGATAGTATAGCACGGCGGCAGACGGACAAGAATGTAGGGCCACAGATGAAAGTACTAGCACCCTATACTAAGCATATAGGATTGCGGTAAGGTAACAATGAAGTTACAAGGACGAGGCTATGCGATAGTATAGGAGTATCGAAAACGATAACATGTTACACTACTCTAATGCAAGCGATGTAGAGAAGAGTAGGCGATATCCGGTGATCAAGGGGGGCTTGCCTGGTTGCTCTGGCAAGAGAGAGGGTCGTCAACACCGTAGTCGAGCGGCCGTGAGCAAAGATCGGTCTCGTAGTCTCCGGAGAGAAGAGGGGGAGAAACAATGAATATCAAGTAAGCAGATGCATAACGATGCATGACATGCCAAGAAGCGATGCTAAGCGCGCCCTAACGTGGTATGAGGGGTACTGGTTGGGGAAAACATCCGGAAAGTATTCGGTGTTTAGGGTTTTCGAGCGGAGAGCGGAGGGAAAAGTTGCAGGTTCGATAGGTTAGGGGTGTGTGGCGGACGAGCGGATTGCGTATCCGGATTCGTCTCGTCGTTACGAGTAACTTTCATGTTGAAAATATTTTAATCCGAGTTACGGATTAAAAGATATAATTTTAAAAGATTTTAATAATTTACGGAATTTAATTAATTAATTAATTAATTGAAAATGTATTTATGACGTCAACATGATGTCATCTTGGCGTCGGCGATCAACAGGGTTGACTAAGTCAACCCCGACATGTGGGACCCGTTAGTCATACTCGCTAACTAATTAACCTAGTTTAGTTTAATTAACAATAGTTAATTAGGTTAATTAGTCATTAGGTTTAATTAATCAGATTAATTAGATTAATTATTTACTTAATTAATTAATTAATTAATTAATTAATTAATTAGTTTTTATTCATTTTATTTAATTTTCATTTTCCTTTTCCTCTTTATTTTTTAAAAGCGTTACGTAGGCGGGGCCCCATGTCGATGTCGGTGGGGGGTTGGACGGTCGGCTCACGACCGAGTCAACAGAGCGAGGGGGGCTGGGCCCATCACTCGATACCAAAGGGCCCTGTGTGTACGTCGGCGAGGGACCGAGTTGGCCAGTGGCTAACTTGGCGGAGGGGGCGCCGAGCATCGCGGACTTCGCTCCGGTGGCCCAACGGGCCTGGGGCAGCGCGTTCAGGCGTCTGGAGGAGGCAGCGCGTCCGATGGGAAGCGATGCTTGGCGGGCTCGGCGGTGAGCGGCGCAGCGGCGAAGCGGCGAGAGGTTCGGCCTCCGTTGAAGTGCGCTCTGAGGTCGGGGAGGGGGCTGCGCGCGCCGAGCCACATGGGCTCGGCCCGTGACCGCTTGGTCACCGGGGTCGCCGTGGCGTGATCCACGGCGGGAGGGGCATTGGTGCGGCGGAGGGGGCGCTTCGGGCGAGGAGGAGGAGAGGAGGTGGGGGAACAGCGTGGGCTTGGCGGCGGCGTGGCGTGATGACCGGGGGGGGCGGCGGGCCGCGGCGACGGGAGGCCAGGCGTCAGCGTCGTTTGGGAGGGGACGAGGGAGCGACGGGAGAGGGCGAAGCTCACAGAGGGAATGGGGTCTAAGTCGGCCTTCGGGCGGTCGTGGAGGTCCGTGAGGAGGAGGGCGGGAGGCGGCCGACCGGCGTCGGGGAGCTCGGTGAGGCGGCGTGGGGGTCGGGAGGACCCTGGCGTGGCGAGGCCAGCGTGGGGCGACGGTGGGAGGGGAATCAGTGGCGGCGAGGCGCAGGGGCAGGCGTCATGGTCGGGCAAGGGGTTCGCGGCGATGAGGTGGGGCGAGGGGTGGCTCGGCCCCGATCTGGATCGGGGCGGGGGGAGAGAGAAAGGGGATCGGGGGAGGGGGGCGAGTGAGGCGCGGGGGCGGCTAGGGTTAGCCGACCCGGGGGGGGGATAAGGTGGCCGGCTGGGCGGGTGAGGCTGGCCGGGGCTGGGGGGCTGGCCCAATTGGGCGATGGGGTTCCTCCTCCACTTCTCTTTTGATTTATTTTTTCTTTTTCTTATTTTCTTCTTTTCTGTTTTAGTTTATTTAAAATACCAGAACACTTTACAAAATTGCATGCACCCTACCATAAATAGGTTTGTTATTTTTGACAACCCCCGAACATTTTAGTTTTAGTTTTTGAAAACTTTTATCGTTTGCTTTTGATTTGGATTTGTTTTAGACCGGGTTCGAATCAACGTGAGTTTAGTCACAGTAACCGGGGTGATTACTGTAGCTTAATTATCCGGGTGTTACAATTACGGAACGAGTAAAGAGACTTGCCGGTAACGAGATTGAACTAGGTATGAACATACCGATGATCAAATCTCGGGCAAGTAACATACCGATGGACAAAGGGAATTACGTATGTTGTCATAACTGTTTGACCGATAAATATCTTAGTAGAATATGTAGGAGCCAATATGGGCATCCAGGTTCCGCTATTGGTTATTGACCGGAGAGGTGTCTCGGTCATGTCTACATAGTTCTCGATCCCGTAGGGTCCGCATGCTTAACGTTCGATGACGATATAGTATGATATGAGTTATGTGATTTGGTGACCGAATGTTGTTCGGAGTCCTAGATGAGATCACGTACATGACGAGGAGTCTCAAAATGGTCAAGAGGTCAAGATTAATATATAGGACGATGGTATTCGGACACCGGAAGTGTTCCGGAGGGTACCGGGTACATATCGGGTCACAGGAAGGGGTTCCGGGCACCCCTGGCAAAAGATATGGGCCTTATGCGCCAAGAGGGGAAACCTTCCAGCCACAAAGGGGCTGGTGCGCCCCCCATATGGGCCGAACTAGGAGGAGAAGGAAAGAGGGGAAGGGAAAGGAAAGGGGGGGGGGGATTCGGCCTCCCCCTTCCTTCCCTCCTCCCTCATCTTTCCTTCCCCCTCCGGCAAATATGGCACGGGGGCGCGGCCAAGAGGAGACCTGTAACGCCCCGGATTCGATGCGCCAGGTGTCCGTCAGTTATTCGCCGTCTTTGCCATGTCATGTTCTTGCGTGTTGCACTTTGCCATGTCATCATATGCATTTCATACCATGTCATCACGTGCATTTCATTTTGCATACGTGTTCGTCTCATGCATCCGAGCCTTTTCCCCGTTGTCCGTTTTGCAATCCGGCACTCCTATGTCTCCCGGCGCCCCCTTTTGCCTCTTTTCGGGTGCGGGTGTTAAACGGTCTCGGAATGGACCGAGGTTTGTCAAGCGGCCTTGGTATAGCACCGGTAGACCGCCTGTCAAGTTTCGTGTCATTCGGAGGTCGTTTGGTACTCCAACGGTTAACTAGGTAACCGTAAAGCCCCTCTCTCTTTGCAGCCCAACACCCCTTCCAAACTGGCCCAAAACCCATCTAACTCCCCTCCATGCTCTCGGTCGTTCGATCACGATCGCGTGGCCGAAAACCGCTCCTCATTTGGACTCTCCTAGCTCCCTCTACCTATAAAACTAGCCCCTCCCCCGAAATTCGCGGTCTAATCCAACCCTAACCCTAGCCCCACTCCTCCCACGCCGCCAACTCACCCGGCCCGCACCTTTCTCTCTCCTCCCATGGCTGTCCGTGGACCCTCCATGAACCCCGTCTGCAGACCCTCGCGCGCCGCCGCCCGTCCGCCCGCCCGCCCGGCCTCCGCGCCCGGCGCGCCCGGCCGCCTCCCGCGCCCAGGCGTGCTGCCGCCGCATGCCGTGCCGTGTCGCCGCCGCCCGGCAGGCAGGCCGCCTCCGCCTCCTCGTCGCCGCCTCCTCACCCATCCGGCGCCGCTTGCCGTCGCCCTCCTCCCGCAGGAGGAGCCAGCGACCCCTCCGCCCGCCGCGCATGGTTCCAGCGCCTCCGGTCGCCGGCCGACCTCGCGCGCCGCGCCCGCCTCGCTCCCAGCGCTTGGCGCCGCCTTCCGCTGCCCTCGCCTCCAACTCCGGCCGGAGCCCTCGCCGGAGCTCTCGCCGGAGCCACCGAACCCGTCGCCCCGGATCGGGACGAGATCCACCAAGCCCCCGATCCAAACGCCCCGTCCCGGATCGCCTCGTCCAGTTTTTCCCCGAGGTGATATTTCGCCCAAGTCCCCGAATTTGTGACATTATCTTTCCATGTTTATCGCATCGTGTCTCTGCATCCGTAGCTCCGTTTTGGGCGTATAATATGTCAAATTGTTCGTCTCGACGAGTACTTCATTTCATTACATTGCATCATGTTCATTTGAGCTCATATTGTTGCCTGAATCTTCGTTGCAAGAGTGCTATATGATGTTAACCTGCTGAAACTGTTATAACTTGATGATTTGCCATTTTTGCCATGATTGATGTGTGCATCCTATGAGGTTGATGTCTACATGTGTTTTGTGCTATGTCATTCCATCTTCGCAGTGGTGCCATCCATGTATTTTTGTGACTTGTGTAGTGAGTGCATCGAGATTGTTAAGTAGGGTACTTGCTGTTGCTGTTTTGCATGTCTGAATCTGCTATATCATGATGCTATGTTAACCTGCTTCTACAAGTCATTCTATGCATAATCTGGAGATGTTCACTAAGGATGTTTTGTTATACATATCATGCTCTATCCATTCATGCCCCCGGTTGCATTTATAGCCTGCTTTAGCTTGTTGTAATCTTGCTCCAAATTTGCTAAATAATGTTGCTGTTAGCCTGTTAACATTAAGTTCAATGTTGCCATGATTGTTGTTAGTGATCCATGCACCCTATGAACTTGATCTTCCCATGCTTTGCTTCACAAACATGTCTTCTTACTGTGAGTTGCCTTGCCATGCCATGTATTTCTCTGTGGTGAGTGGTTCAAGCTCACCAACATGCCTACTTATTGTTGTTCCTGCCATGTATGAATCTGTAATATAACTTGCCATGTTTACGTGGGTGCCATCATATTTTCTGATCCTTTTTTGGCTCATGGTCAGTAAAGGACTTTTGTTCTATGCAATTATTAGATATATTCCATGCCTTTGTTTGCCATGATAAGTTCCTGTAGCATGTTGTTTGATAGCTCTCAACATTGCAACCTGATGTTATTTTCTGCAAAGTCTGAAACTGTTATTATTTGCAACCTTGCCATGTGTTTTTGAGCATGTTCTAGTGATTTCTGGAGATAGCTCAGTGTTCATGTTTTGTCATGCTTTATCTGTAGTTCATGCCCATGCCTTTTGTTTTCACGTTGAGATGCTGTAGCATAGTGTTTTGGTGCTTGCAATATGCCTAGTTGCTGTTTTGGATAGATTGTTGTTATGTCTTGTATAGAGTGTATGTGTTGAACCGTTGCTCCGTTTTGAGTGTGCTCTATATGAAACTTGCTTAGAATTGCATGTAGTTTCATATTATCATGTTGCATCCTTGTTTTGAGGTGTTTTCTTGATGTTTGAATGCATTTCGCATCAATGCCATGTTTATCTTGTTTTGCTCATATCTTCTAGGCCGTAGCTCCGAATTTAATGAAATTTATATGTAGCTTGACTAGAATTTCGTGTAGATCATCGTGGTGCATCTTAACTTGCTGTTTAACAACTTGAACTTAAGGTTTATTCAGATCTGGAACAATTTCGAAATTTGCATATGAGGACTTACCGGAATTGTTCTATGTTGCTTCCTGTCTCATTTAAACTTGTCTTGTTGTGTTTCTCTTGTATGCATCATCCCTTGCCATGAGTAGCTTCATGTAGATTTGTCATGCATCATGCTTGTTGTGCATCATGTCTTGTCTATGTGTGGTGTGTTTACCATGTTGTGTGTTTCTTCTTGTTAGTTCCTGTTTCGTTGCGATCGTGAGGATTCGTTCGTCTACGCTTGGTTCATCTTCGTGGCTTCATCTTCTTCATGGACTCGTTCTTCTTCCTTGCGGGATTTCAGGCAAGATGACCGTCACCTTGGATCTCATTACTATCATTGCTATGCTAGTTGCTTCGTTCTTTTGCTATGCTGCGCTACCTATCACTTGCTGCTCAAGCCTCCCAAATTGCCATGAACCTCTAACCTTTGTCACCCTTCCTAGCAAACCGTTGTTTGGCTATGTTACCGCATTGCTCAGCCCCTCTTATAGTGTTGCTAGTTGCAGGTGAAGATGAAGATTGCTCCATGGTGGACAGGATTTTGTTGGGATATCACAATATCTCTTATTTAATTAATGCATCTATATACTTGGTAAAGGGTGGAAGGCTCGGCCTTATGCAGTGTTTTGTTCCACTCTTGCCGCCCTAGTTTCCGTCATATCGGTATTATGTTCCCGGATTTTGCGTCCCTAACGCGGTCGGGTGATTTATGGGACCCCCTTGACAGTTCGCTTTGAATAAGACTCCTCCAGCAAGGCCCAACATTGGTTTTACCATTTGCCTCTCCACCACCTACTTTCCCTTGGGAGTAATTAACCCAAGGGTCATCTTTATTCAGCCCCGGGCCAATGCTTGTCTAAGTGTTGGTCCAAACTAGAGCACCGTGCGGGACCATCCCTTGGCAACTTGGGTTACGTCGGTACAGACGCTTCGCTTATCCGGTGTTGCCTTGAGAGCGAGATATGTGCAGCTCCTATCGGGATTAGCCGGCACATCGGGCGGTCTTCTGGTCTTGTTTTATTCTTGTCGAAATGTCTTGTAGCCGGGATTCGAGACTGATCGGGTCTTCCGGGAGAAGGAATATCCTTCGTTGATCGCGAGAGCTTATCATGGGCTAAGTTGGGACACCCTGCGAGGTTTGAACTTTCGAGAGCCGTGCCGCGGTTATGTGGCAGATGGGAATTTGTTAATATCCGGTTGTAGTAAACTTGAAGTAAACTCTTCTAAAATACACCAACCGTATGCGTAACCGTGAGTGTCTCTTTTGGGGTTGATCGAGAGGAGAACACGGCTTACGGGTTATGTCGGCGTAAGTAGGAGTTCAGGATCACTTCTTGATCATTACTAGTTGACGACCGTTTCTTTGTTTCTCTTCTCGCTCTCATTTGCGTATGTTAGCCACCATATATGCTTAGTCGCTGCTGCAACCTCACCACCTTACCCTTCTTTACCCATTAAGCTTTGCTAGTCTTGATACCCATGGTAATGGGATTGCTGAGTCCTCGTGGCTCACAGATTACTACACCACCAGTTGCAGGTACAGGTTTGCGATGATCATGACGCGAGAGCGATGTTTGCCTGTTTTGGAGTTCTTCTTCTGCTTCTTCTTCGATTAGGGGATAGGTTCCAAGTCGGCAGCCTGGGCTAGCAGGGTGGATATTGTTTGAGTTTCTGTTTATGTTTCATCCGTAGTCAGATGTTGATCTTGTATATGATGTTGATGTATTCTTGTGGCATTTGTGCCTTATGTATGTATCCCACTATTATGTAATGTTGATGTAATGATATCCACCTTGCAAAAGCGTTCCAATATGCGGGTCTATCCTTCGTAGGACCGTCGAGTTCCTTTTGGATAGGGTCGCATATTGGGCGTGACAAGACCCCAAGTAGGATTCGGCCTACTTGGGCGCCTCGTGGAAGCCTCCCCTCTCTCTCCCACCTATATATATGTGGGGGCGCCCTAGTACACACCAGATCAATTGTTAGCCGTGTGCAGCACCCCCTCCACCGTTTACACCCCCGGTCTGCTTAGGCGAAGCCCTACGAGGATCACTTCACCATCACCGTCTCCACGTCGTCGTGCTGACGGAACTCATCTACTACCTCGACGACTTGCTGGATCAAGAAGGTGAGGGACGTCATCGAGATGAACGTGTGCATACCGCGGAGGTGTCGTGCGTTCGTTACTTGATCGGTTGACGTGAGAAGAAGCTCGACTACATCAACCACGTTGTGAAAGGTTTTCGACAAGTTCAAGGGGTTGACTTTGGTGGACTTGCCCGATGATCGGAAAGACATAGAGAATAAATGGATCTTCAAGAAGAAGGCTGACGCTGACGGTAATGTTACTGTCTACAAAGCTTGACTTGTCGTGAAAGGTTTTCGACAAGTTCAAGGGGTTGACTACAATGAACCTTTCTCACCCGTAGCGATGCTTAAGTCCGTCCGAATCATGTTAGCAATTGCCGCATTTAATGATTATGAAATCTGGTAAATGGACGTCAAAACTGCATTCCGTAATGGATTTCCTAAAGAAGAGTTGTATATGATGCAACTAGAAGGTTTTGTCAATCCTAAAGGTGCTAACAAAGTGTGCAAACTCCAGCGATCCATCTATGGAATGGTGCAAGCATCTCGGAGTTCGAATATACACTATACGGACTTTCGGTGAAGCCTGTATTTACAAGAAAGTGAATGGGAGCTCTGTAGCATTTCTAATATTATATGTAGATGACATATTGTTGATTGGAAATGATGTAGAATTTCTGGATAGCATAAAAGGATACTTGAATAAGAGTTTTTCAATGAAAGACCTCGGTGAACCTGCTTATATCTTGGGCATCAAGATCTATAGAGATAGATCAAGAAGCTTAATAGGACTTTCACAAAGCACATACCTTGACAAAGTTTTGTAGAATTTCAAAATGGATCAATCAAAGAAAGGGTTCTTGCCTGTGTTGCAAGGTGTGAAGTTGAGTCAGACTCAGAGCCCGACCACTGCAGAAGATAGAGAGAAAATGAAGTCATTCCCTATGCCTCAGCCATAGGTTCTATCACGTATGCTATGCTGTGTACCAGACCTGATGTGTGCCTTGCCATAAGTCTGGCAGGGAGGTACCAAAGTAATCCATGAGTGGATCACTGGACATCGGTCAAGAACATCCTGAAGTACCTGAAAAGGACAAAGGATATGTTTCTCGTTTATGGAGGTGACAAAGAGCTCGTCATAAATGGTTATGTCGATGCTAGCTTTAACACTGATCTGGATGACTCTAAGTCACAAACCGGATACGTATTTATACTGAATGGTGGAGCTGTCAGTTGGTGCAGTTCCAAGCAGAGCGTCATGGCGGGATCTATGTGTGAAGTAGAGTAATTGCTGCTTTGGAAGCAGCAAATGAAGGATTCTGGATGAAGGAGTTCATATCTGATCTAGGTGTAATACCTAGTGTATCAGGTCCAATGAAAATCTTTTGTGACAATACTGGAGCGATTGCCTTGGCAAAGGAATCCAGATTTCGCAAGAGAACCAAACACATCAAGGAAGCTTCAACTACATCCGTGAACAAGTCAAGGAGGGAGACATAGAGATTTGCAATATACATACATATCTGAATGTAGCAGACCCGTTGACTAAGCCTCTTCTGCGAGCAAAAAAGTTCAGCACCAAGACTCCATGGGTGTTAGATTCATTGCAATGTAATCTCGATTACTGACTCTAGTGTAAGTGGGAGAATGAAGGAAATATGCCCTAGAGGCAATAATAAACTTGTTATTTTATATTTCCTTATTATGATAAAGGTTTATTATTCATGCTAGAATTGAATTGATCGGAAACCTTAATACATGTGTGAATATATAAATAAACAACGTGTCCCTAGTGAGCCTCTACTAGACTAGCTCGTTGATCAAATATGGTTAATGTTTCCTAACCATGGACATGAGTTGTCATTTGATAACGGGATCACATCAATAGGAGAATGATGTGATGTACAAGACCCATCCGTTAGCTTAGCATAATGATTGTTAAGTTTTATTGCTATTGCTTTCTTCATGTCATATACACATTCCTTCGACTATGAGATTATGCAACTCCCGGATACCGGAGGAATGCCTTGTGTGTTATAAAACGTCTCAACGTAACTGGGTGATCATAAATATGCTCTACAGGTATCTCCGAAGGTGTTTGTTGAGTCGACATAGATCGAGATTAGGATTTGTCACTTCGAGTATCGGAGAGGTATCTCTGGGCCCTCTCGGCAATACACATCATAAGCTTGCAAGCAAACGACTAAGGAGTTAGTCATGACGAGATGTATTACATGAAGGAAATATGCCCTAGAGGCAATAATAAAGTTGTTATTTTATATTTCCTTATCCATGATAAAGGTTTATTATTCATGCTAGAATTGTATTGATCGGAAACCTAAATATATGTGTGAATACATAAAACAAACACTGTGTCCCTAGTGAGCCTCTACTAGACTAGCTCATTGATCAAAGATGGTTAAGGTTTCCTAACCATAGACATGTGTTGCCATTTGAAAACGGGATCACATCATTAGGAGAATGATGTGATGGACAAGACCCAACCATTAGCTTAGCATAATGATCGTTCAGTTTATTGCAATTGCCTTCTTCATGTTAAATACATATTCCTTCAACTATGAGATTATGCAACTCCCGGATACCGAAGGAATGCCTTGTGTGCTATCAAATGTACAACGTAACTGGGTGATCATAAACATGCTCTACAGGTATCTCCGAAGGTGTTTGTTGAGTTGGCATAGATCGAGATTAGGATTTGTCACTTCGAGTATCGGAGAGGTATCTCCGGGCCCTATAACATCCCAAATTTTCAATTTGGAATGTTATACATAGGTCACCATTTGCATATCATATTTTATTTCATTTTGGCTTGATCCTAGAAATTTCACGCAACTCAAGGACCCACGGAGAGAGTTGGAGATTTCGTTATTTTCATATTTGAGTTTTCTCAAATTCTGGAAATATGATCATTTGATTTTATTTATTTTATCTTCAATTATTTCTATTATCAAAATATGAGAGAGGGAATAAAATGATTTTCCCAAAATAAAGAAATATTGAAGATTTAATAAAAAAATCAAATAAGATTTTTTATTTGGAGTTTATCGCTATTTTATTTGAATTTAGGAAAAATGCGTGTTTTTCAAAATTGCATTTAGGCCCCAAATAAATGTTCATCTTGTCCGACTTGATTTTAGAAGGCGGGGAAAATTTATTTCGGGATTTTTGGAGTCCGTTTAGTATTTCTTTTATTTTTTTTTCTGCGTGTAATCTTTAAAAAAAAAGCTAACCGACCTACCGGGCCGTGTCCGCCTGGGACTCTATGCCCGGCCGGCCTTTATAAGCCGGGAGGCCGAGCCCCACAACCCAGCCGAGCGGCCGCCGCTTCAAGTTCTAGCATGCATGCCGCCTTGCGCCGCCAGCGTCTTGCCGTAAACGATGAGGATCCGCGCCGCCCGCCCGCGCGTCGCCGCCGCCCCGCCCCCGCCACCGAGCCCGCCCCGACCGCCGCCCGCGGAGCCCGCCCGCGTCGAGCCACCCGCCATTGCCGACCCGCTACCGAGGTTGACCGCCTCGCCGCCGGCGGTTTTCTTTCGAGAAAACTATCCGATTTTTCGTTTGTTTTTTTTAAACCCTAGATCGATTTTCGTGTTTTTTTTGGTTTATTTATTTAGCGAGCGTTCGCTCGTTCGTTCGTTTTAACGAACACGTTCACCGTTTAGTTACAGTTAACGAACGTCCGTTCGTTAAGCTGTTCGTCCGTTTTTTCTTTCTCGGATTTTCCGCGATTATTCCAGATCGCGATTTCTCATCAGATTTTCGTTTTAGTATAACTTTTTTCTCGTTTATCGGAATCAGGCGATTCAAGCGCCTAGAGTTTCATCTCGAAACCCTCTTTCCGATTAATCAACTCAAACAAGTTTTGCCTCTGTAAAATTTGACTTAGGTCCAGATTAGTAAACGAAGCGTGTTTCTTTCGCCGTTTGACTTTCGTTGCTTCGTTCGATTTGATTCTTTTTGCAAACCGGAGTTCTTAAGTTGAACTTTCTGGTTAGATCTTTTATTTGAGTTTTTACTGTGCATTAGATGAGTACTTATTGTATGCTTGTTTGTTTGCGATAGAGTACCCGGAGTGCGCCGCTTGTTACTTTGAATCTCTAGGTTTCACGAATCATCAGCAAGGCAAGTAACACTTTGATCATATCCCTTTCATACCCAGTTTTTATGCATTAGATCAATCCTCAAACATTGCATGAATAGGATCTAATTAAATTGTGGGTTTTGGGAAAGTAGATGAGGTAGTACCTATTACCAGTTTTATTTTCAAACCCTTGGGAGTTACTTCTACGTTTGCTTATATTGCCATGCTATGCTAGTAGACTTGGATTGGGTGAGTGTATCCATGACAGATGTGAGTTTTTTAATTAATGGTTTATTTAAGGTGACAACTTAAACACACATTTGGGTGGATTGAGGTACCTGGGTATTCCAGGATTGCCTGTTTTTTTTGGACTGCCACCCAGGCTCAAAGGGATCATGAGATTATTCATGCTAGAAACTTCCGTGTGCAGCCACAAGCTACTATGGGCTCTAGCATAGTTGATTAAGTCGTGCGAACTCTTACAGTGGTAGACTAGCAGATGTAGAGGGATGTAGGTGTAACTGTCTACCCGTTCGGAAGGTGCTAGCGCTTCTGAAAGACTATGTCTTGGTCATCCGTTTCTCAAACACCATGCAATGCGAGAATCCCAACGGAGGAGATCGAGTCTTGTGGGGAAAAGTGCGCAAACCTCTGCAGAGTGTATAAACTAATCATGGTTAGCCGTGTCCCCGGTTATGGACATCTTGAGTATCTAGTACTTGGATTATCATGTGAATCTCATCATGTTACTCTAATTAATATTGTTGGGTTTAATGATGATGCTTAATTGGGATTGAGAATGTTGTCAACCATTCTCAATGTTTAACAACCACCATGATAGTTAAATAAAATTTATTCCTTTGCAGTAGGGAAAAATTGGCTTTACGCAAAACTGTAACCATAGAGCTTTCCACCAGCCATATATGCATGTAGTATAGCATTACTCTTTCATATTACTCTTTATGTGTTACATTGCCAGCATATTCCATGTCTTGAATTGTTTCGGGCTGCAACGTTCATGTTGCAAACTTTTCAGACGATGAGTAAGGTGCTTTAGGTCGTGGTTCTATACTCAGTGATGCCGTTGGAGTTGATGGACTCGCTTATCTTCCAAGCCTTCCGCTGTTATCGTTATTAGATGGCCTTAAGCCATATTTATTGTAATAAATTCTTTTTTGAGACATTTGATGGAATAAGTGTGTGATTGCTACTCTGTTATAAATCCTTCAAATCTTGTGCGTGTCGACATTCTTGATCCGAGGATGACAACGATGAGAGGTCGACTGTTTGAGGTCTGGTCGCTACAAGATGGTATCGAGCACACGCCGTCTGCAGAGGACACGACCACTAAGCTAAAGCCCTAGATCACTACTCTTTCTTCTCATTTCTGACTCCTCATCTTTTCTACTCTTTTAGGATGGCGGATGCAAGGAACAAGTTCATGCAACCAGATGATGATACACCCTTTGGACGTCACTTGAAGGAAGTCACTAGATACCTGAACACCGGAGTACCAAGCTTCACCGGGACCTACAACTCCACTTTACCCGAAGAGGAGCGTTGGATGATTCAAGTTCAATTTCCAGGAAGGACGTTCGCACCAGTCACGGAGCCCATAGAGTTTTCCTTTGATGCACCAATCTGAAATCTAGGAAAGAGCATGGCAGTCCACATCACCATGAGACGTATTGGAGAAGTTTACTGCAATGATCTCAAGGATACTATCTACCAGATTTGTGGGCGCCGAGATGAGCAATGGGAGATGATCAGCACCAGGAAGGATAGATCAATCCCAGCTTTTATCCAGGAGTTAAACCAGCACATCCGACGTCAGGAGAACCAGATGTGCGCAGGCATCATGGATCTGCAGAAGGCCTTGACCAAGATCATGGATCTAGAGGAAGAACTCAAGGCTACACGTGAAGATTACATGAAAGAAATTGAAACGCTAGTGCAGAAGAATGACGACTTAATCAGGAAGCTAGGAGTTTTCAGGGGAGACCCCGCACTAGGCAGAGAAGACAACGATTCCACTTGCCCGAATAACTATATCATCATCGACGACACCGACTCGGACCCCGACGACAGCGATGATGACTATGTTGATGAAGCTGGAGCGGATATCATGGAGTCTTCATCGGAGCAGTTTTTCTAGTTGACCACCATAACAATAGTAGTATTTCCCTATGTATCTAGTATAGTCCGAGCACTTGTGTAATGATAGATAGACCGTTGTATTCCTTTGTTTGAATTGATTGGAGTGATATTGTTTCAATTTGTCTCATGTGCATATGGGTAGTGTTTTCTCAATATACCTCATTCTATTCTATATTCTCATCTTTTCTAGCACCCTCAGATGCCTCCGAGACGCGACACCGGATTTGTTTTCCCACCGGAGATCACTTAGTTGATTCAGCAGCATAATACTTTGGTGCAAGCACTAGTACAGATCTAGGGCAACAACAACAACAACAACCCACCACCACCACCACCTGTTTACCATTTGACTCGTTTCTTGAGGCTAAATCCGCCGGTGTTTTCCAGTAGCACCGAGCCGATTGTTGCAGATGATTGGCTCCACAAGGTTGGAAGGGAGCTGGCCACTGTAGGATGCACATATGCGGAGAGAGTGCGTTTTGCTGCACATCAGCTTGATGGACCCGCAGCATCATGGTGGGAGAATTACACAGCCACACACCCTATTGACACTATCACATGGGATCAGTTTCAACAAGCTTTCCGTACTGCCCACGTTTCAGCAGGAGCTATGGCCATGAAGAAGCGTGAGTTTCGCGACTTACGCCTAGGAGGACGCACTGTAGGCCAGTATGTGGAGGACTTTAGTAAGTTAGCACGTTATGCCCCGGATGACGTTGCTACAGATGCAGCCAAGCATGAGAAGTTCCTAGAAGGACTAAATGATGAGCCGAGCATGCAGTTGATGGTAGCAACTTTCAACAACTACTAGGAGTTAGTAGATCGCGCTCTTATGATTGAAGGGAAGTAGAAACACCGCAAGCGGAAGTATGGTCAAGGGAAGTACAATTCTAGAGCTCAGCAAAAGCTACGCTTTACCCCGAAACTGGGAGGACAATTTCAGCATACTCATGGAGGAGGTAGCTCGCAGAATCATAATGGCTCCAAGAATGGTAAGAATGGAGGAAGCAACGGACAAAACCGCACCAACCTGTCAACCCCAGCCAAGAGAGACCTGAGCCAAGTAACTTGCTTTAAGTGTCAGAAGACCGGACATTATGCCAATGAATGTCCTGAAGCCCAGAATGGAAATGGCAATGGAAGCTCAGGGAAGAAGCCGAACCCTTTCAACAGGGGACAGGTGAACCACGTTAACGTGGAGGAGGTTGAAGCTCAGCCAGATGCAGTAATAGGTAAGTTTTTGGTTAAGACATTTACTGCAATCGTTCATTTTAATACTGGTGCATCGCATTCATACATATCACGGGGATTTGTGGATAAGTACAAACTGCCCACCAAGGTTCTTAGAACACCTATGCTAGTAAGCTCACCAGGAGCGGAGTATATGGCCAGTCGAGGATGTTTTCAAGTGCCTTTGAGCATAGGTGGGCATGTTTTGCCCACGGATTTAATCATTCTGGAATCACAAGGTTTGGACGTGATTCTAGGTATGGATTGGCTATTGATGTATGGAGGAAACATTGATTGCGCCGATAAGTCGATTTTGCTTACCACCCCAGAAGGAAGAAGAATCAAGTATGTGTCACGGCATGAGCCGAAGAGGACACAAGTAAATTCCTTATCAGGAGTTGTGAAAGAGGAAGTACTCGTGGTGAAGGATTACCCGGACGTGTTCCCAGAGGAGTTGCCAGGCATGCCACCGGATAGAGACATTGAGTTTCCAATTGAGCTGTTGCCAGGCATAGGGCCGATATCTAAGAGACCGTACCAGATGCCCGCACAAGATTTGGAAGAAATTAAGAAGCAGATTAAGGAGTTACTGGATAAAGGTTTTATTCACCCAAGTTCTTCGCCTTGGGGATCGCCAGTACTTCTAGTGGAGAAGAAGGATGGATCATTGAGAATGGTTGTTGATTATCGAGGATTGAATGAAGTGACCATTAAGAATAAGTACCCGTTGCCGATGATCAATGATTTGTTTGACCAATTACAAGGAGCTAAGGTATTCTCCAAGGTCTATTTGCGAACAGGATACCATCAGTTGAAGATTCGAGAGCAGGATATACCCAAGACGGCTTTTACCACCAGGTATGGACTGTATGAGTATACTGTTATGTCATTTGGTCTGACTAACGCACCTGCCTATTTCATGAACATGATGAACAAGGTGTTTATGGAGTTTTTGGATAAGTTCGTCGTGGTGTTCATTGATGATATTTTGGTTTACTCGAAGAATGAAGAAGAGCATAAGGAGCATTTGCGCTTAGTACTTGAGAAGCTCAGAGAACATCAGTTATATGCCAAGTACAGCAAATGTGAGTTTTAGTTGAAGGAAGTTGGATTCCTCGGACATTTTATATCCGGAGAAGGTATAGCAGTAGATCCCACCAATGTTGTCACTGTGACAAACTGGGAAGCACCAACGACGGTTGGAGAGATCCAGAGTTTCCTTGGACTGGCAGGATATTACCGGAGATTCATTGAGAATTTCTCAAAGATTGCGAAGCCTATGACGGAGTTATTAAAGAAGGATACCAAGTTCAATTGGACTGAAGAATGTGAGGCTAGTTTCAAAGAGTTGAAGAAATGTTTGGTTACATCACCAGTGTTGATTCTGCCAGATCAGCGCAAGGATTATGAGGTGTATTGCGACGCTTCACGTCGAGGACTTGGAGCAGTACCTATGCAGGAGGGAAGACTTGTTTCGTATGCTTCACGACAGCTTAAGCCCCATGAGTTGAACTATGCTACACATGATTTGGAGTTAGCAGCCGTAGTACACGCATTGAAGACTTGGAGACATTTTCTCATTGGAAACCATTGTGAGGTGTACACGGATCACAAGAGTTTGAAATACATCTTCACAAAGAAGGAGTTGAATCCCAGGCAAAGGAGATGGTTGGAGCTCATCAAGGATTATGATATGAGATTGCATTATCACCCCGGAAAGGCTAACGTAGTAACCGATGCGTTGAGCCGCAAGAGCCATGTGAACACACTCAAGACCGGAGGTTTACCAAAGGAGTTAGCTGAGGATCTTCGGGAGCTATGTTTAGAGATAGTTCTGAGAGGCTATGTAGCAGCACTGGAGATTCAGTCTACCTTGATGGATAAGATCAGAGAAGCTCAGAAATCTGACAAGGAGATTGCCTCTATTAAAGAGAAAATGAGCAAGGGAAAAGCTAAGGGATTTCATGAGGATGAGCACGATACCCTATGGTTTGAGGACCGCGTTTACGTGCCTAATGATCCGGAGATCAGGAAGTTAATTTTGCAAGAGGCCCATGATTCGCCGTACTCGATTCACCCAGGAAATACCAAGATGTATTTGGATTTGAAGGACACTTTCTGGTGGACCGGAATGAAGAAGGATATTGCGGAGTTTGTAGTAGTTTGTGATGTATGTCAGAGAGTGAAGGCAGAGCATCAGAAGCTAGCAGGATTGTAACAGCCACTGTCGATACCTGAATGGAAGTGGGATAAACTAGGCATGGATTTTTATCACGAGATTACCCAGGACTCGTTCAGGCCATGACTCGATTTGGGTTGTAGTTGATCGCTTGACGAATGTAGCTCATTTCATTCCAGTGAATACCACTTACAACAGTGCCAAGTTGGCTAAGATATACATGACCAGGATTGTATGTCTGCATGGAGTTCCGAGGAGCATCGTATCAGTTAGAGGAACCCAGTTTACCTCAAAGTTCTAGAATCGGTTGCATGAAACTTTGGGTACCGAGCTAGAGTTGAGATGACTTTTCATCCATGAGATGATGGATGACCGAGAGAGTCAATCAGATTTTGGAGGATATGCTGAGAGCTTGTGCGCTAGATTATGGGTCTAGTTGGGACGACAATTTGCCGTATGCGGAGTTCTCTTACAACAACAGTTATCAATTTAGTTTGAAGATGGCCCCTTTTGAAGCCTTGTATGGAAGGAGGTGCAGAACCTTGCTGTTGTGGGATGAGGTTGGAGACCGCAAGTTGTTTGGACCAGATTTGATTAAGGAGTCTGAACAGAAGGTGAAGTTGATTCGTGATAGGCTCAAGGTAGCCCAATCCAGGCAGAAGAGCTATGCGGATTCTAAACGCAAGGAGACAGTTTTCGAAGTCGGAGATAGAGTTTATCTTCGAGTATCTCCACTTTGAGGAGTTAAGCGCTTTGGAGTTAAAGGAAAATTAGCGCCACGTTTTGTGGGACCATACAAAGTTTTGGGCGCATGGGAGAAGTAAACACAAGTTGGAATTGCACGAAGGTTTGTCAGAGTTCACGACGTGTTCCACGTTTCCCAGTTGAAGAAGTGCCACGTAGAGATGGCTGATATACCGCTAAGGGATACTGTGCCGCTGGAAGCGATTCAATAGGGTAATGATTTGACCTATGAGGAGAAACCAGTCAAAATTCTCGAGTATGCCAGCCGAG
The DNA here is from genome assembly GCA_021605205.1 of Aegilops longissima. Lineage (NCBI taxonomy): Eukaryota > Viridiplantae > Streptophyta > Magnoliopsida > Poales > Poaceae > Aegilops > Aegilops longissima. The sequence goes on along the minus strand of CM038681.1, from coordinate 542,053,451 downwards.
TCACCCGCAGCAAGGTTATCAGGTTTTGCAAAGTCCAGTGGAGCCACCACACCGAGGATGAAGCCACCTGGGAGCGAGAAGAAGACCTGCTGAAGGACCACCCTCACCTATTTTCTAGCCAACCCGAATCTCGAGGGCGAGATTCATCTTAAGGGGGGTAGGTTTGTAACATCCCAAATTTTCAATTTGGAATGTTATACATAGGTCATCATTTGCATATCATATTTTATTGCATTTTGGCTCGATCCTTGAAATTTCACGCAACTCAAGGACCCACGGAGAGAATTGGAGATTTCATTATTTTCATATTTGAGTTTTCTCAAATTCTGAAAATAGGATCATTTGATTTTATTTTGTTTTATCTTTAATTATTTCTATTATCAAAATATGAGAGAGGGAATAAAATGACTTTCCCAAAATAAATAAATATTGAAGATTTAATAAAAAAATCAAATAAGATTTTTTATTTGGAGTTTATCGCTATTTTATTTGAATTAAGAAAAAATGCGTGTTTTTCAAAATTGCGTTTAGGCCCCAAATAAATGTTCATCTTGTCCGGCTTGATTTTAGAAGCCGGGGAAAATTTATTTCTGGATTTTTGGAGTCCGTTTAGTATTTCTTTTAATTGTTTTTCTGCGCGTAATATTTTTAAAAAAAGCTAACCGACCTACCGGGCCGTGTCCGCCTGGGACTCTAGGCCCGACCGACCTTTATAAGCCGGGAGGCCGAGCCCCGCAGCCCAGCCGAGCAGCTGCCGCCCCAAACCCTAGCCCACTTGCGCCGCCGCCCGATCCGTCGCCGCCGCCGCGTCGCCTCGCCCGCCGCCGCCGACCCGCCACCGAGCCCCCGCCGACCCGCCGCCCGCCAGAGCCCGCCTGCGTTGAGCCGCCCGCCGTCGCCGACCGGCCGCCCGAGATTGACCGCCCGCCTGGCGCATTTTCTTCGAGAAAACCGTCCGGTTTTTCGTTCGTTTTTTTTAAAAAAAACCTAGACCGGTTTTCGTGTTTTTTTTGGTTTATTTATTTAGCGAGCGTTCGCTCATTCATTCATTTTAACGAACGCGTTCACCATTTAGTTACAGTTAACGAACGTCCGTTTGTTAAGCTATTCGTCCGTTTTTTCTTTTTCTCAGATTTTCCGTGATTATTCCAGATCGCGATTTCTGATCCGATTTTCGTTTTAGTATAACTTTTCGCTCGTTTATCGGAATCAGGCGATTCAAGCGCCTAGAGTTTCGTCTCGAAACCCTCTTTCTGATTAATCAACTCAAACAAGTTTTGCCTGTGTAAAATTAGACTTAGGTCCAGATTAGTAAACGAAGCTTGTTTCTTTCGCCGTTTGACTTTCGTTGCTTCGTTCGATTTAATTCTTTTTGCAAACCGGAGTTCTTAAGTTGAACTTTCTGGTTAGATCTTTTATTTGAGTTTTTACCTGTGCATTAGATGATTACTTATTGTATGCTTGTTTGTTTGCGATAGAGTACCCGGAGTGCGCCGCTTGTTACTTTGAATCTCTATGTTTCACGGATCATCAACAAGGCAAGTAACACTTTGATCATATCCCTTTCATACCCAGTTTTTATGCATTAGATCAATCCTCAAACATTGCATGATTAGGATCTAATTAAATTGTAGGTTTTGGGAAAGTAGATGAGGTAGTACCTATTACCAGCTTTATTTTCAAACCCTTGGGAGTTACTTCTACGTTTGCTTATATTGCCATGCTATGCTAGTAGACGTTGATTGGGTGAGTGTATCCATGACAAATGTGAGTTTGTTAATTAATGGTTTATTTAAGGTGGCAACTTAAACACACATATGGGTGGATTGAGGTACCTGGGTATTCCAGATTGCCTGTTTTTTTGGACCGCCACCTGTGCTCAAAGGGATCATGAGATTATTCATGCTAGAAACTTCCGTGTGCAGCCACAAGCTACTATGGGCTCTAGCATAGTTGATTAAGTCGTGCGAACTCTTACAAGTGGTAGACTAGCAGATGTAGAGGGATGTAGGTGTAGCTCACCTACTCGTTAAGGTGCTAAGCGCTTCGAAAGACTATGTCTCGGTCATCCGTTTCTCAAACACCATGCAAGGCGAGAATCCCAATGGAGGAGATCGAGTCTTGTGGGGAAAAGTGCAAACCTCTGCAGAGTGTATAAACTAATCATGGTTAGCCGTGTCCCCGGTTATGGACATCTTGAGTATCTAGTACTTGGATTATCATGTGAATCTCATCATGTTACTCTAATTAATATTGTTGGGTTTAATGATGATGCTAAATTGGGATTGAGAATGCTGTCAACCATTCTCAATGTTTAACAACCACCATGATAGTTAAATAAAATTTATTCCTTTGCAGTAGGGAAAATTTGGCTTTACGCAAAACTGTAACCATAGAGCTTTCCACCAGCCATATATGCATGTAGTATAGCATTACTCTTTCATATTACTCTTTATGTGTTACATTGCCAGCATATTCCATGTGCTGACCCGTTTTCGGGCTGCAACGTTCATGTTGCATACTTTTCAGACGACGAGTAAGGTGCTTTAGGTCGTGGTTCTATACTTAGTGATGCCGTTGGAGTTGATGGACTCTCTTATCTTCCAATCCTTCCGTTGTTATCGTTATTAGATGGCCTTACGCCATATTTATTGTAATAAGTTCTCTTTTGAGACATTCGATGTAATAAGTGTGTGATTGCTACTCTATTATAAATCCTTCAAATCTTTATGCGTGTCAAGACATTCTTGATCCAGGATGACAACGATGCACGAGGTCGACTGTTTGAGGTCTGGTCGCTACAGGCCCTCTCGGTAATACACATCATAAGCTTGGAGGCAAATGACTAAGGAGTTGGTCATGAGGTGATGTATTACGGAATGAGTAAAGAGACTTGCCGGTAACGAGATTAAACTAGGTATGAAGATACCGATGAACAAATCTCGGGAAAGTAACATACCGATGGACAAAGGGAATTATGTATGTTGTCATAACGGTTCGACCGATAAAGATTTTCGTAGAATATGTAGGAGCCAATATGGGCATCTAGGTTTCGCTATTGGTTATTAACCGGATAGGTGTCTTGGCCATGTCTACATAGTTCTCGAACCCGTAGGGTCCGCACGCTTAACGTTCGATGACAATATAATATTATATGAGTTATGTGATTTGGTGACCGGATGTTGTTCAGAGTCCTGGATGAGATCACAGACATGACGAGGAGTCTCGAAATGGTCGAGATGTAAATATTGATATATAGGATGATAGTATTCGGACACCGGAAGTGTTCCGGAGGGTTCCGGGTACATATCAGGTCACCGAAAGGGGTTCCGGACACCCCCGTTAAAAGATATGGGCCTTATTGGCCAAGAGGGGAGACACACCAGCCACAAGGGGCTGGTGCGCCCCCCATATGGGCTGAACCAGGGAAGAAGGAAAGAGGGGAAGGGAGAAGGAAAGGGGGGGATTCAGCCTCCCCCGTCCTTCCCTCCTCCCTCCTCTTTCTTTCCCCCTCCGGTAAATAAGGAAGGGGGGGGGGCGCCGGCCATGGGAAGGCCCCAAGTAGGATTCGGCTTACTTGGGCGCCTCCTTGGCTGCCTTCCCTCTCTCCCCACCTATATATATATGTGGGGGGGGGGGCGCCCCTAGTACACACTAGACAATTGTTTAGCCGTGTGCGGTGCCCCCTCCACCGTTTAAACCCCCGGTCATATTTTAGTAGTGCTTAGGCGAAGCCTTGTGAGGATCACTTCACCGTCACCGTCACAATGCCGTCGTGCTAACGGAACTCATCTACTACCTCGACGTCTTGCTGGATCAAGACGGCGAGGGACATTACCAAGCTGAACGGTCGCATAACGGGGAGGTGCCGTGCGTTTGGCACTTGATCGGTTGAAGCGCAAAGAAGTTCGACTACATCAACCACGTTAAGAAATGCTTCCACTTATGGTCTACAAGGGTATGTAGACACACTCTTCCCCTCGTTTCTATGCATCTCCATGGATAGACCATTGCGTGTGCATAATTTTTTTTGTTTTCCATGCAACGTTTCCCAACATTACGGAATGAGTAAAGAGACTTGCCAGTAATGAGGTTGAACTAGGTATGAAGATACTGACGATCGAATCTCGGGCAAGTTAACATATTGATGGACAAAGGGAATTACGTATGTTGTCATAATGGTTCGACCGATAAAGATCTTCGTAGAATATGTAGGAGCCAATATGGGCATCCAGGTTCCGCTATTGGTTATTGACTGGAGAGGTGTCTCGGTCATGTCTACATAGTTCTCAAACCCTTAGGGTCCGCACGATTAACGTTCGATGATGATATAGTATTATATGAGTTATGTGATTTGGTGACAGAATGTTGTTTGGACTCCTAGATGAGATCACGGACATGACGAGGAGTCTCGAAATGGTTGAGAGATAAATATTGATATATAGGTTGATGGTATTCGGACACCGGAAGTGTTCCGGAGGGTACCGGGTATATATTGGGTCACCGGAAGGGGTTCCGGGCACCCCCGGCAAAAAATACGGGCCTTATGGGCCAAGAGGGGAAACCTTCCAGCCACAAGGGGCTGGTGCGCCCCCCATATGGGCCAAACCAGGAGGAGAAGGAAATAGGGGAAGGGAAAGGAAATGGGGGGATTCGACCTCCCCTTTCCTTCCCCTTCCGACAAATATGGCAAGGGGGGGGGGGGCGCGGCCAAGAGGAGACCCCAAGTAGGATTCGACCTACTTGGGCGCCTCCTGGCAGCCTCCCCTCTCCCTCCCACCTATATATATAGGCGGGGGGGGTCCCTATCACACCAGATCAATTGTTAGCCATGTGTGGCGCCCACCTCCACTGTGTATACTCCCGGTCATACTTTTGTAGTTCTTCGGCGAAGCCCTGCGAGGATCGCTTCACCATCACCATCACCACGCCGTCATGCTGACGGAACTCATCTACTACCTCGATGACTTGCAGGATCAAGAAGGCTAGGGACATCACCGAGCTGAACTTGTTCAGAATACGGAGGTGCCGTGCGTTCGGTACTTGATCGGTTGACGTGGCAAGAAGTTCGACTACATCAATCGTTGTTGAAACGCTTTGCCACGGTCTCACGAGGGTGCGAGACACACTCTCCCCCTCGTTGCTATGCATCTCCATGGATAGATCATTGCGTGTGCGTAGAATTTTTTTGTTTTCCATGCAACGATTCCCAACACATGTTGGGTGATAGTTGATTTGGTCTTTGTTGAAAAACATAAACTTTTGTGCCCAGTAGCAGAATTGTTCAAAATCACATTAGTGCGATAAAATTCTGATTTTTTTACACAAGATTGATATACAAATTGCCTATGATTTTGTAATTTTTTAGAATTTTTGGAATTACAGAAGTGTATGAAGTTTCTAGATTACTCCAGACTGTTCTGTTTTTGACATATTCCATTTTCTTTGCATTGTGTGCTTATTTTGATGAATATATGGTTTGTATCGGGGGGGGGGGTATAAGCCATGGTAAAGTTGGAATACAGTAGATATAATGCAAAAAATAAAATATGAATGGGTATGCAATAATACTTAGAGTAGTGATTTGCTTTGTTATACTAATGGATCACACGAAGGTTTTGTTAAGTTTTGTGTGATTGAAGTTTTCAAGTTTTGGGTTAGATCACGATGGATGAAGGAATAAGGAGTGAAAAGAGCCTAAGCTTGTGGATGCCCCATGGAACCCGAAGTTATTATTCAAGGAGAACCAAGCAACTAAGCTTGGGGATGCCCTGGAAGGCATCCCCTATTTTGTTTAACGACCATCGGTATTTTACTTGGAGCTATATTTTTATTCGTCACATATCATGAGTTTTGCTTGGAGCGTCTTGTATTATATGAGTCTTTGCTTGTTTTGCATTTTAGTTTGTTCACAAGTATCCTTGCTGGGCACACCTATTTGAGAAAGCCAAAATTATACTATGATTTGCTAGAATTGCTCTTTATGCTTCACTTAAATTTTTTAGCTATGGCATTTCTCTAGTGCTTCACTGATATCTTTTTGAGCACGATGTGCTTTAATATTTTTGGAGAGTTAGTAAATTTATTTGAGAGTTGGTGAATTATTTAAGAAATTCTCTCATGCTTCACTTATATTATTTTGAGAGAAGAAAAAATAATTATGCTCATGTTCTTCACTTAAATTTGTTTGAGCTTATCAAAAGCAACATATGAAATTAGTCCCAAAGTGATAGATATTCAAGAGGGGTATAATAAAAACTTTCATGAAGATCATTGGACAAAATAAACTTGATTCTTTGTAATAGTTTTGAGATATGATGATAGTGATATGTGAGTCGTGTTGGTGAGTAATTATGCTTTAGTAAGAATATTGTGTTAATGTTTGTGATTCCCCATGCAAGCATGAAAGTCAATGGTTATGCAATGAAATTACATCCTACTTATGGTGCATTATTCGGTGTTACTTATGATTAATTCTCGCCTATGTGATTTTTTTTGTTTCTTGGTTGGTTGCTTCTCAATCTATTTGCTAGCCTCCACTTGTACTAAGTACAAATACTACTCATGCATCCAAAATCTTTAAACCCAATTTTGCCATATGAGTCCACCATACCTACCTATATGCGGTATATCCGTGCCGTTCTAAGCAAATTTGTATGTGCCACCTCTAATTTTCAAAATGAATTTCTTTTTTTGTGTGCTCGTACCGCTCATGAAGCGGCGGGGGTGGCCAATATTTTCCATGCTAGATGTGTTATTCTCAAGATGAGTGTTTATTCACTTGTCATTGCACGAGAGTATAGCGGTAATAGGGATGCCCAGTCCCGAAATGAAAAACAAATTTACTTTATGCTGTCAAATAATAAATTCCTTGGAAAGTGTTGGTATGGAAGGCACTCATGGATACGGCTAGCCATGGATTGTGAAAGAATGGTGGAAAAAGGAATAAACTTTATTTTTTGTTTGGGAACCGCATATGATATATCTAGCACGGAAAGTGTTGGGAACTACTCGGTCGTTTTCGTTGATGGGAAAAGTATGCCTCTAAAAAAACATCTCTCAATTTTTTGCTTTGAGCTCTGGCACCTCTACAAATCCCTACATCCCTCTGCGAAGGGCTTATCCATTTACTTTATGCAATTTTTATTTTTATTTGAGTCTCCATCTTCTCTTATAAAGCACCAACTAAGGAGAACTATGATCATACTTGAGCATTGGATGTAGGTAATATGCAAGTGTTTTTCATGAATGGATCACTGATTAAGCATGATGGGCTAGGGATAACTTTCTTTAATGTTGATATTTTGAAAGACATGGTTGCTTGTTGATATGTTTGAGTATTGAAATCTTCATGTCAAAACTAGACTATTGCTTTGAACAATATAGAAGTCCAAATGTCCATGCTACAAAAGAAAAGAATATGCGATGAACATGTTAGGCAGCATTCCACATCAAAAATTCTGTTTTTATCATTTACCTACTCGAGGACGAGCAGGAATTAAGCTTGGGGATGATGATACATCTCCAGCGTATCTATAATTTTTGATTGTTCCATGCTGTTATATTATCATTCTTGGATGTTTTGCAATCATTTTATAGCCACTATATATCATTTTTTGGGACAAACCTATTGACATAGTGCCTAGTGCCAGTTACTGTTTTTTGCTTGTTTCTTACTTCGCAGAATATCAGTACCAAACGGAGTCCAAACGTAGCGAAACATTTTGGAGATTTTTTTGGACCAGAAGACACCCAGTGGGCCAAAGAAGTACCCGAGGGGAGGCCCTAGGTGGGCACAACCCACCAGGGCACGCCAGGGGGGTTGTGCACACTCGGTTACCTCCCGCACCGCCTCTTCGCCCTATAAATTGCCAAATATTCCAAAAACCCTAGGAGAGTCAACGAAACACAATTCCAACCGCCGCAAGTTCCAGAACCATGAGATCCAATCTAGACACCATCACGGAGGGGTTCATCATCCTCATTGGTGCCTCTCCGATGATGCATGAATAGTTCACCATAGAACTACGGGTCCATAGGCAGTAGCTAGATGGCTTCTTATCTCTCTTTGATTCTCAATACAATGGTCTCTTGGAGATCTATTTTATGTAACTCCTTTTGCGGTGTGTTTGTTGGGATCTGATGAACTTTGTGTTTATGATCAGATCTAGATCCATGAATATTATTTGAGTCTTCTTTGATCTCGTATATGCATGATTATTTGTAGCCTCGTATTTCTTCTTCGGATCTTTGGTTTAGTTAGGCCAACTAGATCGATTTTTCTTGCCATGGGAAGAGGTGCTTTGTGATGGGTTCGATCTTGCGGTGTTCTTTTCCAGTGACAGAAGGGGCAGCAAGACACGCATGTATCGTTGCTATTAAGGATAACAAGATGGGGCTATTCCTACATGAATATATCTCTTCTACATCACGTCATCCTTCTTATTGCATTAATCCATTTCTCCATGAACTTAATACACTAGATGCATGCTGGACAGTGGTCGATGTGTGGAGTAATAGTAGTAGATATAGGCAGGAGTCGGTCTACTAATCTTGGACGTGATGCCTATATATTGATCATTACCTTGGATATCGTCATAATTATTCGATCTTCTATCAATTGCCCAACTTTAATTCGTTTACCCACAGTGTGCTATGTCTTGAGAGAAGCCACTAGTGAAATCTATGACCCCCCGGTCTATTCTTATCATATTTGCTTTGAGATCTATTTTCTTTGGATATCGTCATAATTATGCCAATATACACGTCAGGCTGCAAGTATTTGTTCTTTGTGTGCAGGTACCGTTCACATAGTGTTTCTTGGTTCTCCTACTGGATTAATACCTTGGTTTCACAACTAAGGGAAATACCTACCATAGCTGTACTACATCATCCCTTCCTCTTTGGGGAAATACCGACGCAGTTTCAAGCGACATCACTCCTCCCGAAGCTTCGTGGTTGTCTGCTGGTCCAAGAAAAATCCTCAAAAAGTTTCGCTCCATTTGGACTCCGTTTAGTATTAATTTTCTGTAAAAGACAAAAACAAGGAAAAAATAGCAAGTGGCACTGGGCACTAGGTTAATCGGCCAGTCCCCAAAAATGATATAAAATAGCATATTAATGCATATAAAACATCCAAGATGGATAATTTAATAGCATGGAACAATAAAAAATTATAGATACATTGGAGACGTATAACCCATCTAGCCCAGGGCACCCTCCCTCAGCCCATGGTGGCCATGGGGGTTGGTGGGACCCATTGGTGGTCCCCTGGAACCCTTTCGGTGGCCCCGGGTATGATGCCGATATCCCCCCTAACTTTTTCGGGACCCTAAAAATGACTTCCTATATATCAATCTTTACCTCCGGACCATTCTGTACTCCTTGTGATGTCCAGGATCTTATCTGGGACTCTGAACAACCTTCGGTCACCATTGTACATATGCCAGTACTACTCTAGCATCAACGAACATTAAGCGTGTGACCCTACTTGTTCAAGAATCTTGCAGACATGACTGAGACTCCTCTCTGGTGAATAACCAATAGCAGGACCTGGATGCCCATATTGGTTACCACATATTCAACGAAGATTTTTATCGGTTGAACCATGATGTCAAGGATTCGGGTAATCCCGTATGCAATTCTCTTTGTCCGGCAAGTCTCTTTACTCGTTCCTATAATACAAGACCCCGTGACCAAACTCATTAGCCATCTGAAGCTTCTTGTGATGTTGTATTACCGAGTGGGCCCAGTGATATCTCTCCGTCATACAGAGTGACAAATCCCAGTCTCGATCCATGCAACCCAAAAGAGACCATTGGTACATCTCCATCTTATCTACTTTTCCTAACGCTTTTGCTCTTGTTTTGGACTCTAATCTGCATGATTTGAATGAAACTAACCTAGACTGATGTTGTGCTACTTCTTGAGCTTGCATAGATTTTCCCATGAAGAAGAAAGGGTGATGCAGCAAAGTAGAGATAAGTATTTCCCTCAGTTAAGAACCACGGTATCAATCCAGTAGGAGGCACAAGCAAGTCTCCAATATATGCACCTGCACAAACTAACAAACACTTGCACACAACGCGAAAAGGGGTTGTCAATCCCTTCACGGTCACGAACAAGAGTGAGATCTAATAGAGATACGTATAAAAGATAAATAAAAGAGCAAACTAAAGTAAAAAAAAAATGTATCAAGGTATTTTTGGGTTTTTGGGTTTATATATCTAAAAATATATGTTTGACCCAGGGGCCATAGGTTTCACTAGAGGCTTCTCTCTTGAAAGAAAACATACGGTGGGTAGACAAATTACTGCCGAAGAATTGATAGAAAAGCACATAGTTATGACAAATTCTAAGGCAATGATCATGAATATAGGCATCACGTTCGTGACAAGTAGACCGGCTCCTGCCTGCATCTACTACTATCACTCCACACATCGACCGCTATGCAGCATGCATCTAGAGTATTAAGTTCATAAGAACAGAGTAACACTTTAAGTAAGATCACATGATGTAGAGGGATGAACTCAAGCAATATGATATAAACCAAATCTTTTTATCCTCGAGGGAAACAATACAATACATGCCTTGCTACCCCTTCTATCACTGGGTGAGGACACCGCAAGATTAAACCCAAAACTAAGCACCTCTCCCATTGCAAGAAAAACCAATCTAGTTGGCCAAACCAAACCGATAGTTCGAAGAGAAATACAAAGATATCTTAATCATGCATAAAAGAGTTAAAAGAAGAATCAAATAATATTCATAGATAAACTGATCATAAATCCACAATTCATTGGATCTCGACAAACACACCGCAAAAAGTTATTACATCGGATAGATCTCCAAGAACATCGAGGAGAACATTATTTGAAGATCAAAGAGAGAGAAGAAGCCATCTAGCTACTAGCTATGGACCCGTAGGTCTGTGGTAAACTACTCACGCTTCATAAAAAGGGCAACAAGGTTGATGTAGAGGCCCTCAGTGATCAAATCCCCCTCCGGCAGGGTGCCGGAAAAGGCCCCAAGATGGGATCTCACGGCAATAGAGGCCTGCGGCGGTGGAAAAGTATTTTCGTGGATGCTTCTGGCATAGGGGAATATTTGAGGATTTATAGTGCTGAGATTAGGGTTAGGTGACCCTCGAGGGGCCCACAAGCCTAGGGGGCACGCCCCTAGGGCTTGTGGCCACCTCGTGTGTCTTCTAGCCTCCTCCGAAGTTTCCTAGGTTTCTTATTGTCCAAGAGAAATGACCATAAAGTTTTATTCCGTTTGGACTCCGTTTGATATTCCTTTTCTGTAAAACACAAAACAAGGGAAAAAACATAAACTCGCACTGGGCTCTGAGTTAATAAGTTAGTCCCAATAATAATATAAAATAGCATATTAATGCATATAAAACATCCAAAATAGATAATATAATAGCATGGAACAATAAAAAATTATAGATACGTTGGAGACGCATCATGCACCGGCGAAAGTTGTGCGGTACTAGAGAGGCTAGCAATGGTGGAAGGGTGAGAGTGTGTATAGTCCACGGAATCAACATTAGTCATAAAGAACTCACATACTTACTGAAAAAATTTATTAGTAATTGAAACAAAGTACTGCACGCATGCTCCTAGGGGGATAGATTGGTAGGAAAAGACCATCGATCGTCCCCGACCGCCACTCATAAGGAAGACAATCAAAGAATAAATCATGCTCCGACTTCATCACACAATGGTTCACCATACGTGCATGCTACGGGAATCACAAACTTTAACACAAGTATTTCTACCAATACACAATTACTCACTAGCATGACTCTAATATCACCATCTTTATATCTCAAAACAAATGCAAAGAATCAAACTTCTCATATATTCAATGCTCTTATATGAAAGTTTTTATTGTATACCTCTTGGATGCCCACCATATTAGGACTAAATCATAAGCTAAGAAAATTACCATGATATTTAAAGACTCTCAAAATAATATAAGTTAAGCATGATAGTTAAAAATTTCTATAAAATAAAGCCACCGCCGTGCTCTAAAAAGATATAAGTGAAGCACTAGAGGAAACTGCCTAGCTCAAAGGATATAAGTGAAGGACGTAGAGTATTCTAATAAATTCACGATTATAGCATGTCCCTCTCAAAAGGTGTGTACAACAAGGATGATTGTGGCAAACTAAAAATAAAATAATCATATCATACAAGACGCTTCAAGCAAAACACATATCATGTGGTGAATAAAAATATAGCCTCAAGTAAATTTACCGATGGATTGAAGATGAAAGAGGGGATGCCATCCGGGGCATCCCCAAGCTTAGATGCTTGGTTGTCCTTGAATATTACCTATGGGTGTCTTGGGCATCCCCAAGCTTAGGCTCTTTCCACTCCTTATTCCATAGTTCATCAAATCTTTACCCAAAACTTGAAAACTTCACAACACAAAACTCAATAGAAAACTCCTAAGCTCCGTTAGTATAATAAAATAAATCACCACTTTAGGTACTGTTGTGAACTCATTCTAAATTTATATTGGTGTTATATCTACTGTATTCCAACTTCTCTATAGTTCATACCCCCGATAATACCCATAGATTCATCAAAATAAGCAAACAACACATAGAAAACAGAATCTGTCAAAAACAGAACAATATGTAGTAATCTAGAAACTTCGTATATTTCTGTAACTCCAAACATTCTGAAAAATTAGGATAATCTAGGAAATTTGTATATCAATATTGTGTAAAAAATTCAGAATTTTATCACGCTTCTGTGAATTTAAACAATTCTTCTACTGGGCGCAAAAGTTTCTATTTCTCAGCAAGATCAAATCAACTATCACCATTGACCATCCCAAAGGTCCTACTTGGCTCGAACACTAATTAAAACACCAAAACACAATTAATGTAGAGGTAATAATGTGTACTTATTCAAGAACAGTAGCAAAAACAAAAAACATAAAAATAAAATTGGGTTGCCTCCAAACAAGCACTATTGTTTAACGCCCCTAACTAGGCATAAAACATAGATCTAGGTCTTGTCATCTTTGGTATGAAATCCATAAGTAGCCCTCATAATAGATTTATATGGCAACTTAATTTTCTTTCTTGGAAAGTGTTCCATGCCCTTCCTTAATGGAAATTAAAATCTAATCTTTCCTTCTTTCATATCAATAATTGCACCAATCGTTCGAAGGAAAGGTCTACCAAGAATAATAGGACATGTAGTATTGCAATCTATATTAAGAACAACAAAATCTACGGGCATATAATTTCTATTTGCAACGATAAGAACATCATTAATCCTTCCCATAGGTTTCTTAATAGTGGAATCCGCTAGATGCAAATTCAAAGAACAATTATCAAATTTATGGAAATCTGCTCATCACGCAAAGTTTTTGGAATAGTGGAAATGCTAGCACCCAAATCACACAAAGCATTACACTCATAATATTTAATTTTAATCTTAATAGTAGGTTCCCACTCATCATAAAGCTTTCTAGCGATAGAAACTTCTAACTCAAGTTTTTCTTCAAACGATTTCATCATAACATCAACAATATATGTTTAGTAAAAGCTTTATTTTGGTTATAAGAATGAGGTGAATTAATCATGGATTGCAGCAAGGAAATACAATCTATCAAAGAACAACTATCATAATTAAATTCCTTGAAATCCAAAAGAGTGGGTTCATCGCTACTTAAAGTTTTGACCTCTCCAATCCCACTTTTATCAATTTTTTCATTAAGATCTTTAAACTCCAAATTATTGGGACAACTTCTAGATAAAGTTGACTCATATCCAGTCCCATATTTATCAAGATTTATATTATCAAACAAAGATTCAATAGGAGTCACACCAATCACTTTAAGATCTTCACCATTATTTTCACAAAAACTATTGGAACACGCTTTTTCTAGCCAATCTCTCTTAGCACGCATCCTAGCGGTTCTCTCTTAACATTCATCCATAGAAATTTTAATAGCTTACAGAGTTTCATTAATACCAATGTTAGGTGACATAGATCTAATCTTTAAAGAATCAATCTCATGAGAAATTCTATCAACGTTCCTGGCCAAATCACCAGTCTTAAGCAATTTTTCTTCTACCATAGCATTGAAACTATTTTGAGAATTAATGAAATATTTAATATTGTCCTCAAGATAAGTAGTTATTTTATTATAACTTCCATAAGAATTGTTGTAGGAATTACCATAATTATTAGAGGAATTACTAGGAAACGGCCTAGGGTTGAAATTACCTATATACGCGTTATTACCAAAATTGTTCCTACCAACAAAATTCACATCCATAGATTAATTATTATTATCAATCAAAGTGGACAAATTCATATCATTAGGATCAATAGGAGCACTCTTTCTAGCAATCAATTTCATAAGCTCATCCATCTTTCCACTCAAAGTATTAATTTCTTCAATTGCATGCACTTTTTTACTAGTGGAAGATCTTTCGGTATGCCATTGAGAGTAATTTGCCATAATATTATCTAGGATTTTAGTAGCTTCTCCTAATGTAATTTCCATAAAAGCACCTCCCGCGCTGGAATCTAAAAGATTTCTAGATGCAAATTTCAATCCGGCATAAAAACTTTGTATGATCATCCATAAACTTAAACCATGAGTAGAGAAATTTCTTATCATCAATTTCATCCTCTCCCAAGATTGTGCAACATGTTTATGATCAAGTTGCTTAAAATTCATTATGTCGTTCCTGAGGGAGATGATCTTAGCAGGAGGAAAATACTTGGAAATAAAAGCATCTTTACACTTATTCCATGAACCGATACTATTTTAGCACAAAGATGAAAACCAATTTTTAACACGACCTCGTAGTGAGAACGGAAATAGCTTAAATTTAACAATGTCATTATCCACATCTTTTTTCTTTTGCATATCACACAACTCAACAAAAGTATTTAGATGGGATGCAACATCTTCACTAGGAAGGCCGGAAAATTGTTCTTTCATAACAAGATTCAACGAAGTGGCATTAATTTCACAAGATTCCGCACTAGTGGCGGGAGCAACCGGAGTACTAATAAAATCATTATTATTAGTGTTGTAAAAGTCACACAACTTGGTATTTTCTTGAGACATCATGACAAACCAAGCAATCTAGCACACAAGCAAATGAAAAGCAAACGAAAAGCAGACGAAAATACGAACGAAAGAAGGGCGAATAAAAAGGCAATTTTGTATTTTTTTTCTGAAAACGTTTTAGAAGTCGGGGAGAGGAAAATGAGAGGCAAATGGCAAATAATGTAAGTGCATGAGATGAGAGTTTATGATGGGTACTTGGTAGGCTTTATGTATTCTTCCTTCTACTTCTTAAGCTTGCATTGATTTTTCCCTTGAAGAGGAAATATGGTGATGCAGCAAAGTTGAGATAAGTATTTCCCTCTATTAAGAAGCAAGGTATCAATCCAGTAGGATGTACAAGCAAGTCTCCAATATATGCACCTGCACTTACTAACAAACACTTGCACACAACGTGAAAAAGGGGTTGTCAATCCCTTCACGGTCACGAACAAGAGTGAGATCTAATAGAGATTGGTATGAAAGATAAATAAAAGAGAAAACCAAAGTAAATATAAATAAATTGCAGCAAGGTTTTTTTGGTTTATAGATCTGAAAATATATGATGGAAAATAGACCCAGGGGCCATAGGTTTCACTAGAGGCTTCTCTCTTGAAAGAAAACACACGATGAGTAAACAAATTACTGTTGAGCAATTGATAGAAAAGCGCATAGCTATGGCGATATCTAAGGCAATGATCATGAATATAGGCATCACGTCCATGGCAAGTAGACCGAAACGATTCTGCATCTACTACTATTACTCCATGATACGTCTCCAATGTATCTATAAATTTTTATTGTTCCATGCTATTATATTATCTATCTTGGATGTTTTATATGCATTAATATGCTATTTTACATTATTTTTGGGACTAACCTATTAACCTAGAGCCCAGTGCCAGTTTCTGTTTTTTTTCCTTGTTTTTGAGTTTTGCAGAAAAGGAATATCAAACGGAGTCCAAACGAGCTGAAAATTTATGATGATTTTTTATGGACTAGAAGAAGCCCTCGAAGCACAAGAGTTGGGCCATAAGAGTTCCAAGGCAACGACAAGGGTGGAGGGCGTGCTCACCCCTTAGGGAGCGCCCCTATCTTGCCACTGCCTCGTGGACCCCCTAACGTGATACCAACGCCAAAAATTCCTATAAATACCGAAACCTTCAGAATTAAACCTAGATTGGGAGTTCCGCTGCTGCAAGCCTCTGTAGCCACGAAAAACAAATCAGGAGCTCGTTCCGGCACCCTGCCAGAGGGGGAAACCATCACCGGTGGCCATCTTCATCATGCCGGCGCTCTCCATGACGAGGAGGGAGTAGTTAACCCTCGGGGCTTAGGGTATGTACCAGTAGCTATGTGTTTGATCTCTCTCTCTCTCTCATGTTCTTGATTTGGCATGATCTTGATGTACCACGAGATGTGTTATTATAGTTGAATCATATGGTGTTTCTCCCCCTCTACCTTCTTGTGATGAATTGAGTTTTACCTTTGAGGTTTCTGTTATCGGATTGAATACTATTATGGATCTGAGAACACTTGATGTATGTCTTGCGTGGGATACCCGTGGTGACAATGGGGTGTTCTATTGATTCACTTGATGTATGTTTTGGTACTCAACTCGCGTATTCCCGAGGTGACACTGGGGTAATCTATGCATAGGGGTTGATACACGCTTTCGTCCTTGTTTCTCCGGTAGGAATCTTGGGGCACTCTTTGACGTTCTTTGTGTTGGATTTAATATTATGAACTGAAGTTGTTTGATGCATATCGTATAATTGACCCACAGATACTTGTGGTGACATTGGAGTATCTAGGTGACATTAGGGTTGATTGATGTGTGTCATATGGTGTTATTTTACTATGAACTCTAGGGCTATTTCTGACACTTATAGGAATGGCTCAATGGATTGATCGGAAAGAATACCTTTGAGGTGGTTTCGTACCTTACAGGCAATTCCATCTTATATTTTCCGTGATAGGAACTTTGGAGTGACTTTTGTCGCACGTTGAGGGATTGCCATATGATCTAATTATGTTATCATCGTTGAGAGAACTTGCACTAGTGAAAGTATGAACCCTAGGCCTTGTTTCCAGGCATTGCAATACCATTTGTGCTCACTTTATCGCTTGCTACCTTGCTGTTTTTATATTTTCAGATTACAAAAACATATATCTACTATCCATATTGCACTTGTAGCACCATCTCTTCGCCAAACTAGTGCACCTATACAATTTACCATTGTATTGGGTGTGTTGGGGACACAAGAGACTCTTTGTTATTTGGTTACAAGGCTGTTTGAGAGAGACCATCTTCATCTTACGCCTCCCATGGATTGATAAACCTTAGGTCATCCACTTGAGGGAAATTTTCTACTATCCTAAAAAACTCTGCGCTTGGAGGCCCAACACGAGTCTACAAGAAGAAGGTTGCATAGTAGACATCAAGCTATTTCCTGGCGCCATTGCCGGGGAGGTTAGTGCTTGAAGGTATATATATAGATCTTGCAATTGAATCTTTTAGTTTCTTGTTTTATCACTAGTTTAGTCTATAAAAGAAAACTACAAAAAATAAAATTGAGGTTGCCTCATATGCTACATCTTTTTGATGTCTTTCGTGAAAATGATGGTAAGGAAAATTGTGCTCAAGTGTTGGAAGAAGAAGTCAGTAAAATGTTTGGCTCTAAATCATTGAATGATAAACATGATTGTAATGTTGTTAGTGTGCTTGCTATGAATATTCATAATACTAATGATGATTGCGCTAGCCATGATAAAGAAGTTTCTTATAAGCATGTCAATTTTTGTGGAGTGAATAGAGTTTGTGAAGACATGCCTTATAGGGATGATAGATATTGTAAGAAGCATAAACATGATGAAACCTATCGGTGGCTTAAGGTGATAGATAAATTTGCTACAAAAGTAAGCTCTCTTCATTCCATTACTTGTGAACTTTGCAATAGAGTTTGTCATCTTAGTTTTCAATGCATACATTTTCATGATCGAATCGTGACCAAATATTGAAATAACTTGATGAAAGTGCAACTATCCCTAGGTGGTTTTGGTAACTCATAACAACATATAGCACATTGAGATAATGCTATTCCAAGACAAATATTTCAGGAAAGCTCAATGAATGGCATGGCATGGATGATGAAAGTGGATCCCTCAAAATATCAAGGACAAAGGATTGGCTCAAGCTCAAAAGCTCAAGACTCTACATTTTACATTTTAGTGATCCAAGATCACATTGAGTCTATAGGAAAAGCCAATACTATCAAGGAGGGATGAGGTGTTGCTTAATGAGTTTCTTTCTCTACAGTGCTTAGTGATATGCTCCAAAACCCTCAACTACTTTCTCACATCCACATATGACCTAAACCTAAAGTCAAACTCGGCCCTACCGATTCTTTCTATCCGGCGCCACCGAGTTCAAATGTCATAGCCACTGCCACAAACCCTAGGCAAATCGGTCTCACCGATAGGGATCTCGGTCTCACCGAGATGGGATTGGAATCTCTCTATTTCCCTTCGTAACGTTTCTGTCTAACCGAAGTGAGCGATCGGTCCGACCGAGATTGCAATGTAAACTCTCTATTTCTCTTTCGTAACCTTTCGGTCTCACCGAAAAGAGCGAATCGGTCCCACCGAGTTTACCTGACCAACTCTCTGGTTAGCTAATTACCAAAATCGGTCTCACCGAGTTTGCGTAATCGGTCTCACCGAGATTACGTTATGCCCTAACCCTAACCATATCGGTCCTACGGAGTTGCATGTCAGTCCCACCGAAAACCATAACGGTCACTAGGTTTACTAAATCGGTCTGACCGAGTTTTATGATTCGGTCCCACCAAGTTTGGTAGATTGTGTGTAACGGTTAGATTTTGTGTGGAGGCTATATATACCCCTCCACCTCCTCTTCATTCGTGGAGAGAGCCATCAGAACAAACCTACACTTCCAACTTACCAGTTCTGAGAGAGAACCACCTACTCATGTGTTGAGGCCAAGATATCCCATTCCAACCATATGAATCTTGATCTCTAGCCTTCCCCAAGTTGCTTTCCACTCAAATCTTCTTTCCACCAAATCCAAATCCCGTGAGAGAGAGTTGAGTGTTGGGGAGACTATCATTTGAAGCACAAGAGCAAGGAGTTCATCATCAACACACCATTTGTTACTTCTTGGAGAGTGGTGTCTCCTAGATTGGCTAGGTGTCACTTGGGAGCCTCCGACAAGATTGTGGAGTTGAACCAAGGAGTTTGTAAGGGCAAGGAGATCGCCTACTTCGTGAAGATCTACCGCTAGTGAGGCAAGTCCTTCGTGGGCGACGACCATGGTGGGATAGATAAGGTTGCTTCTTCGTGGACCCTTCGTGGGTGGAGCCCTCCGTGGACTCGCGCAAACGTTACCCTACGTGGGTTGAAGTCTCCATCAATGTGGATGTACGATAGCACCACCTATCGGAACCACGACAAAAACATCCGTGTCTCCAATTGCGTTTGAATCCTCCAAACCCTTCCCTTTACATTCTTGCAAGTTGCATGCTTTATTTTCCGCTGCCTATATACTCTTTGCATGCTTGCTTGAATTGCGTGATGATTGCTTGAATTGTCCAAAGTTAGCTAAAATCTGCCAAAGTCTAAAATTGGGAAAAGTTTAAGTTTTTAATTGGTCAAGTAGTCTAATCACCCCCCTCTAGACATACTTCAAGGTCCTACAAGTGGTATCAGAGCTTTGGTCTCCATTTGCTTTGATTTCCATTGCTTTTGGTGGTCATAGCCTTGGTTTCACAACCTAGGAGAGTATGGCGTCTAGCAAGGGAAATTATCACCGTAGAGGTCCTTACTTTGATGCCACTAATTTTGCTAGTTGGAAGCATAAGATGAAAATGCATATTCTCGGACATAACCCCGCCGTTTGGGCTATTGTGTGTATTGGTTTGCAAGGTGAATTCTTTGATGGGAGAGAACCGAACCGTGAAGCTAGTGCGAAAGAGTTGAATATGTTGCAATACAACGCTCAAGCTTGTGATATCCTCTTCAATGGCTTGTGCCCCGAAGAATTAAACAAAATCAGACGTCTTGAGAATGCAAAGGAAATTTGGGATACTTTGGTTGATATGCATGAAGGTACCGACTCCGTCAAGGAATCCAAGTTGGATGTGCTCCAAAGTTAGCTTGACAAGTTCAAAATGAAGGATGGTGAAGGTGTCGCTGAAATGTAATCTAGGCTTGCTCTTATCACAAATGAGATTGCCGGCTTAGGAAGTGAAGAAATGACCGACAGATTAATCATCAAGAAGATCCTAAGAGCATTGGATGGAAAATATGATACCGTGTGCACATTTATCCAAATGATGCAAAATTACAAAGATCTCAAGCCGAGGGAAGTCATTGGAAGAATTGTTGCTCATGAGATGTCACTCAAGGATAAGGAGGAACTTCACAACAAGTCAAGTGGTGCTTACAAAGCCTCATGTGAAGCCCCCACATCATCAAGTGAGAAACAAACCTTCAATGAAGAATTGAGCTTAATGGTGAAAAACTTCAACCAATTCTACAAGAGTAGAAGCAAAGAAAGAAGCTCCAAGTCAAGGTCCTACAATGACAAAAGATCTTCTAGTCGAGAGCGCAATTGCTACAATTGTGGGAGACCCGGACACTATTCCAATGAGTGTACGACACCCTACAAAAGAAGAGAGGATTCTCCCAAGAGAAGAAGTAGAAGAGAAGAATCACCACCAAGATAGAGAAGGAGTAGAGATGATCGTTATGAACGAAGACCCTCACGAAGAAGCAAGGATTCGGAAAGGAAGGATAAGTCATCAAAGAGCTACACAAAATGAAGACATCAAGCTCATGTTGGTAAATGGGTATCTGGCTCCGACTCCGACAATCACTCCGAGAGAAGCTATCACTCCGACTCCGAATACACTCAAGATGAAGGTGTTGCCGGTTTAGCACTTGTGTCAACCAACTCCTACGACATATTTGAATCACCAAATGAAGGAATTGGAAGATGCTTCATGGCCAAAGGTCCTAAGGTAACACACCCCGAGTATGTTGATTTTAATAGTGATGAAGATGACTTGCTAGGTGATGATGATTTACTTATTGACAACTCTAGTGATGAATACTATGATGAAACGTCAATTAATCATGCTAATCAAGATGAAACGAATGACAATGATAAGAAGAAGATTGAGCGTCTAACTAAAGAACTAAACACTCTTAAGTTAGCTCATGAAACTATCTTCGAAGATCATCGAGAACTTTTAAGGGCTCATGAAAAGTTACGCTTTGAAAAGCTCAACCTTGAGCAAGAGCATGAGTTCCTAAAAGCGATCAATGATGATCTCCGTAAGAAAAGTTCTTCTTATATTGCCAAGCGTTTACTCTTATCTACTTACATGCCTCAAGTCAAGTCTAGCAACAAGAACAAGAAAGATTATTCTTCTAGTAGTAACAATAACAATGCTAAATCCAATATTGTTGCTTCTAGTAGCTCTCTTGATTCCACTAACGATTCTCTTAGCCAAGTTACACTTGAGCAAGAAAACAGCTTATTGAAGGAATTATAGAGAAAGGTGTACACAAGAGCCTTGCGGGAGTAAGCAATTTGAGGAAATTGTACATAAGCAAGGAAGGCACCGAAGAATCATGGTGTTGGTTTTGAGCGAAAGTTCAATGGCAATGGAGTTGAGTGGGAAGAAGATCAATACCCCAAGACGAAGTTTGTTCCTCAACAAGAGAAGTATGATCCTACTTCCTTCAAGGGAACACAAGCACAAGATGATCTTCCACCACAAGACCACAAGAACAAAGGCAAGGACAAGCTTCAAGAGGAGATTGATGCATTTGAAGAAGCACCTAAGGCCTTGGTCAAGTGGGTTCCCAAGACTACGTCAAGTTCTACTTCATCAAGCACAACTAATACACCAAGGATTCCCATCAAGATGATGTGGATCCCGAAGAATAAGAACTAGGGAGTTCTTGAGGGTGACTCCGCCAATATTTTTCACTCATATCATTATGGCAAAGACAAGTGCAATCAACTTCCATATCTTGCACTAGTTCAAGGAGTCACAAAACCCTCATGTTTTCATGGACATCATTTTGTGTGTGCATCACTCTATGTCTATGGATATTCTTGTTTGTTCCTTGTGGGACTAACCCATGTAGGTATTGAAAGTGCAACTCACACCAAAGGATTGCTCCAAAAGATCTACATCAACATTGAGCATCCACATCTCCAACACCTACATGAAGTCATCATCGACAAAACCCAAGGTTAGTTTATCCCTCTAAGGGGGGATCTCACATCTAGGGGGAGGTTAACTATAAGAATTGAGTCAAAGCAACTCTAATGATGTGAACACATAAATGCTTTATGTAAAAGTTGTAACCCCACTTGAGCTTAAACGATGAGTATGACCTATGATCAAATGTTCTCATTTGACTCCTAAGTCAATTTACTCATATATAGATGACCTAGTCATCGCCAATTATTTGATAGATGCTAGAATTGGTTGAGCATGCTTTGACACATACTTCATTTGTCATTTTATTGTGTGAGCATGTTGGTTGCATATTTTACTCATTCGAGGACATCCACTTGTTGTTTTCATTGTTTGGCTTCTCATTGTTTGGCCAAGTGGATGGACAAGAATTCCCAATGTCCTTCTCTAGCTATCTATGCTTTTCTCGTCTCAAACTCTATTCATGCTACATCACAAATTTGATCAAGTCAAATTCGAACCACTCTGTGTGAGGAGCACTCGGAGTCCCCGATTCGTCATAGACTTAAACTTCCAAAACTTCTTTGTGATTTTCGGTCTGACCGATTCCTCCATTTCGGTCATACCGAGATCACTAAGTCGATCTAGGTTTTCAATCTCGGTGCAACCGATTTTAACTTTTCGGTCACACCAAGTTGCTGTAACTGTTAACAGTTATGCATCTCGGTGCCACCAAGTTGTTCAACTCGGTCACACCGACAGTGTCGGGCTATATATTCACACGGGAAATTTTTGGAAAACTTTCTCTGAAACTCCTCACTCGCGCATAGCTCGCTCTGCCTACTAGGTCTATGGATCGTCGACTTCGTCACCATCCGCCTCCAGCCGCTGGTCTCCGCCGCCGTCAACGGAATTCTCCTCCGCCATTGCTTCCGTAGCGAGTTCACCGCCGAACTAGGGTATGAACTCGATCATAGTGCTATCCTCGTCTGATTCTCAGCACATTGTGTTCATAATGCATCTTGCCACGATTGAAACACTTCTATCCAGTCAAAACAATCCTTAGAATAGTTGTGATTCGAAAATTTAGGGTTAGGTTTCCGCCGAAACCATCTCGGACCCACCGAGTTGAAAAACCTCGGTCCCACCGATTTGGCTAACGCCATTGCACTAGTAAGTCTCAGTCTACCGAGAATTACAAATCGGTGTGACCGATTTTAGGACTTTGTGAAACCCTAGCAGACTCGGTGCCACCGAACTGTGACTCGGTCTGACCGAGTTCACTAGTTTAG
This sequence comes from Aegilops longissima, assembly GCA_021605205.1. Lineage (NCBI taxonomy): Eukaryota > Viridiplantae > Streptophyta > Magnoliopsida > Poales > Poaceae > Aegilops > Aegilops longissima. The sequence continues at coordinate 542,029,834 of CM038681.1, read as the reverse complement.
GTTCCAAAACTGCTTCGGTATCACCGAGTTTGAAAATCTGTAGATCCTAAATGCTTTCTGTGGAAAACTAAAACTAAGTTTTTTGAATCATTCTTTTGCAAAAATCTCTGCATTTTGTGATGCTCATCCACTCTACCTCATCTATAACCATTCACTGTGGTCAGTGATCGGTGAGTGCAGCATGTCGCACCAAAGTGACAGCCGAGAATAGGTCAAGAGAAGATTCACATGAGTGAGGGCACTAGTCCCTCAAGCAGCTCAGATGAGGGGAGCGAAGCACTCCCGAAGAATTTGCCCAAGGCTGCCACAAGAACAAGGAAGAAGAAGACCTCAGAGTCTGAGGATGAAGATTATGTGGCAGTTGAGGATGAGGCCAGTTCAAAGAAGAAAGTGCTCAAGAAGGAGTACAACTCAACAACAGTTAAGCCTGGAATGAAGATCAAAAGGCCAGCAGGAAGACAACCAATGTCCAAAGCCAGACTCTCCACTCAAGCTTCTTTAGAATCCCAACCCAAAGAGCCTGCTGCTGCTGAAGGAAAGAAAAGGAAAGAAAGGGTCAAGAAGACCATGGCCAGAGTGATTTGGAAGCCTTCTATGATGGAGGAAGAGGAAGAAGAAGAGGTTGCTGAGCCAGCACCCAAGGCACAAAAGCTGATGGGTGATGCCATAAAATCAGGGCCTGCAACTTCAAAGCCCAAAGCTGCCCCTAAGCCCAAGAGTTCACCAAATAGGAATACCAGGAGTATACCAGCAGCTGAGAAGAACAAGGCTCCAATGCCTGAAGTTGATGCTGAGGAAGATGAAGAAGGGCAGGTCCTAAGGAAGCTCAAGCCCAAGATTCCAGACCACAATGATGCTCATCATGTGGCTGAGAACATGAAGATCATGAGAGATCAAGGGTTGAGGCTATGGAGAGAGTCAGATCCATATGCCACCAGGAGAAGGACTGATGTAGATTACAGGTTCCACACCAAGGAGCAGCATGACTTCTATGAGACCATCTTATTGGATAAGAAGCCCATAGTTTGTGATATGAGGTGGGTCGACTGGACCTACATTCAGGAGAATGCAGAACACTATCCTGGAGTATATGACAGCTTCAATGCGTGTGGAGTTGCAGATTTTGTTGGGCAGAAGCTCACAAACTGGAATGACGAGCTCATTATGCAATTCTACTCCACAACACATTTCTATCCAGATGGAAGGATAGTTTGGATGTCTGAAGGAATGAGATATCAGTCAACCATAGAGGAATGGGCAAGTCTGATCAATGCCCCCAAGGAAAGTGAAGATGACTTGGACATTTATGCCAAGAAGAAGATGGGTCACAACTCAATGTCACAGATGTACAAGGAGATCCCTGATGATGCATGTCGGTGTCAAAACCGCGGATCTCGGTAGGGGGTCCCAAATGTGCGCCTAGGCGGATGGTAACAGGAGACAAGGGACACGATGTTTTTACCCAGGTTCGGGCCCTCTCGATGGAGGTAATACCCTACTCCTGCTTGATTAATATTGATGATATGGGTAGTACAAGAGTATATCTACCACGAGATCAGAGAGGCTAAACCCTAGAAGCTAGCCTATCGTATGATTGTTGTCCTACGGACTAAAACCCTCCGGTTTATATAGACACCAGATAGGTTAGGGTTACATAGAGTCGGTTACAATGGTAGGAGATCTACATATCCGTATCGCCAAGCTTGCCTTCCACGCCAAGGAAAGTCCCATCCGGACACGGGACGAAGTCTTCAATCTTGTATCTTCATAGTCCAGGAGTCCAGCCAACGATGATAGTTCAGCTATCCGGACACCCCCTAGTCCAGGACTGCCTCAGTAGCCCCTGAACCAGGATTCAATGACGACGAGTCCGGCGCGCATATTGTCTTCGGCATTGCAAGGCGGGTTCCTCCTCCGAATACTTCATAGAAGGTTTTGAACACAAGGATAGTGTCCGGCTCTGCAAAACAAGTTCCACATACAACCGTAGAGAGAATAACTTTTTGCACAGATCCGCTGACGTATTCCGCGGAGTGACATCACCCCACGGTCAGGCCTTTATATGAATCGTTTTTTACTGTCCTAGCGAGGCGGTTTCCTTGATACGTCTTATCAAAGCGTAGATCGTGCCCCCTTATTCCGGGATTCTTATCAATACAGACGTGGGTAACCCAACCGTGCCCGTTGGCACGCCTCCTCTATCGAAGGCGAGTCCCAATCGGCCACGGGGAGGGCTCTTGGTATTCAACCTCTTTATAATGAGACCAAGGCCCCCTTCTTTTTTCCACCCTCCATTGAGTTCGCCTCGCACTTCGAGTTCTAACACCCAAAGCTTCAGATTTAGGCGCTTCGGACCTTCGACGATGTCCGGCTCCGATCGGCTCGGCCGATGGATGTCTTCTTCCGTTACAGAAGAAGATGTGCTAAAGCTGCGAGACGGCAGGTATCTAACCGGCGAGATTTCGCATAGGCTGCCTGCTCTAGGGCAGGTTATTCCCACTCCCGAGCCCGGCGAGAGCGTGGTGTTCGTGTCACACTTCCTTCGGGGTTTAGGCTTCCCGACGGATCCCTTTGTGCGGGGGCTCATGTTTTATTATGGGCTGGATTTCCATGACTTGAATCCGGAGTCCATCCTCCATATCTCGTCATTCATTGTCATATGTGAAGCCTTCCTCCGTATTACCCCTCACTTTGGACTGTGGCTCAAGACCTTCAAGGCTGAACCGAAGATGATCGAGGGGCAACAAACAGAGTGCGGAGGGGCGGTTATAAGCAAGTGTGCTGATGCTCCGTGGCCTGAGGGCTCTTTTCAAGAGGAGCTTGGTTTGTGGCAACGGGAGTGGTTTTATATCACCTCTCCCAGGGGCACCAAATGGGTGGCGCCCCGCCTTCCGCTCAGGTCCACCACAGGTGGCGCCATGGGTCAACAAGGGGCTCGACTGGGGCCGCCCAAGGACGTCCCTCTGTTGCGGTGGTCGATTCGAGACCTCAAAGGAAGAGAGATCAATCTGGTCGAGTGGCGCAGGTTATGTTGATTTGGCGCCTACCCCGCTAACGCCCCCTCCGTCTGTGGGAATTTAATCCGGAGGGACCACGAGTTCTCCAACATTTTATGGGTACGACGCCCGTGGAGATGTATAAACTGTTCTTCGGATCACAAGAGAAGCGTCCGGACCTGACTGAGGACGCAGGACTAAGCTGCAATCGCCCAGATACTCAAGTAAGTAGTCCTGTACCCGGACAGGCTGTCCGTTCATTAATCATAAACTTGCCCTTAAAGGAGCTGTTTTTTGAACATGAGTGGATAGCGAAGGCAAAGTTGATAAGGTGTCCGGCTCCCCTCCCAGAGACCACGCCGGATCCCATGCTGACCAAGATGTTGAAGGCCGCGCCTTTTGAAGAAGGCAAAGGGGGGAGCGGGGAAGCAACTGCCTCCATGAAGGAGGCTTTCAAGGAAGGAGAGATCAAAAGTCCCACCCACGAAGGAGAGAAGAGGACTGCTTCGGAAGATCCGGAGGCCAAGGCCTCGAAGAGGGGAAAGAAATCTTCGTCAGAGAGTCCAGCGCTGGGAAGTACCCCAGCCGCACAATTTCCCCAAGGGGATCAGCCCTCCAGCGAACCGTAAGTAAAAAGAAGGGGTCCTGTACATAAAGAACATCCCTGTATTTATTTCTGAAGATAACCGAAATTGTACCTTGTAGTTCGGATCTCAGCCCTTCTCAGCAGAGCTCGTCTTCAGGGGATCTTCTTCCAGAGGTGATGGAGAGCGAAACGCCTCCACCTGTCGCACCTTCATGCGAGGCGGACGACCCTGAGGTGTCGTCACGGAGGGTTTCTCCGGGTTCAGCAGGGCCGGAGGGTCCGGTGCCGGCTGGCGTGCGGTCGGAGGAGCTGAAGGATCTGCTGGGGCGAGCGGCCATCACAGAAGATAACCGTGCACTAATGGGTGCGGTGATTGAAAGAATTGCGTCCGCCGAGAGCGGATTGCATGAAGCCGTCAGAAGCTTGCTGACGGGGTTCGAGGTACGCAAAAATGATGTATCTTTTGACAGTTATGCATATAGAATGCGCCCTGTATAGATAGTAGCCCCCGAGACTCGGTATGCTGTCAAAATTGACAGCGTGCCGAGGATCATAATATCATTTATAACATATCGCCGCTCTAAATAGGTGGCGGGGCGTCCGGTGGCCAGCCGGACTGATGAATTTGCCGAACTAAAGCGGCAACTTGACGAGGCGGATGCGGACATCGCGCTGGTCAACAAACGGTTTGACGAGTCACAAGGTATGCGACTTGTCAGCGGACACTTAGTAAGGTAGCATGACGCCAGTGCCTTACTACTTGTATGCGTAATGCAGGTGGTGCCGCTGCTGTGGAAGAGCTGCTGGCGGAACTCGCCCGAGCTAAAGAGCAAGCCAGAAATAGTAATGCGGCCACTTTAGCGGCGGCCGAACAGCTAAAAGTCGAACGGGCTGCTCACTGCTGAAGCAAAGAGGAAATGGCCGATATGGCCATAAAGTTGAAGAATGCTACCGACCGCTGTGGGGTTCTTGAAAAAGAGCGTCAAGCGGAGCAAGAGGAGTTAAAAAGGCCACCGCCGAAGCCAAGGATGCCCGCTCCGCAATGAGAGCTGCAAAGGAAGAGCTACGCCAGGCTGTGGATGTTGCTGCTGGAAAGCCTTTTCTGCTGCGGAGGAAATATACGGATCCGAAGTATGCTCAGTTTGACAAGTTGTGGAGTTCGGAGGATGCTTATCTGGACTTAGCAGCGAGCGCTGCGGACGCGGTTGAGCACTTCCGAGGCCAGAAGGGGCACGGAAGGGAAGAGCTATATTGGTCACAATTCCATAGTCCGGAGCGTCCTCTTCCGTTGTCCGATCGGTTGGCCGAATGGGCTGAACTGAATCGATTATCCGGACTTGCCATGAAGCATGTCCTTACTCATTTGTGGCCAGGCGGGCCCCAGCCGAAGAGTTATTTTGGCTTAGTGCAGCAGTTCCTTGGTGCGGTACCGCGTATCGACGCAATGAGGCGATCAACATGCATAGAGGGAGCACGGATGGCTCTTGCCCGTGTCAGGACATACTGGGCGGAGATGAAGGCCACCGATGTTGCATCCCAAGACTCGGACAGAAGCCGAGTACCTGCCGAGCACTATTTTGAGGAAGTTCTTCCGGGCGCTCGTTTAATAGAGGCGCAGTGCTCGAAGGATGTTATGTTCGAATGACATGTATAATTTTATGAAACAACGTTTCAATTTAATGTAAGAGCTTTTTATACTTGTGCCTTCAAGTAGTAAACTACCTCTGTGCGGCCGTTGATGTATATATGTATATAACCTGAAAGATGGCAGTCTTCGGCTTCAGCCCCCACGCACATAGTGCGGGGGTGTTTGCAAAGAAGTCGCGCTTTTCACACTTAATCCAACGTCTTGGTCCTGTAAAGGATGTGGTAGCGTAGCAAACTAGGCAACCGGACTATAATGCTTTATCACTTTCACTTAGCCATAGGGGTTCGAGGGTGGGGCTACTATATAGCCCCTGGGGGCACCGCACTCTCCCGAAGTCGGGGTGTGTATGTGCTCGATCAAAAACGGTCCTTCGTTAATGCGGAGGAATTCTAAACATTCCGGTGAGTCATCGAGTGGTTGATCAGTCTCGCTATATCATGACGATCAGTTTTGGCTTTCATCGAGGTGCTCGCCCGCCGAACCGAGCACAATCGCAGAGTTCTCTGGTGCGCGTTAGCCGATAGAACGGAACGTAAGGCAGCAAAACACAGGAGCCGGGCAAACCCAACATTTGACCAAAGACATGATTCGAGCTGATGCATATAAGGCCTAACTCGAGACGCGAACACTCCCTAAGGTATTCGGTCTTTATAAAACGGGCGAATAATGCCCTAAGCCCTGGTGTCCGTGCACGTGCAACAATTCAGTGCGGCCGATGCCAAAGCGCCACCTCCTCCTCGGTTATAGCTTAGGAACCGGGGGATGTGTATCAACAAGAGACAGTAAAAAAGGTTTACGCAGGGTCTTAATCTGAAAAGAATCCTTGCAACGGGTCCCTACTGCACGTCTGCGCCTGTGTCTCCATTGTGCCGTATCCTGGACGGGTGTAGCACGTTGTTCATCTGTAAGATAGAGGAACTTAGTTGAAAAGAAAAAGGATCGTGCAAAAAATGTACTTATATGAAATAAACAGAGTATGGTTCAAAAAGTAAAGAAAATTGAGCTTTATAGTCTCTTGTTGTACATGCGTGCAGCCCCTTGTACGGGGGTATGCCGCTAGTAGGCGCCGGACTCGTCTAGCCGTGTCCAGGGTTCGAATTACCTATTCAGGTGCTTTGGTTAGCGGAGCCGGATTGATGTGGGGCTGTCCAGGCAGCATTGCATTCTTCCGTGCTTGAGTAACACTTAATACTCCCTTTTAATGAGATGATGCCGCGTGGACCGGGCATTTTAAGTGTAAGAGATGCATAATGCGGTATTGCGTTAAAGAGGGCGAAAGCTTCACGCCCCAGTAGTGCTTGATAGCTACTTTCGAATGGGGCGATGTGGAATGTTAACCTTTCGCGGCGGAAGTTGTCGGATGAGCCGAACACAACTTCTAACAGTAGGGAGCCCGTGCAATGGGCATATAGTCCTGGCATTACCCCTTTAAAGGGGGTGTTGCTATGGCAAATTTTGGTTGGGTCTATCCCCATCCTGCGGATTGTGTCATGATATATCCGGTTTATGTCACTGCCGCCATCCATGAGGACTTGTGTAAATTGGAATCCGTCAATTATGGGATCCAATATCAAGGCAGTCCATCCTGCGTTGCGGATACTTTCGGAGTAGTCCTGATGGTCGAAGGTGATTGGTTTTGACAACCAGTGTTGGTACTCCACTAGGGTAGTCTGTGCGGCGCGTAGTTTAGTGGGCGCCGCGCAGTTTTTCCCTTTTATCATGTGAAGTGAGTTTACTGTTTTAACCTCTTGTGGGAAATTCTTTTGTTTTCCGGGGCTCTGCTTGTGGTGCTCGTCATCATCCTCACTTGGTGTGTCGAGCCCCTTGTGTTTGGCGTTGAGTCTGCCGGACTGCTTGAAGACCCAACAATCTCTGTGGGTATGGTTTGCAGGCCTTCTGGGAGTACTGTGGATTTGACATATCTTGTCCAAGATTTTGTTTAAGTTGGATAGCTCATCGCTGTTGTCCCTAAGGGGCAGTTTTTAATTGTTCTGCCGTGAGCTTTTGAATCCGGCGTTGACTGTCGCGCACTTTGGACCGTCCCCCTTAATCCGGCGTTGGTCCTTGCTGCGTCATGGTTTCCCATTCCCATCCCTGACTTGGATGTACTTGGGTCGCTGGTATCGCATCTTGCTAGCCAGCTATCCTCTCCCCAAAAGCGGGTCATGAGGCTTGTTAGTGCGGCCATTGTTCTCGGCTTTTCTTGGCGAGGTGTCATGAGCCATTCATCTCGGACGTTGTGTTTGAAGGCTGCTAAGGCTTCGCGTCCGGACAATCGACTATTTGGTTCTTTTTGGTAAGGAACCTGTTCCGAATTTCAGGCTGACTCTCCGGCTGTTGAGTTATATGACTTAGATCGCTCGCATCCGGAGGGCGATATAGGTCCCCTGAAAATTTGCCCGAAATGCATCCTCGAGCTCTTCCCAACTTCCGATGGTGTTTTCGGGAAGGATTTTAAGCCAATGCCGAGCTGGCCCTTTGAGCTTGAGGGGTAGGTACTTTATGGCGTGGAGATCATCTCCTCTAGCCATGTGTATGTGGATGATGTAATCCTCAATCCAGACTCCAGGGTCTGTTGTTCCGTCGTATGCCTCTATGTTTACGGGTTTGAATCCCGCTGGGAATTCGTGATCCAGCACCTCATCGGTGAAACATAGGGGGTGTGCGGCACCCCTATATTTGGGTGTGCCGTGATGTTCGTATATTTGGCTTGTTGCATTGCTTTGAAGAGCTTGCTTTCTCGGCCCATAGATGGACCTAACTGGGCCGTTTTTTTGAGGCGAATCCTTATGTGGATCGCGTACCGGCTTGTGTGCGGCGCCATTTGCCTCTCTCTGTTTGCCGTGGGGTCGTCCATCCGACCGGGTGGCCTTCTTGTTCTTTGATTGTGGGGGCTCTACGGCCTCCTCATCAAATTCGGGCAGTAGTTTTCTCTTTGGGTAGCTCTTTGTTCGGCGATCGTCGCCGCATTTGTCATGGTGTTGAGTACTTTGCTCCATCTGGTTTTGAGTGCATCTTCCGCTGTTTTGAGCTTCCGCTTCTGCTTTTTCAGGCTACGCGCAGTGGCGACGAGCCTTTTGTGGAGGTTCTTCTGCTCCAATAATTTGTCCGGCGTGAGATCGTCAGGACTGTTATCTTCGCCGGGGACGGGTTGTTCATCCAAGTTGTCTTGTTCGGACGGTTGTTCGATAGCATATTCGTCGTCCACCGGTTCGCCCTGCTCTATGGCTGGGTTTTTGTCGAGGCGGACTTGGTGCGGCGCTTACGCTGCCGCTTTGACTGCCGAGGGATTTATCCTTCGAGTGTCCCGTTGTTCCTTGTCGTTACTTCCTTTAGGTGTGTCCACCGTATACATCATGGGATGAGTTGGTTGTCCAAGATCCTATAGGTGCTGGTTCATGGTTGTCTCCTTCATCATCGCCCATACCGCCGATGTCTTGAGTCGAAATCGAGCACGCCGCTTAAGCTTTCGACAGTGGCTACAAAGTGGGTGGTGGGTGGGCGTTGAATTTCGCCGTCTGCTGTCCCAACCTTCCCGACCGTAGTCCGCCAGGCTCTCGGATAAAGAGAGAGACTTTAGTGAATTCAGGATGTCGCCAAAGGGCGAGTGCTGAAAGATGTCCGCGCAGTGAACTCCATGATCGGCGCCCAATCGGATTCGATTGGCGGGGCGTGGAGGGTTGAGTCCGAGAGGAGTCCGCACCTTGGAGTCACGGTCTTCGCAGCGACAGGATGGAGTTCGCTCAATCGCCGTTGAGATCGTAGCCCCGAGGCGGTGTCCAACCACTCGCCCTCGATTGGGGAACCGCCCGGATTAAGGGTCGGAGCGGCATCGTGCGGCCTCTGTGGCCTTCGTTCGACAGCAGAGCTAGATCGCACCCATCAAGACAAGGCGCACGCGCGGCTGTGGCTCGAATCCGTCAAGATCAAGTCTCCGCGAACATCGGCCGTATAGTTCAAACTTCCAAATCTGACTGATGGCGGGCGAAGCTTCGATCTGCTCCAGATGGCCTGCGAATTGCCCGCAGATGCAAAGCCGCCAAACACGAAGATCTGTCCGGGAGAAAAGTCTCACCGGACTGCGCCGTTGTTGATGATCGGAGGAGCCATCGGGCCTATCGATGACGACATACGAGGAACTCTCAATGAAAGCACCAATGTCGGTGTCAAACCGCGGATCTCGGTAGGGGTCCCGAACTGTGCGCCTAGGCGGATGGTAACAGGAGACAAGGGACACGATGTTTTACCCAGGTTGGGCCCTCCCGATGGAGGTAATACCCTACTCTTGCTTGATTAATATTGATGATATGGGTATTACAAGAGTAGATCTACAACGAGATCAGAGAGGCTAAACCCTAGAAGCTAGCGTATGGTATGATTGTTGTCCTACGGACTAAAACCCTCCGGTTTATATAGACACCGGATAGGTTAGGGTTACATAGAGTCGGTTAGAATGGTAGGAGATCTACATATCCGTATCGCCAAGCTTGCCTTCCACGCCAAGGAAAGTCCCATCCGAACACGGGACGAAGTCTTCAATCTTGTATCTTCATAGTCCAGGAGTCCAGCCAACGGTGATAGTTCGGCTATCCGGACACCCCCTAGTCTAGGACTCCCTCAATGCACTTGAGACTTTCAAGTTTGGATCAGTTCATTATCTTCTGTCAGGGCTGCCTACGATCAACTGGATCCTAAGGCACACTCTGTTGCCCAAATCAGGTGACCACAACATGATTAGAGGGCATGCAATCAATTTGCTTCACATATTTGATGTGCCTCAGAAATTCAAAGTCATGAGCCTCATAGTTGAAACTATCAAGAGGACAGCAGCAGACCAGAAGAGGAGCTGTGGATATGCCCCACAGATTCAGGAGTTGATAAACTCAAAGATGGGCACAGGGAAGTATCTGTTGGATAAGGAACACATGGTTCTCTATCCTGACTTTGAGGACAATCAAGTTGTCATGACTGAGAATGAACCATCATCAGTGCAATCGCAAGATAAGAAGGAGAAGGCAAGGCAAGAGAAGGCTGCCAAGATGCCAACTCAAGCAGAGGCATCTAATTACTTTCTGAAGAACAAGCAGGAGCAGCTTGGTTACTTGATAGCATCAACTCTACGGATTGAGAAGGGGTTGGCCACCCTAACTCAAAACCAGGAGAGTCTGGAAAGAATCATGGAACAAAAATTCTATGATCTTGATGTCAAGGTAACTGAGATTCAGCCACCGTGGAGCAGCTACAGGATGACATGCAGGAGAGGAAGGGCAGAACCACGATCGATGCATTTGCAGAGTGCCACGAGCTCAGAGATCAGCTGCAGAGCCAGTCACCAGAGTCACTTCATCAGCTCCAGCTACAGCTCCAGCACAACCAGCTCCGCCACCAACTCCTTCAGCTCCTTCCACATCTACTGATGCCTTCGTCCTTGGAGTCCTATCTACACCACCACCAGAAGACCAAGCCTGAGAGACGATATAGTCCTATGCTTTTTCTAGGAACTTTTTGGTAACTTGTTGCCAAAGGGGGAGAAAAATGTATAGATCATAGGCTTTGAGAGAGAGAGAGAGATTTGCTTTTGTTCTCTCTTGTCTTCTTGGTTGAACTTCGTTTGCTTTGATTGCTTGAGATACTATGCTTTAACCTGTGAGACATTGATGATCATGTGTTTGATCATAAGCTACACTTATGCTTGTTATGATATTATCTTACTTATTCTTATATGATCATTCACTGTGCTTGGTGATGAGTGCATGTATTCAATCTTTATTATTTTGAGCGCTCCACCAAGATGTATGTGACATGGAAGAGTAACCCATGAGCCTAATTCTTTGTGCATTTGCAGTCCAAAGCAAATCTTAAAATATGCACAAATTTAGGGGGAGCTCTTGCTTATCACATACTTCTCAAAGCGACGATGTTTTTCAATTTTATTATCATCTGTCGAAGCTTTCATCTACATGTTGTCATCAATTACCAAAAAGGGGGAGATTGAAAGTGCAACTATCCCTAGGTGGTTTTGGTAATTCATAACAACATATAGCTCATTGAGCTAATGCTATTCCAAGACAAATATTTCAGGAAAGCTCAATGAATGGCATGGCATGGATGATGAAAGTGGATCCCTCAAAATATCAAGGACAAAGGATTGGCTCAAGCTCAAAAGCTTTAGTGATCCAAGATCACATTGAATCTATAGGAAAAGCCAATACTATCAAGGAGGGATGAGGTGTTGCTTAATGAGTTTCTTGCTCTACAGTGCTTAGTGAAATGCTCCAAAACCCTCAACTACTTTCTCACATCCACATATGACCTAAACCTAAAGTCAAACTCGGCCCTACCGATTCTTTCTATCCGGCGCCACCGAGTTCAAATGTCATAGCCACTACCACAAACCCTAGGCAAATCGGTCTCACCGATAGGGATCTCGGTCTCACCGAGATGGGATTGGAATCTCTCTGTTTCCCTTCGTAACGTTTTCGTCTAACCGAATTGAGCGATCGGTCCCACCGAGATTGCAATGAAAACTCTCTGTTTCTCTTTCGTAACATTTCGGTCTCATCGAAAAGAGCGAATCGGTCCCACCGAGTTTACCTGACCAACTCTCTGGTTAGCTAATTACCAAAATCGGTCTCACCGAGTTTATGTAATCGGTCTCACCGAGATTACGTTATGCCCTAACCCTAACCATATCGGTCCTACCGAGTTGCATGTCAGTCCCACCGAAAACCCTAACGGTCACTAGGTTTACTAAATCGGTCTGACCGAGTTTTATGATTCGGTCCCACCAAGTTTGGTAGATTGTGTGTAACGGTTAGATTTTGTGTGGAGGCTATATATACCCTCCACCTCCTCTTCATTCGTGGAGAGAGCCATCGAACAAACCTACACTTCCAACTTACCAGTTCTGAGAGAGAACCACCTACTCATGTGTTGAGGCCAAGATATCCCATTCCAACCATATGAATCTTGATCTCTAGCCTTCCCCAAGTTGCTTTCCACTCAAATCTTCTTTCCACCACATCCAAATCCTGTGAGAGAGAGAGTTGAGTGTTGGGGAGACTATCATTTGAAGCACAAGAGCAAGGAGTTCATCATCAACACACCATTTGTTACTTCTTGGAGAGTGGTGTCTCCTAGATTGGCTAGGTGTCACTTGGGAGCCTCCGACAAGATTGTGGAGTTGAACCAAGGAGTTTGTAAGGGCAAGGAGATCGCCTACTTCGTGAAGATATACCGCTAGTGAGGCAAGTCCTTCGTGGGCGACGACCATGGTGGGATATACAAGGTTGCTTCTTCGTGGACCCTTCGTGGGTGGAGCCCTCCGTGGACTCGCGCAACCGTTACCCTACGTGGGTTGAAGTCTCCATCAACGTGGATGTACGATAGCACCACCTATCGGAACCACGACAAAAACATCCGTGTATCCAATTGCGTTTGAATCCTCCAAACCCTTCCCTTTACATTCTTGCAAGTTGCATGCTTTATTTTCCGCTGCCTATATACTCTTTGCATGCTTGCTTGAATTGCGTGATGATTGCTTGAATTGTTCAAAGTTAGCTAAAATCTGCCAAAGTCTAACATTGGGAAAAGGTTAAGTTTTTAATTGGTCAAGTAGTCTAATCACCCCCCTCTGGACATACTTCAAGGTCCTACACTTGATCACCCTTGAACTTTATAATGAACTTTGATTATTTTTGGGGTGTGAAGAATTGTCACATAAAAATAGTTGGTTTGAAGCGTTCATATTCACCGACCATGCTGAAACTACTCTTAAAGAAATCTATATGTTTTGCGTGGTAAATTGCAATGTGAATGCTTATATTTCCAACTATAGAAAGATGGGAAAACCATTGGAATATAAAAGAAATACAAATAAAAGGGTAAAGCTCTCCAATTTCCCTCCTATTGTCTCTCGTGATGAAACAGGTTATGAGAATGAGCTTCCTATGCAACCAATCTCATCAATAAGGAGCTCCAAAAGTTGATTAAACCCACACATGATGTGGAAAAGAAAAAGAAAAGACGGAGAAGGAAAGGTAAAAAGGTATCCTTCCCAAATGATGTTGCTCCTATTATTGTTATGCCTCATATGAGTGAATCAAAAATAAATGTGGAAGATGATATACTTGATGATGATATTGATTCTTTGCCTTATGGTACAATGTCCGAATAAACTATTGAGGATGATTTTGTTATGCCTATTACTCATTGTGACGATTATGATTGGAAAAGTAATTATATTTGTTGAGAATCTTTTTGGCACCAAATTATAAAATTGTGATGATAATAATTGCTATACAATTGGTGTTATTCATACTATTAATGATGAGAGTGATTATGCTTATGATATGCAAAACCACAAGCTTGGGGATGCTATGTTTGATGAGAATGACATGTTTGAGAATTTATTTGCTGCAATTAATGTTTGTCCCAGCTTGGGGATGCTATGTTTAATGAAGATGATATTTTTAGTCCCCCAAGTTTTGATGTGCAAATTTATTATGATGATAGCATGCCTCCTATGTATGATGATTACAATATTTCTGAAAATGGGTTTGGAAGAGTGTCAACTCTAGGTAATAATGATACCACTATTCTGGAAGGTGTTGAAACTTTTTATAATGATAAAAGTGGATTTGAAGAGGTCATGACTTTATTTAGTAATGATTCCACTAACTTGGAAGAGGTCTCAATTGATTATGATGAGAACAAAGTTGCTACTTATGATGATTATTGTGATGACACTTATGTTATAAAAAGTAGTGATGATTATATATATAACTTGTCATAGTTATGATTACCCTTTTTCTGAACATTAAAATTTTAATGTGGAAACAGTTTATAGTATTCGAGTTTCTTATGATACTCCCAATATTTCGAATGAAAAGAATTTTGCTTATGTGGAGAGTAGTAAAATTTCTAGGCTTATGAATCATGAAAAGAATGTTTTATGTGATGGATATATTGTTGAATTCATTCATGATGCAACTAAAAATTATTATGAGGGAGGAATGCATGCTTGTAGGAATTGCAATAATATCAAGTTTCCTCTCTATGTATTGAAAATCTTGAAGTTTTGTTTGTTTTATCTTCCTATGCAAGTTGATTCTTGTTCCCATAAGTTGTTTGCTCACAAAATACCTATGCATAGGAAGTGGGTTAGGTTTAAAAGTGCTAGTCATATGCTTCATGATGCTCTCTCTGAGTTTCAATTCTTATCTTTTATGTGAGCATCATTGAAATCGTCATGCCTAGCTTAAAAACACATTAAAGAGAAGTGCTTGTTGGGAGACAACCCAATATTTACCCCTACTGTTTTTGTGTGTTCACATGATTAAGCTACTATATTAATCATGTTTTATAGCTTTTTTTTAATAAAGAGACAAGTAAGACTTTTGGGATGGTCTATGGTGATAGTTAACTTGATTCTCTGCAAAAACAGAAACTTTTGCTCTCAGTACAGGAATTTCGAAAATTCACTGGAAAGTGCTTCTGATTTGAATTTTTTACACAATATTGATAGACAAATTGCCTAGATTTTCCTAATTTTTCACAATTTTTGGAGTTAGATAAGTATACAAAGTTTCCAAATTACTACATACTGTTCCATTTTTGACAAATTCTGTTTTTATTGTGTTGTTTGCTTATTTTGATGAATCTATGGGTAGTATCGGAGGGTAAGAACCATGGAAAAGTTGGAATACAGTAGATATAACACCAATATAAATTTAGAATGAGTTCACAACAGTACCTAAGTGGTGATTTTCTTTATTATACTAACGGATCTTACGAGTTCTCTGTTGTGAAGTTTTCAAGTTTTTGGTAAAGTTTTGATGGACTATGGAATAAGGAGTGGCAAGAGCCTAAGCTTGGTGATGCCCAAGGCACCCCAAGGTAATATTCAAGGACAAACAAGCATCTAAGCTTGGGGATGCCCTGGAAGGCATCCCCTCTTTCGTCTTCAATCCATCGGTAAATTCACTTGAGGCTATATTTTTATTCACCACATGATATGTGTTTTGCTTGGAGCGTCTTGTATGATATGATTCTATGCTTTTTATTTTGCCACAATCATCCTTGATGAACACACCTTTTGAGTGGGACACACATGAATCGTTAATTTATTAGAATACCCTATGTGCTTCACTTATATCTTTTGAGCTGGGGTAGTTGCTCTAGTGCTTCACTTATATCTTATTAGAGCATGGCGGTGGTTTTATTTTGAAAAAATTGATGAACTATCATGCTTCACTTATATTATTTTGAGAGTATTTAAACATCATGGAAATTTGCTTAGGTTATGAATTTAGTCCTAATATTATAAGCTTCCAAGAGGGATATAATAAAAAACTTTCATATTAAGTGCATTGAATACTATCAGAAGTTTGATTCCTCATGATTGTTTGAGATATAAATATGGTGATATTAGAGTCATGCTAGTGAGTAATTGTGGATTGTAGAAATACTTGTGTTAGAGTTTGTGATTCCCGTAGCATGCACGTATGGTGAACCATTATGTAACGAAGTTGGAGCATAATTTATTTATTGATTGTCTTCCTTATGAGTGGTGGCCGGGGATGAGCGATGGTCTTTTCCTACCAATCTATCCCCCCTAGGAGCATGCGCGTAGTACTTTGTTTAAATTACTAATAGATTTTTGCAATAAGTATGTGAGTTCTTTATGATTAATGTTGAGTCCATGGATTATACGCACTCTCACCCTTCCACCATTGCTAGCCTCTCTTGTGCCGCGCAACTTTCGCTGGTACCATACACCCACCATATACCTTCCTCAAAACAGCCACCCTACCTACCCATTATGGCATTTCCATAGCCATTCCGAGATATATTGCCATGCAACTTCCACCGTTTCGTTTATTATGACACACTTCATCATTGTCATATTGATTTGCATGATCATGTAGTTGACATAGTATTTGTGGCAAAGCCACCATTAATAATTTTTATACATGTCACTCTTGAGTCATTGCACATCCCGGTACACCGCCGGAGGCATTCACATAGAGTCATATTTTGTTCTATGTATCGAGTTGTAATTCTTGAGTTGTAAGTAAATAAAAGTGTGACGATCTTCATTATTAGAGCATTGCCCCATGTGAGGAAAAATAAAAGAGGCCAAGGAAGCCAAGAAAAAAATAGGCCAAAGAAGCCAAAAAAATGAGAGAAAGGAGAGAAGGGGCAATGTTACTATCCTTTTTCCACACTTGTGCTTCGAAGTAGCACCGTGATCTTCATGATAGAGAGTCTCCTATGTTGTCACTTTCATATACTAGTGGTAATTTTTCATTATAGAACTTGGCTTGAATATTCCAATGATGGGCTTCTCAAATTGCCCGAGGTCTTCATGAGCAAGGAAGTTAGATGCACACCCACTTAGTTTTCTTTTGAGCTTTCATACACTTATAGCTATAGTGCATCGGTTGCATGGCAATCCCTACTTCACTCACATTGATATATATTGATGGGCATCTCCATAGCCCGTTGATACGCCTAGTTGATGTGAGACTATCTCCTTCCTTTTCTCTTCTCCACAGTCATGATGTTCTATTCCACCTATAGTGCTATGTCCATGGCTCACGCTCATGTATTGCGCGAGAGTTGAAAAGGTTTGAGAACATCAAAAGTATGAAACAATTGCTTGGCTTGTCATCGGGGGTGTGCATGATTTGAATAATTTGTGTGATGAAGATGGAGCATAGCCAGACTATATGATTTTGCAGGGATGACTTTCTTTGGCCTTGTTATTTTGAGAAGACATGATTGCTTTATTAGTATGCTTGAAGTATTATTCTTCTTATGTCAATATTAAACTTTTGTTTTGAATCTTATGGATCTGAATATTATTTCCGCAATGAATAAGATTACATGGATAAATATGTTAGGTAGCATTTCACATAAAAAATTCTATTTTTATCATTTACCTACTCGAGGACGAGAAGGAATTAAGCTTGGGGACGCTGGATGCGTCTCCAACATATCTATAATTTTTTATTGTTCCATGCTATTATATTATCTTTCTTGGATGTTTTATATGCATTAATATGCTATTTTATATTATTTTTGGGACTAACCTATTAACCTAGAGCCAGTGCCAGTTTATGTTTTCCCTTGTTTTTGAGTTTTGTAGAAAAGGAATATCAAACGGAGTCCAAACGAGCTGAAAATTTACAGTGATTTTTTATGACCAGAAGAAGCCCTCAAAGCACAAGCGTTGGGCCAGAAGAGTCCCGAGGCAACGACAAGGGTGGAGGGCGTGCCCCCTATCTTTTCGCTGCCTTGTGGACCCCCCTAACGTGAAACCGGCGCCAAAAATTCCTATAAATCCTGAAACCTCCAGAAATAAACCTAGATCGAGAGTTCCGCCACCGCAAGCCTCTGTAGCCACAAAAAACCAATTGGGAGCCCGTTCCGGCACCCTTCCGGAGGGGCAATCCATCACCGGTGGCCATATTCATCAGCCGGCGCTCTCCATGACGAGGAGGGAGTAGTTCACCCTCGCGGCTGAGGGTATGTACTGGTAGCTATGTGTTTGATCTCTCTCTCGTGTTCTTGATTTGGCACGATCTTGATGTACCACGAGCTTTGTTATTATAGTTGAATCATATGGTGTTTCTCCCCCTCCAGGTTCTTGTGATGAATTGAGTTTTACCTTTGAGGTTTCACTATTATTGGATTGAACACTATTATGGATTTGAGAACACTTGATGCATGTCTTGCGTGGGATACCCGTGGTGACAATGGGGTGTTCTATTGATTCAATTAATGTATGTTTTCGCACTCAACTCACGGATTCCTGAGGTGACATTGGGGTAATCTATGCATATGGGTTGATGCACACTTTCATCCTTGTTTCTCCGGTAGGAATCTTGGGGCACTCTTTGAGGTTCTTTGTGTTGGATTGAATATTATGAATCTGAAGTTGTTTGATGCATATCATATAATTGACCCACAGATACTTGTGGTGACATTGGAGTATCTAGGTGACATTAGGGTTGATTGATGTGTGTCATATGGTGTTATTTTACTATGAATTCTAGGGCTGTTTGTGACACTTATAGGAATAGCTCAATGGATTGATCGGAAAGAATAGCTTTGAGGTGGTTTCGTACCCTACAAGCAATTTTATCTTATGTTCTCCGGTGATAGGAACGTTGGAATGACTTTTCGCACGTTGAGGGATTGCCATATGATCTAATTGTGTTATCATTGTTGAGAGAACTTGCACTAGTGAAAGTATGAACCCTAGGCCTTGTTTCCAAGCATTGGAATACCATTTGTGCTCACTTTTATCGCTTGCTACCTTGCTGTTTTTATATTTTCAGATTACAAAAACATATATCTACTATCGATATTGCACTTGTATCACCATCTCTTCGCTGAACTAGTGCACCTATACAATTTACCATTGTATTGGGTGTGTTGGGGCACAAGAGACTCTTTGTTATTTGGTTGCAGGGTTGTTTGAGAGAGACCATCTTCATCCTACGCCTCCCACGGATTGATAAACCTTAGGTCATCCACTTGAGGAAAATTTGCTGCTATCCTATGAAACTCCGCGCTTGGAGGCCCAACACGAGTCTACAAGAAGAAGGCTGCGTAGCAGACATCACTCCACACATTGATCGACTCCTGCCTGCATCTAGAGTATTAAGTTCATAAGAACAGAGTAACACTTTAAGTAAGATGACATGATATAGAGGGATAAACTCAATAAATGTGATATAAACCCCATCTTTTTATCCTTGATGGCAACAATACAACACGTGCCTCGCTAACCCTTCTGTCACTGGGTGAGGACACCGCAAGATTGAACCCAAAACTAAGCACCTCTCCCATTGGAAGAAAAACCAATCTAGTTGGCCAAACTAAACTGATAGTTCAAAGAGAAATACAAAGATATCTTAATCATGCATAAAAGAGTTGAGAGAAATACTCAAATAACATTCATAGATAATGTAATCACAAATCCACAATTCATCGGATCTCAACAAACGCACCGAAAAATAAGATTACATTATATAGAACTCCAAGAACATCGAGGAGAACATTGTATTGAAGATCAACGAGAGAGAAGAAACCATCTAGCTACTACCTATGGACCTGTAGGTCTATGGTAAACTACACATGCTTCATCGGAAGGGCAGCAAGGTTGATGTAGAGGCCCTCCGTGAGCGAATCCCCCTCCGGCAGAGTGCCGGAAAAGGCCCCAAGATAGGATCTCACAGGAATAGAGGCTTGCGGTGGCGGAAAAGTATTTTTGTGGACACTTCTGATGTTTGGGGAGTATTTGAGAATATATAGAGGTGGAACTAGGGTTAGGGTACTCTCGAGGGGCCCACAAGCCAGGGGCGCGCACCCCTAGGGCGCGCCCTAGAGGCTTATGGCCTCCTCGGGACTCTTCTGGCCCTCTCTCCAGGCCACGTAGGTGTCTTCTAGTCCAAGAAAAATCATCGTAAAGTTTTATTCCGTTTGGACTCCATTTGATATTCCTTTTCTGTAAAATTCAAAAACAAGGAAAAAACAGAAACTGGCACTGGGCTCTAGGTTAATAGGTTAGTTCCAAATATAATATAAAATATCATATTAATGCATATAAAACATCCAAAATAAATAATATAATAGCATGGAACAATCAAAAATTGTAGATACGTTGGAGATGTATCACACTGTTTTCAGCATAACTACCATGGTGTTGTTTTTGTGCAGAAATAAAAGTTCTCGGATTTGGATGAAACTTTTTGGAGAATTATTTCAGAATATATAATGAATTATGGAGCCAAGGCCCACTGGATGGGGGGTCCCAGTGCCCACAAGACACCGGTGCGCCCACCCCTCCGGGCGCCTGGTGGGTTGTGGGGCCCTCGGGACTCCCCGATCCTAATTCTGACACTATAAAATCCTATTTTTGGAGAAAAAATAGGAGAGAAAGTTTCATCGCGTTTCACGATACGGAACCACCGCCACCTCATGTTCTTCATCGGGAGGCCATATCTAGAGCCAGTTTGGGGCTCGGGTGTAGCGACCAGACCTCAAACAGTCTGATCTCTGTGCTCAGGTGTCATCCCTGGATCAGTAATGCTGACACCACACAATACTTGAAGGATTTATAACAGAGTAGCAATCACACACTTATTACATCGAATGTCTCAAGAGAGAACTTATTACAATAAAAATGGCTTAAGGCCATCTAAAAACGATAACAGCGGAAGGCTTGGAAGATAAGCGAGTCCATCAACTCCAACGGCATCACTGAGTATAGAACCACGACCGAAAGGCACCTTACTCGTCGTCTGAAAAGTCTGCAACATGAAACGTTGCAGCCCGAAAATGGGTCAGCACATGGAATATGCTGGCAATGTAACACATGGAGAGTAATGAAAGAATAAGCTATACTACATGCATATATGGCTGGTGGAAAGCTCTATGGTTACAGTTTTGCGTAAAGCCAATTTTTCCCTACTGCAAAGGAATAAATTTTATTTAACTATCATGGTGGTTGTTAAACATTGAGAATGGTTGACAGCATCCTCAATCCCAATTAAGCATCATCATTAAAACCCAACAAAATTAATTAAAGTAACATGACGAGATTCACATGATAATCCAAGTACTAGATACTCAAAACGTCCATAACCGGGGACACGGCTAACCATGATTAGTCTGTACACTCTGCAGAGGTTTGCGCACTTTTCCCCACAAGACTCGATCTCCTCCGTTGGATTTCTCGCATTACATGGTGTTTGAGAAACGGATGACCGAGACATAGTCTTTCAGAAGCGCTAGCACCTTACGATCGGGTAGACCATACCAACCTACTTCCCCTACATCAGCTAGTCTACCACTGTAAGAGTTCGCACGACTTAATCAACTATGCTAGAGCCCATAGTAGCTTGTGGCTGCACACGGAAGTTTCTAGTATGAATAGTCTCATGATCCCTTTGAGCCTGGGTGGCGGTCCAAAAGAAACAGGCAATCCTGGAATACCCACGTACCTCAATCCACCCATATGTGTGTTTAAGTTGCCACCTTACATAAACCATTTATTAATAATCTCACATCTGTCATGGATGTCACTCACCCAATCCACGTCTACTAGCATAGCATGGCATAAGAAGCAAACGTATAAGTAACTCCCAAAGGTTTAATAGTAAAACGGGTAATAGGTACTACCTTATCTACCTCCCACCCCACAATTTAATTAGATCCTAATCATGCAATGTTTGAGGATTGATCTAATGCAATAAAAACTGGGCAGTAGAAAGGTATGATCAAAGTGTTACTTGCCTTGCTGATGATCCTCGAAACCTAGAGATTCGAAGTAACAGGCGGCGCACTCCGGGTTCTCTATCGCAAACAAACAAACAAGCATACAATAAGTACTCATCTAATGCACAGGTAAAACTCAAATAAGAGATCTAACCAGAAACTTCAACTTAAGAACTCCGGTTTGCAAAAAGAATCAAATCAAACGAAACAATGAAAGTCAAACGGCGAAAGAAAACAACTTCGTTTTACTAATCTGGACTTAAGTCAAATTTTATAGAAGCAAAAACTTGTTTAATTTGGTTAAATGGAAAGAGGGTTTCGAGACGAAACTCCAGGCGCTTGAATCGCCTGATTCCGGTAAACGAGCGAAAAGTTATACTAAAACGAAAATCGGATCAGAAATCGTGACCAGAAATAATCGCGGAAAATCCGAGAAAAAGAAAAACGACGAACAGATTAACGAACAAACGTTCGTTATCTGGATCTAAACGATGAACACGTTTGTTAAAACGAACAAACGAGCGTACGCTCACTAAATAAATAAACCGGAAAAAAACCGATCTATAAAAAAAAGAAACTAAAAAAAACCGGCGACGGCAGCTACCTCGGGCGGCGGGTCCGGCAATATGGGCGGGTTCCATGAAGTGGCGGGCGGCGGCGGCGAAGGCGGCAAGACGGAATAAGGCGGCGACGGCGGCGCTAGGGTTTGGGCGCAGGCGTCTGCGGGCTGGTGGGATGGCTCGGGGCCCCGGGCGGCGGCTTATAAAGCCCCGGCCAGGCGGAGTCCTCGTCGGTTACGGCCCATGGTCGGTTCGGACTTAAAAAAAAATTTAATTCCGCGCAGAAAAAGTAACGAAAGAAATACTAAACGGACTCCAAAAATCCCGAAATAAATTTTCCCCGACTTCTAAAATCAAGCCAGACAAAGCGAACATTTATTTGGGGCCTAAATGAAATTTGGAAAACGCATATTTTTCCTAAATTCAAATAAAATAGCGAAAAACTCCGAAATAAAATCTTATTTGATTTTATTATTAAATCCTCAATATTTCTTTATTTTGGAAAGTCATTTTATTCCCTCTCTCATATTTTTTTGTAATAGAAATAATTGAAGATAAAATAATTAAAATCAAATGATCCTATTCTCAAAATTTGAGAAAACTCAAATATGAAAATAACGAAATCCCCAACTCTCTCCGTGGGTCCTTGAGTTGTGTAGAATTTCTAGGATCAAAACCAAAAGCAAACAAAATATGATATGCAATGATGATCTAGTGTATAACATTCCAAATTTAAAATTTGGGATGTTACAAACCTACCCCCCTTAAGATGAATCTCGCCCTCGAGATTCGGGTTGGCTAGAAAATAGGTGAGGGTGGTCTTTCAGCAAATCTTCCTCTCGCTCCCAGGTGGCTTCATCCTCTGTGTGGTGGCTCCACTGAACTTTGCAAAACTTGATAACCTTGCTGCGGGTGACTCGGCTGGCAAACTTAAGAATCTTAACTAGTTTCTCCTCATAGGTCAAATCATTATCCAATTGAATTGCCTCCAACGGCACGGTATCCCTCAGCAGTATATCAGCCATCTCCGCGTGGCACTTCTTCAGCTGAGAAACATGGAACACATCATGAACTCCTGACAATCCTTTGGGCAATTCCAACTTGTAGGCCACTTCTCCCATACGTTCCACAACTCGGTATGGTCCTACAAAACATGGCGCTAACTTTCCTTAACACCAAAACGCTTAATTCCCAAGTGGAGACACTCAAGATAAACTCGGTCTCGACTTCAGTAAAGCATCTCCTTGCGTTTAGAATCATGTAGCTCTTCCGCTGGACTGGGCTACCTTGAGCCTATCGCGAATCAACTTCACCTTCCGTTCAGACTCCTTAATCAAATCCGGTCCAAACAACTGGCGGTCTCCAACTTCGTCCCGCGACAACGGTGTCCTGCACCTCCTTCCGTACAAGGCTTCAAAAGGAGCCATCTTCAAGCTGGATTGATAGATATTGTTGTAAGAGAACTCTGCATATGGCAAGTTGTCATCCCAACTTGATCCATAATCTAGCGCACAGGCTCTTAGCATATCCTCCAAAATCTGATTGACTCTCTTGGTATGTCCATCTGTCTGTGGATGAAAAGCTGTCTTGAACTCTAGCTCGGTACCCAAAGTTTCGTGCAACCGATTCCGAACTTTGAGGTAAACTGGGTTCCTCTATCTGATACGATGCTCCTCGGAACTCCATGCAAGCATACGATTCTGGTCATGTATATCTTCGCCAACTAAGCACTGGTGTAAGTGGTCTTTTACCGGGATGAAATGAGCTATCTTTGTCAATCGATCAACTACAACCCAAATTGAGTCATAGCCTGAACGAGTCCTGGGTAATCCCGTGATAAAATCCATGCCTAACTTATCCCACTTCCATTCGGGTATCGGCAATGGCTGTAACAATCCTGCTGGCTTCTGATGCTCTGCCTTTACTCTTTGGCATACATCACAAACCGCTACATACTCTGCAATGTCTTTCTTCATTCCGGTCCACCAGAAAGTATCCTTCAAATCCAAATACATCTTGGTATTTCCTGGGTGAATCGAATATGGTGAATCATGGGCCTCTTGCAGAATTAACTTCTTGATCTCTGGGTCAATTGGCACATAAACTCGGTCCTCAAACCATAGGGTATCGTGTTCATCCTCACGAAATCCCTTAGCCTTTCCTTTGCTCATTTTCTCCTTTATGGAGGCAATCTCCTTGTCAGTCTTCTGAGCTTCTCTGATTTTATCCATCAAAGTCGACTGAATCTCCAATGCTGCTACATAGCCTCTCGGAACTATCTCCAAACATAGCTCACAAAGATCCTCGGGTAACTCCTTTGGCAACTCACTCGTCATTAGTGTGTTGACATGGCTCTTACGGCTCAATGCGTCAGCTACTACATTAGCCTTTCCGGGATGATAATGCAATCTCATATCATAATCCTTGATGAGTTCCAACCATCTCCTTTGTCTGAGGTTTAACTCCTTCTGAGTGAAAATGTACTTCAAACTCTTGTGATCCGTGTACACCTCACAATGGTTTCCAATGAGGAAATGTCTCCATGTTTTCAATGCATGCACTACGGCTGCTAACTCCAAATCATGCGTGGCATAATTCAATTCGTGAGGTTTCAGTTGTCGTTAACCTTACGAAACAACTCTTCCCTCTTGCATAAGCACGGCTCCAAGTCCTCGACGTGAAGCGTCACAATATACCTCATAATCCTTGTTCTGATCTGGCAGAATCAACACTGGTGAGGTAATCAAACGTTTCTTCAACTCCTGGAAACTAGCCTCACACTCCTCAGTACATATGAACTTGGTATCCTTCTTCAACAAATCCGTCATAGGCTTTGCAATCCTTGAGAAGTTCTCAATAAATCTCCGGTAGTATCCTGCGAGTCCAAGGAAACTCCGGATCTCTCCAACTGTTGTTGGTGCTTCCCAATTTGTTACAGTGATAACCTTTGTGGGATCAACTGCTATTCCTTCTCCGGATATAACATGTCCGAGGAATCCCACTTCCTTCCACCAAAACTCACATTTGCTGAACTTGGCATACAACTGATGTTCTCTGAGCTTCTCAAGTACCAATCGCAAATGTTCTTTATGCTCCTCTTCATTCTTCGAGTAAACCAGAATATCATCAATGAACACTACGACGAACTTATCCAAAAACTCCATAAACACTTTGTTCATCATGTTCATAAAATAGGCAGGTGCTTTAGTCATACCAAATGACATAACGGTATAGTCATACAGCCCATACCTGGTGGTAAAAGCCGTCTTAGGTATGTCCTGCTCTCGAATCTTCAACTGATGGTACCCTGATCGCAAATCGATCTTGGAAAACACTTTAGCCCCTTGCAATCGATCAAACAGATCATTGATCATCGGTAGTGGGTACTTGTTCTTGATTGTTACTTCGTTCAATCCACGATAATCAACAACCATCCTTAATGTTCCATCCTTCTTCTCCACTAGAAAATCTTGGCGATCCCCAAGGCGAAGAACTTGGGCGAATATACCCTTTATCCAATAACTCCTTAATCTGCTTCTTAATCTCCTCCAAATCTTTTGCGGGCATCCTGTATGGTCTCTTAGATATTGGTCCTGTGCCTGGCAAAAGCTCAATCAAAAACTCGATGTCTCTATCCAGTGGCATGCCTGGCAACTCTTCTGGAAATACATCCGGAAAATCCTTTACTACTGGTACTTCCTCCTGCACAACTCTTGATAATGAATTTACTTGAGTCCTTTTCGGCACATGCCATGATACATACTTGATCCTTCTTCCTTCTGGCGTCGTAAGCAAGATTGTCTTACCAGCGCATTCAATGTTCCCTTCATACTTTGATAAACAATCCATGCCTAATATCACATCCAATCCTTGAGATTCCAATACTGTTAGGTCCGAGGGAAACACATAGTTACCAATCCTTAATGGTAATCGATCACACCATCGACTAGCCATATACTCTGCTCCAGGTGAGGTTACTAACATGGGTGATCTAAGGGCTTGGGTTGGTAGGTTATACTTATCCACAAATCCCCTTGAGATGTATGAATGCGATGCACCAAGATCAAAAAGAACGAGTGCGAAATGACTTAACCAAAAACTTACCTATTACTGCATCAGGTTGAGCTTCAACCTCCTCCACGTTAACGTGGTTCACCTGTCCCTTGTTGAAAGGGTTCGGCTTCTTCCCAGAGCTTCCATTGCCATTCTAGCCTTCAGGACATTCATTGGCATAATGTCCGGTCTTCTGACACTTAAAACAGATGACTTGGCTTAGGTCTCTCTTGGTTGGGGTTGATGGGGTGGTACGTTCTGGCCGTTGCTTCCTCCATTCCCATTACCATTCTTGGGGCCATTATGGTTGTGCGAGCTACCTCCTCCATGGGTATGCTGAAAATGAACTCCCGGTTTAGGGGTAAGACGGGGTTTCTGCTGAGCTCCAGAATTGTACTTCCCCTGTCCATACTTCCTCTTGCGATTTTCAATTTGCTGCTGCTACCCTTCAATCATAAGAGCATGATCTACCAACTCCTGGTAGTTGTGGAAGCTTGCTACCATCAACTGCATGCTCAGCTCGTCATTCAGTCCTTCCAGAAACTTCTCCTGCTTAGCTGCATCCGTAGCAACGTCATCTGGGGCATAACATGCTAGCTTACTAATGTCATCCACATACTGGCCAACTGTCCGTTCTCCTTGGCTCAAGTTGCGAAACTCATGCTTCTTCATGGCCATAGCTCCTGCTGAAACATGGGCAGTACGGAAAGCTTGCTGAAACTGATCCCATGTGACAGTATCCACAGGGTAAGTGGCTGTGAAATTCTCCCACCATGCGGCTGCGGGTCCTTCAATCTGATGAGCGGCAAATTTCACCTTTTCCCCATCTGTACATCCTGTAGTGGTCAACTCCCTCCCTGTCTTACGGAGCCAATCATCTGCCACTATCGGCTCGGTGCTACTGGAGAACACCGGCGGATTCAGCCTAAGAAAACGGGTTAAGTGATCAACAGGTGGTGGCGGTGGTTGGTTGTTGTTGTTCCCCTGGTTCTGGTTCTGGACTAGCAACTGCATCAAAGCATTCTGCTGCTGGATCAATTGAGTGAGCTCCGGTGGGAAAGCAAATCCATTGTCACGTCTCGGAGGCATATAAGGGTTTAGAAAATATGAGAATTAAGAATAGAATGAGGTCTAAAGAGAAAACACTACCCAAATGCACATGAGGCAAATGCACACAAAATCACTTCATTCAATCAAACAAGGCATACAATCGGTCTAGAACTATCGTAAAAGTGCTTGGACTATGCTATGTACATGGTGGAACACTACTATTGTTGTGGTGGTCTACTAGAAAAACTGCTCCGATGAAGACTCCATGATATACGCTCCGCCGTCTTGAAGTCATCATCACTAGGATCAGAATCGGTGTCGTCGATGATGATGTAGTTGTCTGGACAAGTGCAATCGTCATCTTCTCCTCCGGGTGCTGAATTCCCCACGAGTTCTTCAATCTTCTCCATAAGGTCACCGTTTTGTCTCACTAGAGCGACGATCTCCTCCATGTAATCCTTGCGAGTGGCCTTCAGTTCTCCTTCTAGCTCGATAATTCTAGCCTTTTCTTTCTTCAACTCCATCATGTCTGCGCACATCTGGTTCTCTTGGCGTCGAATGTGCTGGTTTAACTCCGGGATGAAGGCTGCAATGGATCTATCCTTCTTGGTGCTAACTATCTCCCATTGTTCATCTCGGCGCCCACAAATCTGGTAGATAGTATCCTTGAGGTCATCTTGGTAGACTTCTCCAATGCGTCCCATGGTGGTGTGAGCTGCCATGCTCTTTCCCAGACTCCAGGTTGGTGCATTAAAAGTACATTCTATGGGCTCCGTGACTGGCGCGAACGTTCTTCCTGGAACTTGAGCTTGAATCTTCCAATGCTCCTCTTCGAGTAAAGTGGCGTTGTCGGTCCCGGTGAAGCTTGGTCTTCCGATGTTCAGGTACTTAGTGACTTCCTTCAGGTGTCGTCCAAAGGGTGTATCTTCATCCGGCTGCGTGAACTTGATCCTCGCTTCCGTCATCCTAAAAGAGTAGAAAAGATGAGGAGTCAGAAATGAGAAGAGAGTAGTGATCTAGGGCTTTTAGCTTAGTGGTCGTGTCCTACAATCAGCGTGTGCTCTGATACCATCTTGTAGCGACCAGACCTCAAACAGTCTGATCTCTGTGCTTAGGTGTCATCCCTGGATCAGTAATGCTGACACCACACAGTACTTGAAGCATTTATAACAAAGTAGCAATCACACACTTATTACATCGAATGTCTCAAGAGAGAACTTATTACAATAAAAATGGCTTAAGGCCATCAAAAACGATAACAGCGGAAGGCTTGGAAGATAAGCGAGTCCATCAACTCCAACGGCATCACTGAGTATAGAACCACGACCTAAAGGCACCTTACTCGTCAGTTCGAAAAGTCGCAACATGAAACGTTGTAACCGAAACGGGTCAAGACATGGAATATGCCGCAATGTAACACATAGAGAGTAATGAAAGAATAAGCTATACTACATGCATATATGGCTGGTGGAAAGCTCTATGGTTACAGTTTTGCGTAAAGCCAATTTTCCCTACCGCAAAGGAATAAATTTTATTTAACTATCATGGTGATTTTTAAACATTGAGAATGGTTGACAAGATCCTCAATCCCAATTAAGCATCATCATTAAAACTCAACAAAATTAATTAAAGTAACATGATGAGATTCACATGATAATCCAAGTACTAGATACTCAAACGTCCATAACCGGGGACCCGGCTAACCATGATTTGTTTGTACACTCTGCAGAGGTTTGCGCACTTTTCCCCACAAGACTCGATCTCCTCCGTTGGATTTCTCGCACTACATGGTGTTTGAGAAACGGATGACCGAGACATAGTCTTCGAAGCGCTAGCACCTTACGATCGGGTAGACCATACCAACCTACTTCCCTACATCAGCTAGTCTACCATCAGAAGAGTTCGCACGACTTAATCAACTATGCTAGAGCCCATAGTAGCTTGTGTCTGCACACGGAAGTTTCTAGTATGAATAGTCTCATGATCCCTTTGAGCCTGGGTGGCGGTCCAAAAGAAACAGGCAATCCTGGAATACCCAGGTACCTCAATCCACCCAGATGTGTGTTTAAGTTGCCACCTTAGATAAACCATTTATTAACAATCTCACATCTGTCATGGATATCACTCACCCAATCCACGTCTACTAGCATAGCATGGCATAAGAAGAAAACGTAGAAGTAACTCCCAAATGTTTAATAGTAAAACGGGTAATAGGTACTACCTCATCTACCTCCGACCCCACAATTTAAGATCCTAATCATGCAATGTTTGAGGATTGTTCTAATGCAATAAAAACTCGGCAGTAGAAAGGTATGATCAAAGTGTTACTTGCCTTGCTGATGATCCTCGAAACCTAGAGATTCGAAGTAACAGGCGGCGCACTCCGGGTACTCTATCGCAAACAAACAAACAAGCATACAATAAGTACTCATCTAATGCATTGGTAAAACTCAAATAAGAGATCAAACCAGAAATTTCAACTTAAGAACTCCGGTTTGCAAAAAGAATCAAATCATACGAAACAACGAAAGTCAAACGGCGAAAGAAAACAACTTCATTTTACTAATCTGGACTTAAGTCAAATTTTACAGAATCAAAAACTTGTTTAAGTTGGTTAAACGGAAAGAGGGTTTCGAGACGAAACTCCAGGCGCTTGAATCGCCTGATTCCGATAAACGAGAGAAAAGTTATACTAAAACGAAAATCGGATCAGAAATCACGATCAGAAATAATCGCGGAAAATCCAAGAAAAAGAAAAACGACGAACAGATTAACGAACGAACGTTCGTTATCTGGATCTAAACGATGAACGCGTTCCTTAAAACGAACGAACGAGCGAACGCTCACTAAATAAATAAACCAAAAAAAACCGATCTATAAAAAAACGAAACTAAAAAAAATAAACCGCGGTTAAATAAAAAAACCGGGCGGTTTTTTGAGGAAAACCGCCGGCGACGGCGGCTACCTCGGGCGGCGGGTCCGGCGAGGCAGCGGGCGGACTCGTCGAATGGGCGGGCAGCGGCGGCTGGCGGGCGGCGGCGAGGCGGCGGCGACGGTGGTGGCGGCAAGACGGAACAGGCGGCGGCTGGCGCTTAGGGTTTGGGGCGCGCAGGCTCGGGCTGGTGGGCTGGCTCGGGCCCCAGCGGCGGCTTATAAAGCCCCGCCAAAGGAGTCTGGCGCCATCACGACAAGGTCGGTTCGACTTTTTTAAATAAAATAAAATTAATTCCGCGCAGAAAAACTAATGAAAGAAATACTAAACGGACTCCAAAAATCCAGAAATAAATTTTCGCCGACTTCTAAAATCAAGCCGGACAAAGTGAAGATTTATTTGGGGCCTAAATGAAAATTTGAAAAACGCTTATTTTTCCTAAATTCAAATAAAATAGCGAAAAACTCCGAAATAAAATCTTATTTGATTTTATTATTAAATCCTCAATATTTCTTTATTTTAGGAAATTCATTTTATACCCTCTCTCATATTTTTTTGTAATAGAAATAATTGAAGATAAAATAATTAAAATCAAATAATCCTATTCTCAAAATTTGAGAAAACTCAAATATGAAAATAACGAAATCCCCAACTCTCTCCGTGGGTCCTTGAGTTGCGTAGAATTTCTAGGATCAAAACCAAAAGCAAACAAAATATGATATGCAATGATGATCTAGTGTATAACATTCCAAATTAAAAATTTGGGATGTTACATCGGGAGAGGGGAATCTTCGGTCTTCGTCATCACCAACCCTCCTTTATCACCAATTCCATGATGCTCCTCACCGGGAGTGAGTAATTCCTTCATAGGCTCTCTGGTCGGTGAGGAGTTGGATGAGATTCATCATGTAATTGAGATAGTTTTGTTAGGGCTTGATCCCTAGTATCCACTATGTTGTGAGATTGATGTTGCTATGACTTTGCTATGCTTAATGCTTGTCACTAGGGCCCGAGTGCCATGATTTAAGATCTGAACCATTTATGTTTTCACCATTATATCTATGTTCTAGATCCGATCTTGCAAGTCATATGCACCAGTTACGTGTTATGATCCGTAAACCCCAGTGTGACAGTAATTAGGATACTTTCCGGTGATGACCGTAGTTTAAGGAGTTCATGTATTCACTATATGTTAATGCTTTGTTCCGGTTCTCTATTAAAAGGAGGCCTTAATATCCCTTAGTTTCCTTATGGACCTCGCTGCCACGTGAGGGTAGGACAAAAGATGTCATGCAAGTTCTTTTCCATAAACACGTATGACTATTTACGGAATACATGCATACATTATATTTATGAACCGGAGCTAGTTCTGTGTCGCCCTAGGTTATGACTGTTATATGATGAATATTATCCAATGAATTCAACGATCCAATGCCTACGAGTTTTCCGCATATTCCTCTTGCTAAGTCACTATTGCTATTGCTACTATTACAACTACTACAAAACTGTTAATGCTGCTACCGTTACCATTGCCACTGCTACCACTGCTATCAAAACTATCATATTACTGTGCTACTGATCACTTTGCTGCAGATATTTAATCTCAAGTTGTGGTTGAATTGACAACTCAACTGCTAATACTTACAAATATTCTTTGGCTCCCCTTGTGTCAAATCTATAAATTTGGGTTGAATACTCTACCCTAAGAAACTATTGTGATCCCCTATACTTGTGGGTTATCAACCATCGGAGACACCTGTAGAGCACCTTTATTGTCACCCAGTTAAGAAGGGATGTTTGATAGCACACAAGGCATTCCTCCGGTATCTGGGAGTAGCATGATCACATGGTCGAAGGAACATTGTAACATCCCAAAATTCTAAATTTTGGAATGTTATAATAAATAAATAGTTTTGATTGATTGATTGTTTGTTGTGTGATTTATTGTGTGAAATTGAGTGAAATTTGAAACTTTCTGAAAGTTGAATGAGAGGGAATAAAATGACTTTCCCCTTCTCCGGTAAATTCAAATTCATCCTATTAAAATCAATGAGAGAAGATGACATGACTTCTTCAACTATAAAGAATTTGAACGGAGTTTTGCAATTTAATTCTTTCAAATATTTGCACTTGCTTCTCTATTTTTCTTCCCAGAAATACCCGAAAATAAATTCTTGCAAGCAAGAAAGAGCGGAGGAAAATGACCCTCCAAAATCAGGGGCATTTTGAAAATATGTGAGCCAAGAAAACCAAAGTTTTATTTAAAATTATTTGCAAAAGAAATAAAGCCTTTAGGGATTTTCTGAAAACATTTTTCTAAGTTCTTATTTTGGCCGTGGAATAATGCTCATCATCTACATTTTATTTTTCTGATAATTTTAGTATATAAAACTCTTTATTCGAATTGATTTGATTTCCTTTTATTGTTTTAGTTTCCTAATTTTAAAAATAGGAATGGAATCGTTTTATTAGGAAAACCTGCTGGCCCATTAAGCACTTTCCTATTCTAGCCCAACAAGAGATCATCTCCTTCCTCTGTTTCCTCTCACGTTACACAAGCTTTCCATATCCATGGAGACAGAATCTCCACCTTCCCGATCTCCCTCGTCTTTCCATCCCAGCGCCTCCCGAGACCGCCTATAAAACCCCCTCCTCTCCTCGCTCCATTTTTCCCATCACCACGCCTCCCTGCCCGTAGCCTTCTCGCCACCGTCCTCCTTTTCCTGCCTAGAACGCCACCAGAGCTCTCCTGGAACCTCCCATCGCCCAGCGCCACCTCCCAAGCGCCGACCCCTCCTCCGCCACCCCACCCTCGCGACCTCGCCCCCTCGCCGAGCAGCCTCCACATCGCCGCCTCCTTCCTGCCATCTCTGCCTCACGACAGGTAACTCCGTTTTCGTTTTCAGATTTAATTTCCGTAACAGATTTAGTTCCGTTCTTGTTTAGCTTATAACTTTTGATCTAGAAGTCCAATGATGCTGATTCTTTTTGCGTTAGATCACAATTTTCTTGTAGTTTCCAAAAATATATAATTTGTCTATGTTTGGATTTATAAAATTGAGTTAGATCAGATTTGAATTAAAGCTTGTTTTGCTTATTCTGGGAGTTTAAAATAGGTTTTTAATTAATTCTTTTTGCTCCTGGTCTCTAGGACCTTTGTTTATCCAGTAGTATTTAGTATTTTATTTTCAGGTTAATTTAAATTAGGTTTTTAGCAAAACAGTACTGTTTTAATATTAGTTCTGTTTTAGCTTTTATTTATTGTTTTTATTAGTTTTAAATTATTTCTTTTTGTCACTTTTGACAAAATTAGTTGTGTTTTGTTAGACAACAGGAGAAAATTTATTTTTATTTTTTTTAAAAATTCCTTAGTTTTGTATGAAACCTTCTATAGGTCATAGTTAGAGTTTTATAAAAGCTTTTTATTTGTTTCTTTTTGCAAATAAAATTTTATGGAAAAAATACTTTCTGTTAAATTAGTTATTTTACATTTTATTTTCTGTTAATTTATTAGTTTAGTATTTTAATTGTTGTTAAGTTTTTACTTACGGCAAAACTATATTAGATGTTTTTAGCAAAGTCATAGATCTTCGTTAGTAGTTTTTCTTTGTAGTTTTATTTGAAGTTTCTTTTGATTTTGTTTGAGTTTTATTATCGATTTTCCTTGCTGTTTTGATTGTTATTTGAGTGCTAAAATTGTTTGCTAGGATGTTTGCTTATGTGAATGCTATGTTTGACTATATAGATTTTCAACGGAGTGACGATTAGTTCTACCAAGTCATTTTCTCGACAGCGTTGTTATCTTCATCAAGTATTACCGAGCAAGTTCACTTTGACCATGCTTTCTTACCTATGTTTTATTGCATTTAGTGGCACCTTTGCAACCACCCCTCAGTAGTGTTATTGAAATTCTTGTAGTTGAGTAGTATGCATGAGGTAGGAACCCATCACCTGTTACCAAGCCCGGACGTTATTTTATTCTAATGCTACGCTGTAGTAGACGGGTTTGGTATGAGTGTTCGAGTGGTGTGAAGAAGGAGGACTCTCGTCAATGACGACAACTCCATGATGGAAATCTGCAAGGACTGCATCTTCAAGACCTCAAGACTTCAAGACTCGAGACAAGAATTCAATACACACCACTGGGTGAAGGGCGGTTGACGGGCACCTGGAGAAACCAGTGGTTGGCGGGATGCATGGAGAAGCGCCATGACATCTTGCGGAAAGCTTCACCCAGACTCAAAGAGACGGAAGAATACTTCACGCCGGAAGCTTACTGTGCAACCGCAAGTCATTATGGGCTCTGGCTTGGTTGACCTTAGTTGTGACTCTGGCTGGGACGGTACTAGCAGATGTAGAACTACGGTAGGACGGATGGGTACCGGACAGTGGTCAGAGGAACTCTTTGGAAGACCATGTTTCGGTCATCTTGTTCTCAAACACCCTGAAGTGCGAGAACGTAAAGAGAGGGATCGAATCTTGCGGGTAAAGTGTACAAACCTCTGCAGAGGGTTTAAACCTAATCGATTAGCCGTGTCCCCGGTTACGGACAATTTGAGCATCTGGACTTGGATCTATCTCGGAACTCTCAACACCGGATTGATAACTTAATTGTGGGCAACTTATGATGATTTTGGGCTATGAGACATCGGTTGGCGGAACCATGTCATGACAGAAAAAACTCCATAGTACAGGCTTCATTTTATTCCTTTGATGTAGGTAAAATAAAATCAGCTTTTATGCAAACAAAACTCGATATCTGAGCCATAAAGCCATACTGCATATAGTATAGTTTATCATCTGTTTTCTCATATTGTGATCTTGCGGTACATTCAATGTCTGACCTACACGGCTGCAACGTATCATGTTGCGATATTTTCCTCGACGAGTAAGAGTTACGATACAGGTTACGGTCTACACTCAACCTGCCGATGGCGTTGATGGGACTCCACACCCGCTTGATTGTTTCCGCTGAGTATTATGAGGTATATATCATTTTACGTTATTTATACATGTGATTGCACTTTGATATATACATTAATGTTGTGTGTGCAAAGATCTTGATCCGTGGATGGCACGGATACACGAGGCTTGACCGTCTCGAGGTCGGGTCGCTCTGAAATGGTATCGAGCACATGTTGATGAGGACGTGACCCTAGAAATCGGAAAGCCCTTGGACAGGATATCTCAAAACTTTATTTTCAAAAAGACTCTTACTTCTCATCTTTTCTGATTTTATCAAATAGACCCTCTCACCTCAAATAGTTAGAATATACCCTTTTCCTTTTGACCACATGAAGGATCAATGAAGCCGCTCCAAGAAAGATATCGGACAGGTGATGACCCTTCAAAGTAACCAGGATTTCACCATGCATTAGAAGAGTTGAAGCTGCAACAATTGAAGACTCCGAAGACTAGAAGAATTTGAAGAATCTGAAGAATTATTTGACCTTTAGAAGACCAAACCCTGTTACACACTTACGTTAGATGCGCGATTTGTGAGCTGTCATTTGTTTGATGTTTTCCGACAGCCACAAAGTAAAACCCGTTTCTTCAAAAACTATTGTTTGTATTGTGTGTATATCCCTCCCCATCTCTCTCATATCTCATCCCAAAACTTTTGGACCCCATAGATGATGAATGAAGTTGGACTGATATTCTCTGGACCGACGACTCAGCCGGAGGCAGAGCTATGGATTCAGAACATGGAGAATCACTTCGGGAGCAATTTGATTCCAAGGAAGTATGAGGTTCAATACGCTCTTCAGTGCTTTACAGAAAGTGCTGCAACCTGGTGGAAAATGCATCAAGCCATACAAGGATTTAATGGAGCAAGAACTTGGGAGGAATTCAAGAAGACCCTGTTGAGATCACGTCTTACCCGGAAGCACCATGATACACCAAGAAATAAACCTTGTGCTTGCAAGATTTGCGGAGAAATAGGACACACCAATGAAGAACACAAGGATGGATGCCCTCATTGTGAGGAGAAACACCCAGCTGAGGAATGCCCAACTAGTCAGGTGACTTGTTTCTTGTGTGAAGGAACCACCCACTACCCGACTCAGTGTCACATTTACCCCATGGTGCAACAAACTATTCAGGAGCAGGAAGAAGGAATGAAAGAAGCCCTTCAAGAAGTTATGAAAGAACCTGTGATGAAGGAATGTGTTGAAGACCCGATGGAGAAGGCCTCAACAGATTTTACTCCAATGCCACGCTATTCATGTGGAGAAGAAGGACATTTTCACAGATTGCACCAAGGAAAGAAAAGAGTGTCAGGATACTTCCGGCGGAAGCAATAGAGTTTGATCCACAGGGAATAGAAGGTTTGATCGAACGAAGAAACCAGGAAGAGAAAACAAACACACCCTCGTAACAACCCAATTTCTGCAAAGAGGGACAAGAGTCGATTACTGTTTTGAATGTAAGGACGCCGGGCATTATGCCAATCATTGTCTTGAAAGGAAGCAAGGAACTCAAGGAGCAGGCACCATCCCCAAGAAGCCCAAAGACTTATCGAAAGTTATGTGTTTTCATTGCAAGGAAGCAGGACATTATGCTACTAAATGTTCCTACAAGAAGGAAGCTGGAGTTGAGTAGTTGGAATTTTGATATGGATAATAAGAGTGGTAGAAACCAATTTTTTTCATGAGTACAATAAGTTGAGTTATGTAATGGGTGCTCGAGTTTGTAATGGATTCATGAAATCAATAAAGTTAAGGTGACATGTTTTCATATGTTTAATTGTATGAGTTGTTACTCTATGAACACGGATTTTGACCATTTTCGAGGATATGAGAAATATGGTCTATGGATGGATTTGTGAATTTCATTTTAAGGGTGATAGTACCCTATGAAGAACACTACACCAATGGAAATGGAAATGTGTCCCACAGGTTGGAGTTTGGAAAAAAATGAGTTAAAGTTTTATCTTTGATATGATGGTATTAAGAAATGAAATGTTATTGGATTTAAAGTGGTGTAATGTTGGAAAATGGAGCAATTGTAACTCCAAGGATGAGTGAAATTGGTACAAGTGTTGAAGTGGGCTCATAACCCACGTGCCCAGGAATTAATAAGGGTCAAGTACCCTTTGGAAGAAGAAATTTTGGGAAGATCTGCGATTTGATCAGCAGACGTTTCAGAGGAGGTTACACAAAACCCGAGAGTTGTGAAGAAACGATAGATGTTTTGTTCAGCTTGCAGAATCAATGGAATTATCCGAACTAAGTTCGTTGAGAAGAGAAATTCTGCAATGCTTGTGAGTATGCCCAAGTGTTAGAATACGTGATTCGCTGTTTACGTATGTGGTAATGATTCAAAGCACGGGATGGATTGGCCCCATACCGGAGACTTCTATCATGAACTATCATATGTTGATGGAAAATCGAGAGACTTGAAAACTTTAGAAGAGCGTCGACACGACAAGCCAAAAACCTTAGAATGGTAGGACGATTGATCCATGTACCGCAACCGCTACAAACGTAGGTCATACGGTGAGACCCAACCCAACCCATTATTCCTGC
This sequence comes from Aegilops longissima, assembly GCA_021605205.1. Lineage (NCBI taxonomy): Eukaryota > Viridiplantae > Streptophyta > Magnoliopsida > Poales > Poaceae > Aegilops > Aegilops longissima. The sequence continues at coordinate 541,992,190 of CM038681.1, read as the reverse complement.
AGGAGAAACCTGTAATGGTGACCACCATGAGATCTCGATAGTTGTTTATTGGCGATAGACCTGTCAGCTAAGGAGACATAGTCTCGGAAGAACCTCACCAGGATGAAAGGACACGATTTGAGGAAAAGGTTTTGACCGCACGGAAGAGCCCCAGTGTAGGAGTTACTTGAAGTTGTGAGAAGACCGATAGTGTTCACCCTAGGGATGGAGTACCTGAGTTCCGTTGGAACCATAACCCTGCTTTTAAGTGTGGTAGCACACTAGACCATTCGATCGACGGATTTCTTGGAAGACCCCAAACCCTAACCTTTTCTTGTTGCTTCTTCAATCTCGAGGACTAGATTCATTTTAAGTGTGTAGGTTTGTAACATCCCAAAATTCTAAATTTTGGAATGTTATAATAAATAAATAGTTTTGATTGATTGATTGTTTGTTGTGTGATTTATTGTGTGAAATTGAGTGAAATTTGAAACTTTCTGAAAGTTGAATGAGAGGGAATAAAATGACTTTCCCCTTCTCCGGTAAATTCAAATTCATCCTATTAAAATCAATGAGAGAAGATGACATGACTTCTTCAACTATAAAGAATTTGAACGGAGTTTTGCAATTTAATTCTTTCAAATATTTGCACTTGCTTCTCTATTTTTCTTCCCCGAGAAATACCCCGAAAAATAAATTCTTGCAAGCAAGAAAGAGCGGAGGAAAATGACCCTCCAAAATCAGGGGCATTTTTGAAAATATGTGAGCCAAGAAAAACCAAAGTTTTTATTTAAAAATTATTTGCAAAAAGAAATAAAGCCTTTAGGGATTTTCTGAAAAACATTTTTTCTAAGTTCTTATTTTGGCCGTGGAATAATGCTCATCATCTACATTTTATTTTTCTGATAATTTTAGTATATAAAACTCTTTATTCAATTGATTTGATTTCCTTTTTATTGTTTTAGTTTCCTAATTTTAAAAATAGGAATGGAATCGTTTTATTAGGAAAACCTGCTGGCCCATTAAGCACTTTCCTATTCTAGCCCAACAAGAGATCATCTCCTTCCTCTGTTTCCTCTCACGTTACACAAGCTTTCCATATCCATGGAGACAGAATCTCCACCTTCCCGATCTCCCTCGTCTTTCCATCCCAGCGCCTCCCGAGACCGCCTATAAAACCCCTCCTCTCCTCGCTCCATTTTTCCCATCACCACGCCCCTCCTGCCCGTAGCCTTCTCGCCACCGTCCTCCTTTTCCTGCCTAGAACGCCACCAGAGCTCTCCTGGAACCTCCCATCGCCCAGCGCCACCTCCCCAGCGCCGACCCCTCCTCCGCCACCCCCCACCTCGCCGACCTCGCCCCCCTCGCCGAGCAGCCTCCACATCGCCGCCTCCTTCCTGCCATCTCTGCCTCACGACAGGTAACTCCGTTTTGTTTTCAGATTTAATTTCCGTAACAGATTTAGTTCCGTTCTTGTTTAGCTTATAACTTTTGATCTAGAAGTCCAATGATGCTGATTCTTTTTGCGTTAGATCACAATTTTCTTGTAGTTTCCAAAATATATAATTTGTCTATGTTTGGATTTATAAAATTGAGTTAGATCAGATTTGAATTAAAGCTTGTTTTGCTTATTCTGGGAGTTTAAAAATAGGTTTTAATTAATTCTTTTTGCTCCTGGTCTCTAGGACCTTTGTTTATCCAGTAGTATTTAGTATTTTATTTTCAGGTTAATTTAAATTAGGTTTTTAGCAAAACAGTACTGTTTTAATATTAGTTCTGTTTTAGCTTTTTATTTATTGTTTTTATTAGTTTTAAATTATTTCTTTTTGTCACTTTTGACAAAATTAGTTGTGTTTTGTTAGACAACAGGAGAAAATTTATTTTATTTTTTTTTAAAAATTCCTTAGTTTTGTATGAAACCTTCTATAGGTCATAGTTAGAGTTTTATAAAAGCTTTTTATTTGTTTCTTTTTGCAAATAAAATTTTATGGAAAAAATACTTTCTGTTAAATTAGTTATTTTACATTTTATTTTCTGTTAATTTATTAGTTTAGTATTTTAATTGTTGTTAAGTTTTTACTTACGGCAAAACTATATTAGATGTTTTTAGCAAAGTCATAGATCTTCGTTAGTAGTTTTTCTTTGTAGTTTTATTTGAAGTTTCTTTTGATTTTGTTTGAGTTTTATTATCGATTTTCCTTGCTGTTTTGATTGTTATTTCGAGTGCTAAAATTGTTTGCTAGGATGTTTGCTTATGTGAATGCTATGTTTGACTATATAGATTTTCAACGGAGTGACGATTAGTTCTACCAAGTCATTTTCCGACGGCGTTGTTATCTTCATCAAGTATTACCGAGCAAGTTCACTTTGACCATGCTTTCTTACCTATGTTTTATTGCATTTAGTGGCACCTTTGCAACCACCCCTCAGTAGTGTTATTGAAATTCTTGTAGTTGAGTAGTATGCATGAGGTAGGAACCCATCACCTGTTACCAAGCCCGGACGTTATTTTATTCTAATGCTACGCTGTAGTAGACGGGTTTGGTATGAGTGTTCGAGAGTGGTGTGAAGAAGGAGGACTCACGTCAATGACGACAACTCCATGATGGAAATCTGCAAGGACTGCATCTTCAAGACCTCAAGACTTCAAGACTCGAGACAAGAATTCAATACACACTCATTGGGTGAAGGGCGGTTGACGGCACCTGGAGAAACCAAAGTGGTTGGCGGGATGCATGGAGAAGCGCCATGACATCTTGCGGAAAGCTTCACCCAGACTCAAAGAGACGGAAGAATACTTCACGCCGGAAGCTTACTGTGCAACCGCAAGTCATTATGGGCTCGCTTGGTTGACCTTAGTTGTGACTCTGGCTGGGGCGGTACTAGCAGATGTAGAACTACGGTAGGGGCGGATGGGTACGGACGGTGGTCGAGGAACTCTTTGGAAGACCATGTTTCGGTCATCTTGTTCTCAAACACCCTGAAGTGCGAGAACGTAAAGAGAGGGATCGAATCTTGCGGGTAAAGTGTACAAACCTCTGCAGAGGGTTTAAACCTAATCGATTAGCCGTGTCCCCGGTTACGGACAATTTGAGCATCTGGACTTGGATCTATCTCGGAACTCTCAACACCGGATTGATAACTTAATTGTGGGCAACTTATGATGATTTTGGGCTATGAGACATCGGTTGGCGGAACCATGTCATGACAGAAAAAAACTCCATAGTACAGGCTTCATTTTATTCCTTTGATGTAGGTAAAATAAAATCAGCTTTTATGCAAACAAAACTCAGATACAGAGCCATAAAGCCATACTGCATATAGTATAGTTTATCATCTGTTTTCTCATATTGTGATCTTGCGGTACATTCAATGTCTTGATTTACTACGGCTGCAACGTATCATGTTGCAGATATTTTCCTCGACGAGTAAGAGTTACGATCTGTGGTTACGGTCTACACTCAACCTGCCGATGGCGTTGATGGGACTCCACACCCGCTTGATTGTTTCGCTGAGTATTATGAGGTATATATCATTTTACGTTATTTATACATGTGATTGCACTTTGATATATACATTAATGTCTTGTGTGTGCCAAAGATACCTTGATCCGTGGATGGCACGGATACACAGAGGCTTGACCGTCTGAGGTCGGGTCGCTACAAACATATACTTGACATGAAGAAAGCTATAGCAAAACTAAGTGATACAATCTTATGCTAAGCTTACGATAACTCATTCTCCTAATGATGTGATCCCATTATCAAATGATAACTCATGTCTATGGTTAGAAAACCATAATCATCTTTGATCAAACGAGCTAGTCTAGTAGAGGCTTACCAGAGACACAGTGTAGTTTATGTATTCACACATGTATTTAAGTTTCCGGTCAATACAATTCTAGCATGAATAATAAACATTTATCATGAACCGGAAATATGATAATAACCAGTTTATTATTGCCTCTAGGGCATATTTCCAACAGCTAGTAGGGTGGAGGGATATCCTGCTTTGCTTGGGCAGTTGGCCCGATCGCGGCGCCAGAATCGGATCATAGTTCTCTCCCATCTAGAAGGGGCATATACATCAGTACTCAAAGTCATGGTTGGCGAAGCTTGGTGCATGCGTGTTGGATGCATGTGTGTGTCCTTGCATTTTCGGCACGGGAGCAAAGAAAATGGGGACCAACATGTCGCCGATTATACCGCGGTTGAAGATGATGACCTTCTTAGGTCTGGTTGCAGATGCTTGTGTTGTAGGGGTCTTCTCTCAAGCTTTAGGGATGATGACATAGAGCTTCGATATCTTCATGTTTTATTAGTGTTTTAGCATGCTCTTTGTTATTCTGGCTATTTTGTGCGTGTGTTAGGTGTGCTTGTATGGATCGGGGACTTTGTATTTATTTTTGTGATTTGAATACAAGCATACTTCAAAAAAAAAGTTGGTTTGATTTTTGTGCATAATTACTCCTATAAAGGATGTTGAAGTACCCGTCTTATTGGGGCTTGATACGTCTCCAATGTATTGACTATTCCAAACACTTTTGCTATTGTTTTGAACTCCGATTTGCATGATTTTAATGAAACTAACCTAGAGAGACATTGTTTTCAGCATAACTACTTTGGTGTTGTTTTTTGTGCAGAAATGAAAAGTTCTCGGAATTGGACGAAATTTTATGGAGAATTGTTTTGGAATATATAAAAAATACTGGTTCAAAGATCTACCAGATGGGGGCCATCACGGAGCCACAAGCTTAGGGAGCGCGCCCCCCCGACCCGACGTGTCGGTTGAGCTTGTGGGCCCCACGAGCCTTCATTTGCCCTACCTTCAAGTCCATAAGTACCGTCTTCCTGAGAAAAAAACAAAGATAAAGTTTCATCGCGTTTTATAATACAGAGCCACCGCCACCTTCGGTTCTTCATCGGGAGGCCTAATCTGGAGTCTGTTCAGGGCTCCCGAGAGGGTAATTCGTCGCCGCCGTCATCAACAACCCTTCTTCATCAACAACCTCATGATGCTCACCACCGAAAATGAGTAATTTCATTGTAGGAATACTGGACGTAGATGGAGATGGATGAGATTTGTCATGTAATCGAGTCATTTGTTAGGGCTTGATCCCTAGTATCCACTATGTTCTGAGATTGATGTTGCTATGACTTTGCTATTCTTAATGCTTGTCACTAGGGCCCGAGTGCCATGATTTCATATACCTATTATGTTTTCATGAATATATTTGAGTTATTCATCCTATGTGCAAGTTATATATATATGCACTTGTTATCGTTCTGAACCGTAGACCCCAAGGTGACAATAATTGGGATACTCTCTAGGGATGATTGTAATTTTAGGAGTTCATGTATTCACTATGTGTTAATGCTTTGTCCAGTTTCTATTAAAATGAGTGACTTAATTACCCTTATATTTCCATTAGGACCCTGCTGCCACGGAGGGTGATACGTCTCCAACGCATCTATAATTTTTTTATTGTTCCATGCTATTATAGTAGCAAACTTGGATGTTTATTATGCAATTATATATGGGACTAACCTATTAACCTAGTGCTCAGTGCCACTTTCTTGTTTTTTGCTTGTTTTTTGGCTTTTTAGAAAATCAGTACCAAACGGAGTCCAAACGCTATGGAAGTTTTTGATGATTTTTTCTGGACCAGAAGGGACCCTAGAAGCTTCAAGAGAATACATGCGGAGCCACGAGGGAGCGACAAGACCGTAGGGCGTGCCCCAAGGGTGGCGCACCCCCAGGCTTGTGGGTCCAACTTACTTATCTCGTGGATAATGTCGAAGAAAGATAGAGTATCCTAGCTTACTTAGAACAAATTGTTTCCATTGGACAAAAGGAAGATAGAGTTTAGCAATACATAACAGTCCAACTTACTTAACTCTTGGATAATGTCAACAATAATGAATCACGATCATACATATTCAATTGCATTATGCATGGATCTTCCCCCAACATACAATGTTTACCAAGTGGAGAATAATGAGGTTGGAATAAGAAGTTACTCAACAACTACTCCTATAAAGGATGATGGAGTACCCACCTCGCGGGCCAAGAGCGCCTCCTGGCCGTCCACTGCCGGGTGGCGTGCACCACTGGAGGGTCCATGATGGGTGGACCACAAGGCGTGGCCGCGGGTGCCCTTTCTCGCGGTGCCCCGCGTGGATAGAGCCTCCGAGCCTTTTGTCCCATAGTGGCATGCCGCAGGAGCCTCTCGGGGGCGCTCTGATCCGCTAGATCTATCCGGGCGCCTCGGATCCAACAAGTTTGAGATATATATCGTCAAGAGATAAAGGCTACCAAAATGCCAAAGATCGGCGTACCATGGAAGTGGCAGCCGCTATAGGGTCCATATCACATGTTGTTACTTTTCACTGAATTATGCTTTGTGTTGATGACTCCACATGAACTACGACATTGCTTTTTTTAGTATTTGTGAACATGCGTACTTTTAATTTGAATTTCTGAATTTGCATTTTAAATACTATTAAAATGCATGAATTTGAAACATCAAAGTTTGACTAAACATGTTGTTGAAATGATGTTTACATACGTAATAGGACGAGAAAGATATTACTTCATATATGGAGAAGTGGAACTGGGTCGTTCTTCAAGCCCTCTCAGTCGTCTTTTTATATGGGGTGACAATTTTCTGCATAGACCATGGCCGCGAATATCTTCTTGTCTACACCAACGGATTCTCAGGCGTTTCTTCTACGGGCTCCCAGGTTTAAACAAGTTTGCTCCGATGTGATGGAGGCCCAGAGGCTGTAACGAGCTTTGCTTACGCCACTGCTGATGGATGCAGGACGAAGAAGACTTCAGCACCCAAATATTTGGATGTCTTTATTTATTTATTTAAGTGTGTTTTTGTAAGGGTTTGTGCTACTTAATATGTGACCTTTCGCCTTTTTGCAAAAAAGAAGTAAGTTATATTTGGAAGTTAGGTTAGAGCAACTCTAGTAGAGTCAGCCATATCTGCGATCACCATCGGTCATGCTCCATATGGATATGGAGGTTGGACAGGTGACCCACAAACTTAGAGTCGACATATCTCAACGCCCATAATTTTTTTTTGTTTGCTCATACCCTCCAAATTTGAACATTTAGAACATAAAGCAAACATGCACATAGTAGTTGACAAGTTGCATGAACAACAACATTTAACCGTCGACATGTAAAAATCACATGTTGTCGTTGTGTGCACCATCTCCTCAACCTCCCGCATTTGAATTGTGCCTTCTTCCTTTGGGGTGTGTGTTGTGCCCTCCTCCTCTGACAAGTGCGTTGTGCCCTCCTTGTCCGGTATGTGTGTTGCCCCTCCTCCTCTGGTCCTGGAATGTAGGAACAAATCTCGCACTTGAATCCAAAAATATCACGCCAATGGATCCACCATTTTCCTCAGATCCAACATGATGAACCTATTCTACCCGGCTATGCGTGCATCCCTCACCCGATCCTCCTTAACTTTGATCGTATGTTCCTTCAACTCATGCTGAGCATGGATCCTCATCGTCTCCATCCTTGCTTGATGTCGTTTGCTTTCTTACATAACATCCCACCTCACTCTCTTCTTTTCCATCTCTTGTTGTTCTTACTTCCTCTTCTTGGTGTACTCATTTCTTGTCCTCATCAACTCACTGATCTTTTTTCACCGCCTCCACCTCCCCTTCTTTCTCGAGCATCTCTTTTCCTCTCTTTCTCCCGCCTGGATGACCCATGCTAGCCGTTAGAGTGGGATTTCTAGGAACCTTTTCCCTTTCCTCTCCATCACCGTCATCATCTTCACCGTCCCCAACTTCGAAGAGGAATGCATGCCCTTCCCAGTTTTTGGACTGCCATCATCGTTTATCGACTTCCACTTCTCGTGGTTTTCCAACAAATCCCAACAATGCTGGTGGCACTACAAAAAATACACTTCGGTGATAATACGTGTTTGTCACAGTAGGTCACGTTTTCTGTCATGCATGTACATCCATGATGATTTTATGACAGAATCAAGATAGTCATACCTGTGCTGTCGTAGAAGTGTTCCATGGCATTACCAAAATTATCATCATGGAAGTGTCCACTTCTATGACGATAAATCGCGCGTCATAGAATTGCTTTCGTCAAGGGTAACCGACACGTGGCATCCACCGTAATGGGTCGCTGTTAAACTATCGGGTTCTGGTTTGGATCCGATAACCCGTTAATAGCTCGGACCAATGGGGATTTTCCACGTGTAAAATTCTCAAGGTCCAGAGGAACCACGTGTCGGCTCACCAATTGGACCGAAGGCGCATTCCTATGATGATACATCAACACGTGGCACGGCCCAACAGAGGCCCATTCCTGTGAAAAGGCTAGCCCGTTTGACTTGGTCAAAAGGTAGCGGGCCGGCCCACGAAAAGGCTTTTAATGGCCTGTTCATGTATAGCCCATTTACAGCCCGCTAAACCATGGTCCGTTATGGCCTATCGGAATTAGGCCCTGTAGCGTCATCTGGGCCATCTAATATGATTCTAGCCTGTTGCAACTTCCAGCCCATGTATGGCCCATGACGTCTTTTAGCCAATACGAGGCCTTTTGTAACTCTTGGCCCATTAACGGCCCGTGGTGAAACTGGCCCCCAATGAACAGTGTATCACTTTATACCCATTAAGGGCCCATTATTCTATTGGGCCGTTTCCAGCCCGTGTTATCTTTCGGCCTTCTCAGGGCCCATTTATTCTTGGGCTCATTTCCAACATTCGGTTACTTAATTACGGCCCGTTACAGGCCTTTTCTGCTTGTGGGCCAAATTCAGCCTGTGGTTACAGTTGGCCCATTTGTGGCACATTAATCCGTTGGGCCATTTTTATAGCGTCATCAAATACGGACTATTAACGACGGCCCGTTATGGTTGGCCCATGAACGGACGATTCCAACTCTAGCCCATTTACGGCCCATAAAGCGGTCCATTGTTGGCCCATGTTTGGCCAATCGATCATACGATCCATAGAAGGCCCATTGATGCTACGCCCCGTATAAGGCCCATTGTTTCTACGGCCCATAGGAGGCCCATGGTCACTGCAGTAAATATGTAGCCCATGGTTATTGTGGCCTAGTTTTAAAAAATAGGTTATTGCGGCCACTAGCAAACCGCAGAAAAAGAAAAACACTGACTACAAGCAAACAAATAAACAAGACAACAAGGAAATAAATAAGCAAGCAACTTACGCTAGGCTATTACACATATTACATCCAGTTGGCATCAAACTTCACCACCAGTGCAAATATAGGGAACAAAGCAGCATATCATATACACTGGTTGTCAAAGTTGGCGACAGTGCAAATAAACACCGCAGCAAAACAACTCCAGAACTGAAACCACTTCAGAAGATCTCAAGAAACAATATCGTGGGTACCCATAATGCTGGCAAGATGCTTAGCAAGCTTATTAACTTTCTCTTATTTAGCGCTTAAATCCTCCAGGGCTTGCTGTTGCACCAGAAACTATGCATCTGAATTCTGCAGGGACTTCCTCAGTCATTCGGTTTATTGCCGCAGCATAGCTGCCTGATGCCTTTCAGCTTGTAGCTGAGACTGAAGAAGCCAAAGCGAAGCCAGCGAGTTCGAAGAGCTTGTGCTAGCGGTACTGGCCAGTAACTCGAACACTACATGAACGCAGGACTGCGGGGTTGTCTCACTATCTACAAGATGGTTTTTATCACCTTTCTTGGAGACCAACAGGGTTGTCTTACTATCTTGAACCTTATTTGCATTACTTTCTCTACCATTGCATAGTGGGGTGCTCTTCTCCAATATTCTGTTCGCATTCTACAAGAGAAACAAGTAGACACATCACATGTTTAGCATGTAGTATATACGAAACTCATTTTGGTAAACGGGTTCAGTAGTAAGGTGGACAGGATAACAACATGAAACAAACATATATCTATGTTCTATGGTCACTGTATTGTCCATATCATTCTAGTTTATGTTGCCAAATCACGATTGAGACACAGTTCCAATCATATATTTTTAAGACATAGCAGCATAGACATAATATAAGTGTTAGAAACTACATAACATTGGCAACACTTGTAATGTGCATCACATGAGAACATAACTGTTTATACAACTGAAATTGAAATCAACATAGAGAAAGAAGTTAGAACAACAATCCAGTTAAAGAAATAGGTTTAAAACATACCTTTTGTGCCATTGGTGTTTCAATTGGATCCTTCAAATTCAAAACTAGTTGGTATGAGTAAATACAATGATGCAAGAACAAAGGAGTATGGACCATAGCTATGGAATCTGACCTGGGAACAGTTGCTCTTCTGCTTTAAACGTGGAGTTTGGATTCGCTGCGGTGGTCTTCATGCTTTGGGCACTGTAGTTGCTTTACAAAAATCTCGTGTGGGGGTACTCTGTGGTGGACATGGTGTCATCTCAACTAGAAGTGGATTACTATCCGCTGGGGTTGGGGTTAGATGGGTTGTAGCTGGTTCTCTGTCCAACGGTGTAAGTGTGCAATCTAGAAAACTCTTGATTATGTGTGGTGAGGCTAGTTCGTGGGCCACTACAACCATGGTTGTATCTGCATCGACGGGTAGCACCATCTTTTGTGAAGAACGGGTTTTTGCTCCCTTAGATACTGCCATCACCCCCTCCAATTCAAATGGCTGATAAACAAGAAAAGAAATTGAACGTACAGACATTGTATGATAGACAGATGTGGAAATTCACATATATGTTGTCTAACCAAACAGGACAACATGACACAATTTCACATATATGATGGCTAACTAAATAGGATAGCATGACACAGTTTCAGATATATGATGGATAACTTAACATGATATAATGACATAATTCAACATATGATGAGTATCTAAATAGGATGACATATGATGTCTTTCTAAAATAGGTTGGGATCAAATAATTCACATACATGTTGTCCAAATATACAGGATGGCATGATATAATTGACATAATTGATTTATATACTAAGCAGTTGGCACTCGCATGTATGATCTCTAAACTAAGCAGAAAGAATTCAATATTGTGCATATGATGTCTAAACTAAGCAATGCAAGACACCATATGCATGATATGAGAAATATAAACATCGCAACTTAGAGCATACACCTCAGGTGGGATATAGGACTGGTCATCTGTCTCTGAATCCTCCTATGAGGAGCTACCTGTAACCATCGAGATATATGCTTCAATAGGTACCGTTTTCCCGCTCTGAAGACCTTGTTTTCACTCCTGATTTTTCTATAACCATCTCAAATGGCTGATACACATGAAGAGTAGTTCAATATACACAGATTGTCGACAACTGGAATACATAATGAAAAAAAGATGGCATGAGATAATTCATAAATATGATGCCTGGCTACATGGTGGTGCATAATTCACATATATGATAACTGGCTGAAAAACATGGCATTGCATGATTCACATATCTGATATAGAAAGCAAACAAGAGGCATTCACACAAAGCATGTCTAATCTAAGTAGATGGCATGTCAATGCAAGACACCATATGCATGATATGAGCAATATAACACTGCCAAGTTACCAAGTTAGAGCATGCACCTCGGGGGTTTACGACTGGTCATCTGTCTTTGAATATTCCTCTCAGGAGCTATCTATAACCAGCAGGAAATCTGCATCGACAGGTAGCACTGACTGCTCAGAAGACCTTGTTTTTACTCCAGATTTTCCCATGACCGACTCAAATGGCTGATGCATAGGAAGAGTAGATGAATGTGTAAACATTTTTGATAAATGGAATACATTATGAAAAAATATGGCACGATACAATTCACATATACGATGACTGGCTAAATAGGATGGCATTGCATGATTCACGTATATGATGCCTGGCTAAAGAAGATGGCATTGCATAATTCCCATATACTCCCTCTGTTCCTAAATATTTGTCTTTTTAGAGATTTCAAATGGACTACCACATACAGATGTATATAGACATATTTTAGAGTGTAGATTCACTCATTTTGCCCCGTATGCAGTCACTTGTTGAAATCTCTAAAAAGACAAATATTTAGGAACGGTGGGAGTATGATATAGAAACCAAACAGGTGGCATTCACACAAAGTAAATCTAAACTAAGATGATGACATATAAGATGTATAATGTAAGCAGTGCGAGGCGCCATATGCATGATATGACAAACATCATAATGCCATGTTAGAGCAAACACCCGAGGGGGTAAATAGGAGTGGTCGGCTCCCTCTTAATCCCCCTATGAACAGTTATCTTCCTCTGGAATACAATCTAGAATGGTGGGAGGGGTCCCCACTTCGCCCACCATGGAGCGGCTGTCAGATTTGGGGTTCCGCAGACCCTTGAGAGGTTCAACTCTGGGGTGCGTGTGAAGAATTCGTCCCCCCAGCCCACCCGCTCAACGATCCCACGGCCTGTCTCGACGAACCCAAGGGACAAGGTACACAACAGTTTATCCTAGTTCAGGCCACCTTGCGGGGTAATCCCCTACTCCAGCTTTGTGGTGGATTGCCTCAAGGGGCTGGATGAACTAGTACAGTGGTGGAACAGCCTCAGGAGGTGAGGTATTCTTGTGCTTGGTGAGCGGGTGAGCTGGTTAGGGTGGAATCGATCCCTCCTATATGGTGGTGGCTAAGTCCTATTTATAGTGGCCTTGGTCCTCTTCCCAAATATAGGCGGGAAGGGATCCCACAACGACCAAATTCAAAGGGACACAACTAGTACAAGTTGTCCTGACAAAAGTGGTCTTCGCCTGCAAAAGCCTCTGGTAGTGACGCTGCAGTGGGCTCCGTGACGACCTCCGTCCTGCCGTCCCGGCGTTCTTGGTCTCGTTGCACCGATATGGAAACCTTTATTTGATTCCTAGGAACCCCGCGCCTGCGCTTGCTTCCTTAGCACCAAAGAGGGAACTAGTACACTGCGTCAGCTGGCGCCCGCCTGGCCTTGGTCGTCACGGCTCACGTCATGTGAACCTCGTGAGGTGCAGCTTGCATTGATATCTCCGCTCCTCGGGAGCCAGCCTGGGGATGCCGCCCCTCGTGGAGGTCTTTGTGTCGTCCGCCTCGCGAGGCTTGGCTCCTCGCGAGGGTCTTGAGTTGTTGTTGCTGAAGCTGGGCCGTACCGGGCCATCGACGGAGCCACACCATGGGCCGCAGGCAGGCAAGTCTAGGTACCCCCGTTCCCAGGACGCCGACAGTAGCCCCCGGGCCCATGGCGTGCTCGAACTTGGCTTCGAGGCGAAGCCAAAGGGCAAGTGTGGAGCGCCGCGGGCCCCAACTGCCTGCTGCCTCGGTTGACGCGTGGCGATTGATGGGACGTGGGCGCCTCCGCTTCCCCACGCTGATTCGGCAACCGTTCGACTTGACGAGACCCTGCTGCATGTAGAGAAAAATCATCATTACGTGCGATCATGGAGGCCCGCGGTTGGCCTCCCCTAGCTATAAATGGGGAGAGGGGCGGAGCCCCCCTTGCCCATCTCCTTCTTCTTCCTTCTCGCCTCGCCGTCTTGCCGTGGCATCCATGGCGCCGATTAGGAGGTTCTCCGCCGCGGAGAAAGGGAAAACCCCTCGTGAGGAGCAGGGGCCACTTCCACCGAAGAAGAGGCTCAACAGTCCCCGCGACGTTGGTGAGAGACTAGAGGTGAAGCGACCTTGGTACGAGCGGCCTCCACCTAGCTTCCCGCTCCCTCTGTACGCCCAAGCACCAGGTTCCGGAGAAGGCAGCGGCGCCCCGCGCGCGCAAGCCATGGCCGTGGTGGCCAGGCTGAGCTTGCACGGGATGCTGGCCCGCGAACCCATGCCGAAGGCTCCTCGCGCGAGTTCGTGGTGTGGGCGGCGATTGAGGGAGCCCTGGACTAAGGGGTCCTTGGGCGTCCGGCCTGTTATCCATGGGCCGGACTAACGGGCTGTGAAGACATGAAGGCCGAAGACTCTACCCGTGTCCGGATTGGATTCTCCTTAGCGAGGAAGGCAAGCATGGTGATCATCTAAAGATTCTTTCCTATGTAACCGACTCTGTGTAACCCTAGATCCCTCCGGTGTCTATATAAACCGGAGGGCGTAGTCCGGGTAGGATATTCATTACCATAGTCATACAGGCTAGACTTCTAGGGTTTTAGCCATTACAATCTCGTGGTAGATCAACTCTTGTAACACTCATATTCATCAAGATCAATCAAGCAGGAAGTAGGGTATTACCTCCATAGAGAGGGCCCGAACCTGGGTAAACATTGTGTCCCTCGTCTCCTGTTACCATCGATCCTAGACGCACAGTTCGGGACCCCCTACCCGAGATCCGCCGGTTTTGATACCGACATTGGTGCTTTCATTGAGAGTTCCATTGTGCCGTCGACGAAAGGTTCGATGGCCCCTTCGATCGTCTATAGCGACGCTGTCCAAGGAGAAACCTTCCTCCCCGGACAGATTTTCGTATTCGGCGGCTTCATACTACGGGCCAACTAGCTTGGCCATCTGGAGCAGATCGATAGCTACGCCCCTGGCCACCAGGTCAGATTTGGAAGCTTGAACTATGTCGCGGATATCCGTGGGGACTTGATCTTCAATGGATTTGAGACTGCGGCGATCGCCCCCCTCGCTCCGATGGACATGACTTAAATCTGTCATTGGACCAAATTCAGGAGATGGTTCCTGCAGCTGCTACGGCCTTAGATCTAGAGCAGATTGCACCATCTGAAGCCATAGAGTCCATGGCGTTGGAGCCGCGCACAGACTCAACACCAGGCAATATCAGCGTCAACGGAATTCCGGACTCGTCTCTGCCTATAAGTCCCGAACCGCGCACGCCCCCGGACACCGAGTTAGATCGGTTATCAATCTAAGAGTTCAGCGCCGAAAATATCTTCCAACACTCGCCCTTCGGTGATGTGCTAAATTCACTAAAAAACCTGTCCCTGGCGGAGGACTCGCGGCTGAACTATGCCCGGTTCGAGCCAAAGGCTGATAATGGAGAGCTTCACTTCCCACCCGCCACCCACTTCATAGCCACTATCGAGGACTTAACCGACATGCCTGCTTATGGCTCCGAAGACATTGACGGTATAGACGATGATGCCGACAAGGAGCAAGGCCAAGACTCGCCAATCACCAGGAGTGGGGCGCCCACCCCTTCATACGACGTATACATGGTTGGTACACTTAAAAAAGCTCGTGACAATGACAAAGGAGATCCAGTTGAGAATAAACCTCCTGAGACACAGTCTAAGTATTGGCGCCCTAAACGCTGCTCCAATTCACATCGCAGCAACAATGGCACCAGAGGAAAAAGTACTCCGGACCATGCCGAAAACAATGAAGACCCCGCTGGAGCAAGATCCGAATAGGAGGAACAGGAAAACGGGCAAGCCAGCCCCGATGAGCAGGCCCTGCCCAATGACAATTCGGAGGACGACAACTACCTTCCGCTCTCCGAAGATGAGGTAAGCCTCGGCGACGAAGACTTTATCGTACCCGAAGAACCACTCGAGCAGGAGCGCTTCAAGCGCAGGCTCATAGCTACTGCAAGGAGCCTGAAAAAGAAGCAACAGCAGCTTCAAGCTGACCAAGACCTACTCAACGATAGATGGACCCAAGTCTTGGTTGCCGAAGAATATGGCCTTAGTGGCCTTCCAAAAGCTACCCGAAGCATAGATTGCTACATCAGTTTGACGACGAGGCGTTGGAGCCCGTACCATCATCACGCAATGCGGCTGGTCGCCGACAACTCTGTCCGGATAAAGAAGCAACTCAAGCCGAACACCAGACCGCCCCACCTCGCCGTAAAGGCAAGAATAACGCAGCTCATGATTGTCCAGATGACCTACAGCGGGACTTGGACAGTAGTGCAGAACACGCAAGACCGATCTACGGATCACGAAGGCATGCCAGAACACGCAATGATAGCTACCTATTCGGACGTGACAAACCGAGCTACGCCCGAGCCGAAAACTGCAAATGGACTCCTTCGGAGTTACGTCGTAGTGTGGCCCAACATAGAGGCGCCGCACACCCGCTTTGCTTCACCGATGAAGTAATGGAATATGAATTCCCCGAAGGATTCAAACCCGTCAACATTGAATCATACGACGGAACAACCGATCCCGCGGTATGGACAGAAGATTTTATCCTCCACATCCATATGGCTCGTGGGTACGACCTCCACGCCATTAAATACCTCCCACTAAAGCTAAAAGGGCCAGCTCGGCACTGGTTAAACAACCTGCCTGAAAATTCCATAGGCAACTAGGAGGACTTGGAGGAGGCCTTTCTCGACAACTTCCGAGGAACATATGTCCGGCGACCAGAAGCCGATGACCTAAGTCACATTGTCCAGCAGCCCGGAGAGTCAGCCAGGAGGCTCTGGACCCGTTTCTTAGTAAAAAAGAACCAAATCATCGATTGTCCGGATGCGGAAGCCCTTGCGGCTTTCAGACACAGTGTCCGGGACGAATGGCTTGCACGCCACCTCGATCAAGAAGGACCTAAATCCATGACATTCCTCACTGCTCTGATGACCCACTTTTGCGTGGGAGAAGATAGCTGGCTCGCTCGTAGAGGCAGCAGCGCCAGTGACCTGGGCACTTCCGAAATCCGAGACGGCAACGGCAAGCCACGACGAAGCAAACACAATAGTCGCAATGATAATGAAAGATCAGATCACGCGACACGGCGGTCAACACCGGATTCAGCAATCCCAAGCCCGATCAATGGAAGAAGCCATTCAAGGTGGAACGAGACGAACCATCCAACCTGGATAGGATATTGGAGAGGTTCACCAACGAAATGCCGGGGGCCTGAAGCAATTTCCACCCAAGGGTCAACTACTCCCGGAGCGGAAATAGCAGTCCGGCTTCCGCCGCCCACATCGTACACCTACAAAATTTGTGCCGCGCATACACCACTACGCACTCAAGATACCATGGGCATTGGCAGAGGCACACTACGGACAAACCTGCAAGCATCCCAGTAACATTTTTTATTCATTTTCTTTTTATTTCTTCCTTCACTATCCCTTAGAAACAGGTGACGAACAGGACAAACATCTGAAACTGGCTCTATCAGAGCTCGGATCCGTATGCTCACCTGAGGGGCTATCTCCATCAAGGATTCCCCGGCGAGGATCTGGCGACACAGGCGTGCAGGGAGGTCCAAAATAACTTTTGCGACCGCACTCTCTATTTCGAGCCTGTACTATGCCTGTTCCTCCGCCTCCGACACCGAGCATGTCAAATAGCCGGGAGGATGGCTTTTATATATATAATAAATAAATCATTGGCATATCTCTCAGCTCCCAGTATTCGAATTAATCATCCATGTTGTTTCACTACTAAATACGGCTTCCATGGTTGTCTCACAGACATACCTTGGCATAACCTGCCAGGGGCTCGGTATGGGAATAAATGAGTTGCCAGCAAAAGCCCGAACAACTCTACAGTGTACTTCGGCGTCGCAAGTTTGGCCTTATATGCATCTGCTCCGAATCATTGTCTTGGGTTAATAGTAGGGTTGCCCGGCTCCTGTGCTTGCTACCCTACGTTCCGCTCTATCGACTAGGGTAGTAAAGGGAGAACTACTGTGATTGTGCTTCCGGATCATCTGGTCAAGTACCTCAGTAGAGAAAGCCGAAAACTGACTGTCATGATGCGTCGAGAGCTGGTCAACGACTTGGTGATTTCTTGGAATCTCTAGCGATTCTCCGTGTCACACAAAGGATCTTTTTTAGATCAAATATGTAAGGCACCATACGCCGCATACATACCAGGGGCTATGTCGTAGTCCCACCATAAAACTCCTATGGCTACGTGAAAGTGTTAAAGCCCTATAGTCCGATTGCCTGGTTCGCTGCATTATCACCTCCTTTATGGACCAAGACGTTGGATAAAGGGTGATTAGATGCTTTTCCGAACACCCCCGTACTTCCTACGAGGGGGCTGAAGCCGACGACTGGAAAACTTTCAGATTATATCAAAATGGCCACACAGGAGGAATTCAAGCTTTCAAAGCAAGACATAAAAATGGATTACCTATAAAATTGTCTTTTACAATTATCATACACCTTACTCGAACATTATGTCTTTCGAGCATTGACCCTCTATTAAGCGGGCGACCTCTAGGACGTCTTCAAAATAACGCTCCGGTTCAGGACGGTCCTTGCCCTTGGGTGGACCCTTGGGTGGACCCTTAGCCGTGACATCGATGGCCTTCATCTTTCCCCAGAATGTCTTGACTCGGGCAAAAGCCATCTGTGCACCCTCAATGCACGTTGACCGCTTCACAGCATTGATACGTGGCATCGTGTCAACAAGCCTCTGCACCAAACCGAAATAGCTATTCGTAATAGGCTCGGTTGGCCACAATCGGATCATGACATCCTTCATGGTAGCGCGGGATATCCTATGAAGTCCGGCCCATTGGGACATCTGTTCATTGAGTAACTGTGACAACCTGGTTTTTGCCCTCTTTTCTTTGCTTGATTTTCAGTTGAGTTGGTTTTGGATTTGGAGTTTTGGATCATTTCATTTGGACTTAAGCACTTGGGTATCCCTTGATTTTCACCCAACTGTTCCCTCTCCTCCTCACAACCATCATTTCCCCCCTGGCCAACCCAACAATATTGCTTGGAATATTTTTCTTAAATGAAAAATATTCATTTTGGGCATCCAAAACCCTAGCTAAACCTTTGAGCTCCAAAGCAACCCTACTTTCTCTAGCCCCACAAATCCTGAGAAAAATCCCAATTATACTTTGGACCCTAGGGCACATTTCTGAGCAAACATATTTCACCACTCTTTGGAATATTTTGGCTATAGATAATAAAATCACTTCTGGGCTGAAATGGTAGTTTCTACAACAACTACCTTTTTACTAGCTCCTATGTAGTTGGTTTTCCGTGAGCTTATTTACCTTAGTAAGAGAAAGTAAAACCCCAAAGCTCAGCCCTTGAATTCCTGTGGTTTGACCACAGTAACTCCCCAAAGTTTCTGTCCAGTAACTTGACAACCTCACCATTTTACTTCTACTGCACCTGGAAACAAGCCAAGCCATGGTAACATCTCAGTTTACTAAGGACTACATGCCAGACATCCTTATTAGTGCATAGGTGGCCTGATGTCACGGTCCAGGCGGTAACCGCGTTCGTCCGAGCGTGCTGGCATGCCAAACGCGCGCTCTGCGCGCCGCCAACGCCTCTGTTGAGCGTGTGCTCGCTGCTCGGCCGGCCATAGCGTGCCGCCCCTCGCCACCATCCTCATCTCCCCTCCATAACTCCACCCTGCCGCTCGCCAACGCCGGAGCTCGCCGCAGCGAGCACGGGCATGGTCCGGCCAGCGGCACAGTGCGCGCGCTCTGTGTTCGTCTCTTTCCCCCTCGCTCCTGTGCTCGTCCGCGCCCGCGTACAGTGGCTGCGTGACCTCCGTCGCCTTCTCCATCGCCCTCTGGCACCGTTCGTCGCCGGGTGCCGGGGACAGGTGTCCTCCGGCGGAGCCCGAGCCCTCCTCGTCGCCCCGCCTATAAAAGCCGCCCCTCCGCAGCCTCCTGGAGCATCGCAAACCACTCCCAGTCCCTCCTAGAGCCATTAAAAGCCGCAGCCCGGCCGGGCAGGCCGCGGGCTGCCGTCCCGGAGCCGAGCTTGCCGGCGATCCCCTCTGGATCTTTCCCGCAGCTCCGGCCCCTCCCAAGCCAAGGCGACCCCGCCAGGGCCTCCGCCTCTCCTCCGTGAAGCCTACCCACCTAGTTAGAGCCCCTGGACCGCCCCAAGCCGCCGTCTTCCTCAACTCCAGAAACCTCCACCCTTTATCGCCGCTGGAGAGGTCAGATCCGACGTCGTCCGGCAACCGTTAGCTACGCTACGGGTACAGGCACGTGCGCAATCGTCTTCTCCGTCGATCCCTCCCTCTCGTTCACCTCCAAGAAGTCTCACCGCCGGCGTGAGCTCCGGCGAAGCGCCGTTCCCCTCTGTTTCCCTCTCCCCTCCCTCCGGCCTGACTAGCGGGGCCTACTAGTCAGCCACTCATTACGCGCGCGAAGCGGTATGAGTGGTGGCGCCCCGGGAGTTTATGCTTTCGACGTCACCCCCTCTGTTTATTAGTTCAAATTCATTTAAATTCGAGTAGACTTCAAATGGCCATAACTTTTATTCTGCAAGTCCAAATACAGTGATTCTTTTTGCATCGTGTTCTATGTCCAAAAATCTAACATCACCCAAAAGATAGGATTTTTCCCTTCTGTCTAGATTTTCTGGCAATTTTCAGAAGGTTTCTTGATATTTTTGTTTTGTGGTTTTGAATATTTTCAGCAGAGCCAGCTTGTCTTGAGGATCACGAGGAGATTTATGAACCTCATCAGTACTAAGGCAAGCCACAATAACATTTTCATGGTGCCACTTCAATATTTACGATTTTCATACTTGAACTTATGAATATTGATGCATTTAAATTAGTTATATAATAAAAATATTCTGTTATATGCTTGATATGTTAAAATACTTGAACTTCAGAATGTTTGAGGTAAATATTGTTGGCAAGATAAGGAGAACTTAGTTGCAAGTAATAAATAAATAATATGGTCATAGAGTTTGATGAGTTTTTTAAATATTATTTTGCATGATGAATAATGATGAGAATGCTAGAAATGGTTCTAGTATAAGTAAAGTGTGATGTTAACCAGAAGGGTAGCATGAGTTGATGATGGCTCCGTAGGAGCGTGGTTGATGCAGTTATTTGCATGGTTATGTGATGCATATGTTAAGTGATGCATAGTATGGCATTATGACACCGGTTATTTTTTTTACATTAAGTTGAACCTGATTAATAACTCAACTTGAATATGTTGTTGACCGGGTCGTGGTGCCGCTGAAATGAGTTTTTCCCAGTGCAACCACATTTGCCGGTATGGGACAGCCTTAATGCGTTTCATTGTCGTGCCTCTGGTCGGTATCTCCATTTAGGGAAGGTTATGGGTGTGCTGTACCCTGGCCCGGTAGGCAAGCATAACCTTGTGAGCCCGTTGTTGAGTTAATTTTGGTACTGGGTCCCAGAGTGGATCGTGGCCACGACGGTGGTCGAGGTGTCTGGAGGTAGACACGGGGCCACCCAGGACTAGCCCATTGGGGTCTGAGTCGGAAGGGTCGGGAGAGTGTCATGACAATGAAATGGTTTCGTCGGAACGCTGTTGGTCCACCCGAATGGGAGTGCGAGGCCATGGGTTCCGTAGTGTGGGTACAGTGTACTAACCTCTGCAGAGTGTTTTTAATCTACCGATAGCCGAGTCCACGGTTATGGACACGCTCGAAAGTAAGGTACACCATGGGTCAACACTTAATTAATATGCACGCTAAATTGCACTAAGGATGGCAGTGAGGCCATCGTGTTGAGTTGGCCATGAGTTGGTCGGGTTGTGATCACCGTAAGGATCACGGGCCACGAGTTGGTCGGGTTGTGATCGCCGTAAGGATCACGGGCCATGAGTTGGTCGGGTTGTGATCGCCGTAAGGATCACGGGCCACGAGTTCGTCGGGTTGTGATCGCCGTAAGGATCACGAGTGTGTTTTTGGTATTATCATGTTTATTGGTCACATCTGGTAAGCAAGTCAGGAGAATGGGTACCAGTTGAGCATAGTCACAACATGTTGGATATGTGGTTGCATTGTTGGTTAATTGGTTAAATATCATGATATTGTCTGTCATCCTGTTTATGCTTATTGTGAGCTTGCAAGTACATTCAATGTACTGACCTGGCGTGCCATGCCAGATTTCCGGAAAGTCTCGTTGGAAAGGAGTGCTATCCGAGTCTAGACCGTGTCCACATCGGTGTCCTTGTGCTATGGAGTCCCGCTACAACGTTGTTCCGCTGCCGAGTAGTTGTCATGATCGAGGCCCGTTTATGTTCACTAAATAATGTACATATTGTTCAGCCGCACTGTGTGTGCCGCTCGGCCTCGCTAACTGTTGTAATATAAACTATGCTCCGCTAGCATGAATAAAGCGGTTGTTTTCTGTACCATGTTGTTGTGTGTTGCCAGAAGACAAGATCTCTGGGCTGGCAATGCAAGGTAAACCGGTCGCTCTGAGCCGGGGTGCCACAATGCTTGGTATCAGAGCCGCGCTGACTGTAGGCCATGCTAGACTAAGCCGAGTTAACTAGACGCTAGATACGAGTTGTAGCCGAGTGTCTGTAATAGCTGTAGCTGGTTATTGCATTGCATGCACTGATTTTATTTTTCTAAGCTAACCTGCTAATGGTTGTGAGTGTTGATGGCTCCGGTGCTGTATCCGTGCCTGTTGCAGCTGATGCCGTACACGTCGCCGCATCTCCTTCATAACGTGTGGCGTCGGTTGTACCCTCACGGAGACGATCCAGTCTATCGTGTGTACCAGGAGCGCCTAGCTGACTCAGTGTATGAGTATCACGCCGTGGTTACTCTGCGCACCAGTTCCGATTCCGGCTCTTACACTCGTACCTCTCGTAGCGGCTACGCTTCTTCCGCTTCTCAGGCTGTCTAGTTTGCTGCATTCAAGGTACTTGTTGAGCTCCGCTACAACAAGGTCCGGATGCAGAATCACCCAGGTTTCCATTACTACCCTTCTCTCCACAATAATGGTTGTGTCCGTTTCCCTATCATTGATCCGGAGTCTGATAGTGTAGCTAGCCACCTTTCTCTCTACATCACTGCTAGCTATCTTTTGATCTACGAGATGGCTCGTGAGCTGAGTCGTGCCCATACTACTTTAGCCTCTACTTTAGTCTCTGCTCGCTCAGCCACTACTTCTCCATCTGTAGGATTTATTCCCTACGTTCCTGCCAGTTCTAGATCCCCTGTTTATCCGGTTACTCCCCCGAGTAGCTCGGGCACCGCGACTGCGAGTCCACTTAGTGCTCCTGCTGAGTGGGTTTCCCTCCTCGCCACTCCTGCAGCCCCGATGATCCACCCTCCACCTGCCCCAGAGGGAGAGCCCTTGAGGCAGCGTCGTCGTGTCACTTTTAACCCGGAGGTCTCCGTTAACCCCGTTAGTTCTGGATCCGAGTCCGCTTCAGGAGAGGACCCCGTAGCACCAGCCGAGCAGTAGAGTTTCCGAGTATTCTCAGTAGTCGGGATGGAGTATGGATGTAGTCGTACGAGTCATGATGTTTCGTTTCATGTATGAGGGTAGTTGGACCTGGCATGTTGTTATCTTTCATGTATGAGTCTATGTATAATTATGTTGGACTTTATTTTGTTCGCCGTATTTTCTTCGTCTCTTCGGTTTCGCTTGGATTTTTGTTGCTGGCTTCTCCCCAGTTTTTGTTGAATGCTTCTCATCTCAGTTGCGTTGACTTGGGAAAAATCATATTAGGATGATGCGGGGAGGCTGCGGTAGCAACGTTCGCAGGGTTCTCTGTTCGCGTGCCCGCATTTACGGGGAAGGACGATCACCGACCCAGACGTTCCACCACCGCCTCCATCGCCAAATCCGCCCTCCACCGAGCAAATTATGCGTATGTTCGAGGAACGACGAAACAATGATCTGATGGAAATATTCAGAAGTATTCAAGCAATGGTTGGATAGAATGGAAATCAGCCTAAGTTATCCGATTTTCAAAGGACTAAGCCTCCCAGTTTCAGTCAGGCCATTGATCCCTTGGATGTAGATGATTGGTTCAGAACTATGGAAAAGAAACTTGAGGTTGCTCGAACTGATGAAGAGAATAAAGTTCCATTTGTAACACATTATCTGGAAGGCGCTGCTGCTATATGGTGGGAAAATGAAAAAGCCATAGGGGCTGAGAATGAAGCAATTACCTGGTCAAGATTCAAGGAGCAATTCCGGAAATATCACATCCCTGCGGGAATTATGAAGACTAAGCAACGTGAATTTCTCGCGCTCCTCCAAGGAAGTCAGTCAGTGGGAGAATATTTGCAGAAATTTAATCACCTGTCACGTTACTCTCAATATGACGTGGCCACTGAAGAAAGGAACAAAGACCGATTTCTTGGTGGATTAAACCCGCAACTTCGCTGTGCTCTCAGTGTGTTCGATTTTCCAGATTTCCAAACTCTGGTGAACAAGGCTTTCATTGCTGAAAGGGAACACAAGCTTGTTCCAGATATTAAGTCTGCCCATAATGATCACAAGCGCAAGTTTGAGCCCAAGAAGGAAATGCAACCAGTGCAGAAGGTTCGTACCTGGTAGCCAACTCTGGTGGCATACCAGCCTACTTGGCAACAAAATGTTAGCAAGACCACCACCCAAGTCAAGAATGACGTGTTCAACCCAGTTATGGAGAATCGCCTGCGCAACAATTCTTGTTACAGTTGCGGACAAACCGGACATTATGCCAAACAGTGTCCCAAGAACAACCGGACCAATGCCACGTTTAAGCCTCAAATCCATTATTTGGAAGCCGGTCCAAGTCAGCACGACGTCACGGGATAGGTTCATCACATTTCAGCCGATGAAGCCCAAGAAAATCCCGAAGTCGTCATTGGTATGTTCCCTATTAATAACATACCTGCAGTAATTTTATTTGACTCTGGGGCTTCCCACTCTTTTATTTCTCGGAGTTTTGTTGCCCAAAATAAATTTCCTTGCTCGCTTTTGGGCAAGAATATGCTGGTACAAACCCCGGGATCTCTTATTCCAAGCAATCTTGTCTGCCGCAATCTGGAAGTCGTTATCAACGGAATCCGTTTTCCAACGTCTTTGATACTTATTTAGTCTGATAAATTGGATGTTATCTTGGGTATGAATTGGCTGACTCAGTACCAAGTATGCATAAATTGTGCAACCCGAGAGGTCAACTTGACCGGACAAGATGGACAAGCTACAAAGTTTATTGCTCGTAGAAGCATACCCTCCAAGGAAATGGTTTTTACAGCAATAACAGAAATGGAATTAATTCCGGTGGTCAGTGAGTTTCCTGATGTATTCCCAGAAGAACTGCCAGGCATGCCACCTGATCGAGAGCTTGAGTTTGCAATAGAACTTGTGCCCGGAACCACACCAATACACAAGAAATATTATCGTATGCCGTCGTCCGAATTAGTGGAGCTAAAGAAATAGCTTGATGAAATGCTCCAAAAAGGGTATATCCGCCCCAGTTCCTCGCCATGGGGATCACCGGCTATTTTTGTGGACAAGAAAGATGGCAGCCTTCATATGTGTGTGGACTACTGACAGTTGAATGATGTTACGATCAAAAACAAATACCCTCTGCCAAGAATAGATGATTTGTTTGATCAGCTCAGTGGAGCCAAGGTATTCTCAAAGATTGATTTGCGGACTGGATATTACCAGCTCAAAATTAAAAAGGAGGATATTCCCAAGACCGCCCACTCGCTACGGTCTCTATGAATATACCGTCATGTCCTTC
This sequence comes from Aegilops longissima, assembly GCA_021605205.1. Taxonomy (NCBI): domain Eukaryota; kingdom Viridiplantae; phylum Streptophyta; class Magnoliopsida; order Poales; family Poaceae; genus Aegilops; species Aegilops longissima. Next base: position 541,966,850 of record CM038681.1, on the reverse strand, counting down.
GGCCTCACCAACGCCCCCGCCTTCTTCATGCACATGATGAATAAAGTATTCATGGATTTTCTCGATAAGTTCGTGGTTGTCTTCATCGATGATATACTTATTTACTCAAGAAATGAAGAAGAGCATAAGGGACACCTCCGCGCAGTGCTACAACGACTCCGTGAGCACCAGTTATACGCAAAATTCAGTAAATGCGAGTTTTGGCTCAAACAAGTTGGATTCCTCGGGCATGTGCTATCCGCTGAAGGTATAGCCGTGGACCCAAGCAAAGTAAAAAATGTGCTCGACCGGTTGCCACCCGCCACCGTATCTCAGATCCGGAGTTTTCTTGGATTAGCCGGATACTACCGCCGTTTCATTGAAGGGTTTTCCAAGATTGCTAAGCCCATGAAGGAGCTTCTCAAAAAGGATAAGAAGTTTGAATGGACTTCAGACTATGAGAAAAGTTTCACCGAGTTAAAGAAACGCTTGACAACTGCGCCAGTATTAACACTTCCAGATATCTACCGCAGCTTTGACTTATACTGAGACGCTTCCCGACAAGGACTCGGATGTGTACTTATGCAAGATGGCAAGGTGGTAGCTTATGCCTCATAGCAGCTACGACCCCACAAAGGAAATTACCCCACTCATGATTTGGAATTGGCCGCGGTAGTTCATGCTTTAAAAATTTGGAGACACTACCTCATTGGGAAAAGGTGCCAAATTTTTACCAATCACAAAAGTCTCAAATACATATTCACTCAGCCGGATTTAAATCTCTGTCAGCGCAGATGGCTGGAGTTGGTCAAGGATTATGATCTTGGAATAAATTATCATTCGGGTAAGGCAGCGTGGTTGCCGATGCACTCAGTCGAAAGCCCGTCAGTTTAAACGTCATGTTGGAATCTCTGCCGTCCGAACTTAAAGAAGGGATTGCTCAGCTCAACCTGGTCATAGTTGAAGCTGGCCTTGCCAATATCCTGACAGTTACCCCTACTCTCGAAGAAGAAATCTGTAAGGCCCAGTCAGGCGATGCCGATCTACAGAAACGCATCCAGTGTGCCGATTTCTCGAAGGATCAGTGCGGTACCCTTCGATTCAGGGGAAGGATTTGTGTGCCTAATCAAGCTGACCTGAAGCAGAAAATTTTGTCAGAAGCCCATGAATCCTCGTATTCAATCCACCCTGGAGGTACGAAAATGTATGAAGACCTTCGACAAATAATCTGGTGGGATGGAATGAAGAAAGACATTGCTTATTTCGTGGCCTATTGCGACATATGCAACAAAGTTAAGGCAGAACATCAGAAACGAGCCGGACTTCTCCAACCACTGCCCGTGTCACAATGGAAATGGGATGATGTCTGTATGGATTTCATCACAGGACTACCTAGGACCCGACGAGGCAATAATGCGATCTGGGTCATAGTGGATACATTAACCAAGGTGGCCCACTTCCTTCCAATCAAAACATCATACCGAGCAGATGAGCTTGCACGACTGTCTGTGTCCAGGATTGTCAGTTTGCATGGAGTTCCCCGAACCATCACTTCTGACTGGGGTTCGCTTTTCACCACTTCTTTCTGGTCCTGTCTCCATCAGGCCCTCGGAACGGAATTGAAATACAGTACCGCTTATCATCCTCAGACGGATGGGCAAACCAAAAGAGTAAATCAGATACTCGAAGATATGCTCCGAGCCTGTGTTTTGGCCCAAGGATCCCAATGGGAAGATTGCTTGTCGTACGCCGAGTTCTCGTATAACAACGGGTTCCAGACCAGTTTAAAGATGTCACCGTATGAAGCTTTGTATGGCTGTAAGTGCCGCACTCCATTAAATTGGTCTCAAACCGGAGATAGCCGTATTTTTGGAACATACCTCATGCTGGAAGCCGAAAAGCAAGTCAAGGAGATCCGAGATAGATTACAATTGGCCAAATCGTGACAAAAAAGTTATTACGATGCAAAGCACCGACAGATCAGTTTTGAACCCGGAGAACATGTCTACCTTCGAGTCACGCCCATGAAAGGAATAAAAAGGTTCCAAACCCGTGGAAAATTGGCACCCAGGTTTATTGGTCCATTTCCCGTTATGGCACGAGTGGGTGCTGTGGCATATCAGTTGGAATTACCCTCTGAGCTATCAGACGTGCACAACGTGTTCCACATTTCACAACTGCGACGGTGCATATCACCGCCCAAGGAAAAGACCGATTTGGCCGAGATAGAGCTGGCAAAGGACTTGACCTACGAAGAGAGGCCAGTGAAAATTTTGGATCAGATGGAAAGGGTCACTCACAGCAAGTCACGAAAGTTTTACAAGCTCCAATGGATGCATCATACCGAGTCAGAATCAACCTGGGAATCAGAAGAATTTCTAAGGGCATGTTACCCAGAATGGTTTTCCCGAGCAACCGAATCTCGAGGACGAGATTCATTCTAAGTAGGGGAGGTTTGTGACAGCCTAGTTTTGCCCTCTTTTCTTTGCTTGATTTTCAGTTGAGTTGGTTTTGGATTTGGAGTTTTGGATCATTTCATTTGGACTTAACCACTTGGGTATCCCTTGATTTTCACCCAAGTGTTCCCTCTCCTCCTCACAACCATCATTTCCCCCCTGGCCGACCCAACAATATTGCTTGGAATATTTTTCTTAAATGAAAAATATTCATTTTGGGCATCCAAAACCCTAGCTAAACCTTTGAGCTCCAAAGCAACCCTACTTTCTCTTGCCCCAAAAATCCTAAAAAAAATCCCAATTATTCTTTGGACCCTAGGGCACATTTCTGAGCAAAAATATTTCACCACTCTTTGGAATATTTGGCTACAGAAAATAAAATCACTTCTGGGCTGAAATGGTAGTTTCTACATCAACTACCTTTTTACTAGCTCCTATGTAGCTGGTTTTCCCTGAGCTTATTTACCTTAGTAAGAGACAGTAAAACCCCAAAGCTCAGCCCTTGAATCCCTGTGGTTTGACCACAGTAACTCCCCAATGTTTCTGTCCAGTAACATGATAACCTCACCATTTTACTTCTACTGCACCTGGAACCAAGCCAAGCCATGGTAACATCTCAGTTTACTAAGGACTACACGCTAGACATCCTTGTTAGTGCATAGGTGGCCTGATGTCACGGTCCACGCGGTGATCGCGTTCGTCCGAGCGTCTTTGGCATGCCAAGCACGGTCTGCGCGTCTTGCGCCTCGCTTTGGCGCATGCTTTCGCTTTCGGCCCGCCGAGCGTGCCACCCCTCGCCACCATCCTCGTCTCCACCTCCATAACTCCACCCTGCCGCTCGCCGACGCTGGAGCTCACCGCAGCGAGCACGGGCATGGTTTGGCCAATGGCACAGTGCGCGCGCTCTGTGTTCGTCTCTTTCCCCCTCGCTCCTGTGCTCGTCCGCGCCCGCGTACAGTGGCTGCGTGACCTCCGTCGCCTTCTCCATCGCCGTTCGTCGCCGGGTGCCGGGGACAGGTGTCCTTCGGCGGAGCCCGAGCCCTCCTCGTCGCCCCGCCTATAAAAGCCGCCCCTCCGCAGCCTCCTGGAGCATCGCAAACCACTCCCACTCCCTCCTAGAGCCATTAAAAGCCGCAGCCCGGCCGGGCAGGCCGCGGGCTGCCGTCCCGGAGCCGAGCTTGCCGGCGATCCCCTCTGGATCTTTCCCGCAGCTCCGGCCCCTCCCAAGCCAAGGCGACCCCGCCAGGGCCTCCGCCTCTCCTCCGTGAAGCCTACCCACCTAGCTAGAGCCCCTGGAGCCGCCCTCTTCCTCAAATCCGAAAACCTCCACCCTCTGTCGCTGCTGGAGAGGTTAGATCCGACATCGTCCGGCCACCGTTGGCTACGCTACGGGTACGGGCAGGTGCGCAATCGTCTTCTCCGTCGATCCCTCCATCTCGTTCGCCTCCAAGAAGTCTCACCGCCGGCGTGAGCTCTGGCGAAGCGCCGTTCCCCTCTGTTTCCCTCTCCCCTCCCTCCGGCCTGACTAGCGGGGCCCACTAGTCAGCCACTCATTACGCGCGCGTAGCGGTATGAGTGGTGGCGCCCCGGGAGTTTACGCTTTCGACGTCACCCTCTCTGTTTATTATTTCAAATTCATTTAAATTCGAGGAGACTTCAAATGGCCATAACTTTTATTCTACAAGTCCAAATGCAGTGATTCTTTTTGCACCGTGTTCTGTGTCCAAAAATCTAACAGCACCCAAAAGATGGGATTTTTCCTTGCTGTCTAGATTTTCTGGCAATTATCAGAAGGTTTCTTGATATTTTATTTTTGTGGTTTTGAATATTTTCAGCAGAGCCAGCTTGTCTTGAGGATCAGCAGGAGCTTTGTGAACCTCATCAGTACTAAGGCAAGCCACAGTAACATTTTCATGGTGCCACTTCAATATTTATGATTTTCATACTTGAACTTATGAATATTGATGCATTTAAATTAGTTATATAATAAAAATATTCTGTTACATGCTTGATATGTTAAAATACTTGAACTTCAGAATGTTTGAGGTAAATATTGTTGGCAGGATAAGGGGAACTTAGTTGCAAGTTATAAAGAAATAATATGGTCATAGAATTTGATGAGTAGTTTAAATATTATTTTGCATCATGAATAATGATGAGAATGCTAGAAATGGTTCTGGTATAAGTAAAGTTTGATGTTAACCAGAAGGGTAGCATGAGTTGATGATGGCTCCGTAGGAGCATGGTTGATGCAGTTATTTGCATGGTTATGTGATGCATATGTTAAGTGATGCATATTATGGCATTATGACACTGGTTATTTTTTTTACATTAAGCTGAACCTGATTAATAACTCAACTTGAATATGTTGTTGACCAGGTCATGGTGCCGCTAAAGCTTAGTCTTTCCAAAGGCAACCACATTTGCCGGTATGGGACGGCCTTAATGCGCTTTCATTGTCGTGCCTCTCGGGTCGGTGCCTCCATTTAGGGAAGGTTATGGGCGTTGCACCTCTGCCCGGTAGGCAAGTATAACCTTGTGAGCCCGTTGTTAAGTTAATTTTGGTACGGGTCCCAGAGTGGATCGTGGCCACGACGGTGGTCGAGGTGTCTCGGAGGTAGACACGGGCCACCCCAGACTAGCCCTGGGGTCTCGAGTCGGAAGGGCCGGAGAGTGTCATGACAATGAAATGGTTTCGCTGAACGTTGTTGGTCCACCCAATGGGAGTGCGAGGCCATGGGTTCCAGTGGTGTGGAGTGCATGTACTAACCTCTGCAGAGTGTTTTTAATCTATCGATAGCCGAGTCCACGGTTACGGACACGCTCGAAAGTAGGGTACACCATGGGTCAACACTTAATTAATATGCACACTAAATTGCACTAAGGATGGCAGTGAGGCCATCGTGTTGAGTTGGCCATGAGTTGGTCGGGTTGTGATCACCGTAAGGATCACGAGCCACGAGTTGGTCGGGTTGTGATCGCCGTAAGGATCACGGGCCATGAGTTGGTAGGGTTGTGATCCCGTAAGGATCACGGGCCATGAGTTGGTCGGGTTGTGATCACCGTAAGGATCACGAGTGCGTTTTTGGAATTATCATGTTTATTGGTCACATCTGGTAAGCAAGTCAGGAGAACCGGTACCAGTTGAGCATAGTCACAACATGTTGGATATGTGGTTGCATTGTTGGTTAATTGGTTAAATATCATGATATTGTATGTCATCCTGTTTATGCTTATTGTGAGCTTGCAAGTACATTCAATTTACTGACCTGGCGTGTCATGCCAGATTTCAGGAAAGTCCCGTTGGAAGGGAGTGATGTCCGAGTCTAGACCGTGTCCACATCGGTGTCCATGTGCTAAGGAGTCCAGCTACGATGTTGTTCCGCTGCCGAGTAGTTGTCATGATCGAGGCCCCTTTATGTTCACTAAATAATGTACATATTGTTCAGCCGCACCGTGTGTGCTTCTCGGCCTCGCTAACTGTTGTAATATAAACTATGCTCCGCTAGCATGAATAAAGCGGTTGTTTTCTGTACCATGTTGTTGTGTGTTGCCAGAAGACAAGATCTCTCATACCGCAATGCAAGGTAAACCGTCGCCCGAGCCGGGTGCCACAATAACAGAGGGCGCTTTGACGTGCCAAACTGCGACCAAAAAAGCATCTCCGTTGCATACCCATCTCGCGCTTGGTAATACTGTGCCGCATCGGAAGAACTCTTCGGCAAGTCCAAGAACTCGTCCGGAGAACTCCATACTTGGTTAAGCTGAGCATAGTTCGGGTCACCGAACTTAGTTTGCAGCAGAAAGGGTTTTCCAGCCGCAATCTCCCTAGCCTGTCGAACCTCCTCACGGGTTGCTCTGGATTCCGATCGCGCTTCCTTCGCCTCTTGTAAGGCCTTTTCCAGCTCAGCCGTTAAGGCTTTATTCTCCTTCTCCAGAAATTTGAAGCGGACGGTGGCATTTTCCAGTTCGAGTGCCGCCGTGGACATCTTCTCCTCGTCTTGGCGCCGTGCAGTTTGTTCGGCTTTTAGCTCAGCCGATGCCTTTTCGGCAGCAGCATTGCTACGCCAGGCCTGCTCCTTGGCCTGGGCCAGCTCCGCTCGAAGAACTTCAACGGCGGCATCACCATCTGCAGCCATGCATATTCCAGCATACAGATTTTAGCATCATGCTTATAGCACCAAAAATGTATGGGGATGGCCCCAAATACATACCTTGTGACTCATCAAGATGCACATTGATTAGCGCAAGGTCATCCCCTGCTACATCAAGCTTCCGCTGCAGCTCAACAATATCCATAGTCCGGGAAGTAGCTAAGGGGGAAACAACCTGCGTTCAAATTCATCAGGTCAGTCCTTGAGTAATCCTTTTTGATCCTCCGATTCGCTTCCCAGTGGAAGCCAACCTGAGTCTCAGGGGCTACTACCAATACACAGGGGCATCTTTGCAAATAAAACATAGCTGAAAATATTACAACACAAACCTCGAAGCCTTTTAGCAGGCTCATGAAGGCTTCATCCAATCCGCTCTTCGCGGACAAAATCTTGTCAACCACTGCACTCCATCAAGGTACGCTGTTCCCGAGATGATGCTTTTAGCAACATGTCTCATAATATATCCGAGCCTCACGGGTCTCGGGAAGCCGCCTAGGAGCACTGCCATCCTTTGAAGGAGTCTGTTCACCCATCTCCAGAATCACTGTCGACTGCGAGCCAGACAGTCCGGGGCCTTTGTTATCATCAGCCCTAGAATCCCGGATGGTCGGAGATCCACCTTCGGGTGCTGCCTCTTTTGTCCCCTACGTAACTTGTTAAGGGACCCTCCACGATGACACTTCAGAGTCATCCGCCTTATTGGGTGAAGAGGTTGGAGGAGGCGTCTCGCTCTCCATCATCTCTGGGAGGAGACTTCCTGAAGAAGAGGATTGCCGAGAAAAAATCTGTGTCGACCTGCAAAAATGCATGAAAGCGTTACGTATATCTTCGGTAAACAGCAACGGAGCGGGACACTATCAAAGTACTCTAGATTCACTTACGGTTTGGCCAAGGGCTTTTCCCCTTGTTGGAGCTGTTCAACGGCATCGCTTTCCAAACCCAAGCTGCTGGACGGTGGCATCTTGCCCCTCTTGGAAGACCGCCCCTCCCAATCTTCGGAGGCGGCCATTTTCCTCCTGCTTGGAGAAGGGATACTGGGTCCTCTTCCGCCTCTGTCTTCAGGCGAGGAAAGATCGATTTCTCCGGACTCAGTGTCCGACTTACCTCCGGAACCAAGGTCATCTTGGGTCTTCTCACTCTCCTCTTCACCCTCCCTTGCCGGCGCCTGGTATGGTGCCGAGGCCAGCATCCTTGTTAGCACAGGAGTAGCTGAGTCTTCGGGAAGGAGAGCCATACACCTAATCCGTTCCACCTTCTTTATCCAACCCTGAAAAAGGATGATTCTATCAGTATCTTGCCACCGGGTATCTAGTTATGAGGTATTCGGCAAACGGGTACTTACCGGGGTATCCGGATGGTTACAGTCTAGGCCGACATCTTCGGTGGTGTCCGGCCATTGCCTTCGTTTCCCGTAGAATAATCTCCACATTCCTTCGTGCGTAATGTCGAATAAGTGCTGAAGAGTCTGCGGCCCTTCTGGATTGAACTCCCACAGACGAAGAGGCCGTCGCTGGCACGGCAGGGTCCAACAAACTAACATCACTTGAACGACATTGACGATATTGATGTTCCTCTTGGTGAGGCTTCGAATGCGACTTTGCAGAGTTTGCACCTCGTCCGCTGATAGCCAGTCAAGCCCCTTATTAATCCACGATGCAAGCTGAATTGGGGGGCTGGATCAAAATGCAGGCGCAGCTGCCCACTTGGAGCCGCGGGGCTCGGTGATATAGAACCACCCCTGCTGCCATAAATCGAAAGATTTGGTGAAGGATCCTTTCAGCCAAACGGCACTAGCAAGCTTGCTCACTGCGGCACTTCCGCACTCAGCTTGCTCCCCCTCTATCACTTGCGGCTTCACATCGAAGGTCTTGAGCCACAAGCTGAAGTGCGGAGGAGTCCGGAGGAAGGCTTCGCACGTGACGATAAACACCAAGATAAGAAGAATAGAGTCCGGGGCCAGATCATGAAAATCTAGCCCGTAATATAACATGAGCCCTCGGACGAAGGGGTTAAGTGCAAACCCTAACCCACGGGGGAAGTGGGACATGGACACGACCCTCTCGCCAGATCTGGGGGTGGGAATAACCTGCCCCTCAACTGGAAGCTGATGGTGGATTTCTGCTGTCAGATACCTTGCCGCCCGAAGCTTTGCAATATCTCCCTCCATGATAGAAGAAGCTACCCACCGGCCTTGACGGCTGGACCCGGACATGACTGGGGTTTGTGGCGACTGAAACCCGGGTGTTGGAACTCGGGGGAGTAAGGGTTGAGGGGGAAGCAAGCGTGAAAGAAAAAGACGGGTTTGTACCCCTATATAAAGACTGCAAATATCAAACGTCTCCTCCTGGGCCTCAAAACTTGCCTATTCCCAAAGAGTTGTACCCAAGCGACGGTTGGGTTACCCATGTCCGGGTTGACAAGAATCCCTTAAAAAAGGGAGACACGATCTCCGCTTGGATAAGACAAGCCAATAAAACCACGTCTTGAGACATAGGACGACGGGCCAGCTAATGGTTCGAAAATATTGGCCGAGTAGGCGTGATGTTATATTACCGAAAGATGTCAGCGGGTTGGACTCGTGAAATATTATATCCTCTGCAGTTGTGTATACAAGTCCGGATACAATCATTACTTCTAAAGACTACCTTGGAGTTTGGAAGGGGGAACCCGCCTTGCAATGCCGAAGACAATCATGCTACGGAATCCTCGTCATTGAAGCCAGGTTCTGGGCTCTTGAGGAGTCTGGACTAAGGGTCTCAGGCCGTCCGACATTGTTATCCATGGGCCGGACTGATGGGCTGTGAAGACATGAAGGCCGAAGACTCTACCCGTGTCCGGATTGGATTCTCCTTAGCATGGAAGGCAAGCATGGCGATCATCCAACGATTCTTTCCTATGTAACCGACTTTGTGTACCCCTAGATCCCTCTGGTGTCTATATAAACCGGAGGGCGTAGTCCGGGAAGGATATTCATTACCATAGTCATACAGGCTAGACTTCTAGGGTTTTAGCCATTACGATCTCGTGGTAGATCAACTCTTGTAACACTCATATTCATCAAGATCAATCAAGCAGGAAGTAGGGTGTTACCTCCATAGAGAGGGCCCGAACCTGGGTAAACATCGTGTCATCCGTCTCCTGTTACCATCGATCCTAGTCGCACAGCTTGGGACCCCCTACCCGAGATCCGCCGGTTTTGACACCGACAGCGATGCCACAACGCACGTGGATCCAGCTCCCGCGGTTCTTCGCTGAGGAGATGGCGTCGAGGAGGCTACTTGAGCTGTGGCTGCAGCACGTTGGGTGCTACAATCTGGCCACGGGGGTGGATGTCGAGGTCGTCCCCCCGGGCAAGATCTTCATGACACGAGGATGGGGCGAGGTTGACCACGCCTACCACGCGGTGGGGGCCCTCGTCATCCACTTTGAGTACGACAGCGCCTCCATGCTATCCTTCAAGGTCTTCGACGAGGAGGGTCGCCACCTGGAGTGCTGCCCTGGAGGAAGCAGCCTTCATGGCGTGGCTGCTGGCGCTGAGCCCACCTCCGGGCCTGTCGACGGCTCCTCCAACAGCAGCGACGACTCCTGGGAGTCCAGTGACTCTCCCGAGCCTAGCGAGTCTCCGGAGTCAAGCGATGACAGCTATGTGCCATCGAGCTCTCGCCGTGCCCGGAGTGCGGCAGCGGCGTTCGCTCGGCGTCGACGATGATCTGGATGGGGTTGGCGCCGGCCTCACGTGGCCCACTGTTGATGACGGCGTCGACGGTGATGCCCGCAACCAGGTCTTCTTGAGGTTTTTATTCTTTTGTTTCATGCGAGGAATCAAGACAAACCCCGTGGGGGTATGTAAAGAACTTGTAATGCTTTTGCTCCAATGTTCATTACTCCTGGTATAAGGTTGCAGCTATGTGTATCGCTTCGGAATTGTTCCCCTTTTCATTCTCGCGGTAGATTAGCGCTCTACGCCTACAGATCCCAGTCCCTAGGCAGGCTTCGGCCGTCGCTAGTATGCCAGGTCGCGATGTCATGGTCAAGGTCATGAGGTGAGCGTCCCGAGGTCCGGTAAGAGCTCCTGAGGCGCGATGCTCAAGAGGTCCCCTTTCGCGTGCAAGCAGCTCCCTAAAGGCCGAAAAGGGAAGTGCAATTGCCGGAGCGAGATTACGAGAGTCAGAAATTCCACGCAGCGGGTTCACGCTGATTCATATAGGTAACATATCTTGATGAGCCTGAGGTGATTCCTTTTCGCAGCGCCCGATCTGTAAAGCGGTGGTGCTACCAGGTAGGGCTCACGCCGCCCTCCCCTTTTCTCGCTTATCTGAATGCTCTGCATCCTCGGGTACCGATCCTCGAGCGAGGCTCAACCGCCGCTGGTATGCCTGGCCGTGATGCCGTGGTCAAGCCCAGGGGGTGAGGGCTAGAGAGTCAGTAGGAGCTCCTGAGGCGCGGTGCTCAGGAGCCCCCCTTTAAGGTGCAAGCGAATCGCATAAAAAAGGGGCGGCCGGCGGGACCGCCTGTAGTTAAGCTCTGGAGATTTCTGTGGGTTAGTCCGAGAGGAGAATTGATACGTCTCCAACGTATCTATAATTTTTGATTGCTCCATGCTATATTATCTACTGTTTTGGGCAATATTGGGCTTTATTTTCCACTTTTATATTATTTTTGGGACTAACCTATTAACCGGAGGCCCAGCCCAGATTTGCTGTTTTTTTGCCTATTTCAGTGTTTCAAAGAAAAGGAATATCAAACAGAGTCGAAATGGAACGAAATCAACTGGAGAAGTTATTTTTGGAAGGAAAGCTACCGGATGGACATGGACCCCACGTCAGGAGAGAAGGGAGGTGCCCACGAGGGTGGGGGGCGCGCCCACCCCCCTAGGGCGCACCCCCTGCCTCGTGGGGCCCCCGAAGCTCCACCGACGTACTCCTTTCACCCATATATACCCACGTATCCTAAAACTTCCAGAACAGAGAATAGATTGGGAGTTCCGCCGCCGCAAAACTTCCAGAGCCACGAAAAACCAATCGGGACCCTGTTCCGGCACCCTGCCGGAGGGGGGAACCCTCACCGATGGCTATCTTCATCATCCCGGTGCTCTCCATGACGAGGAGGGAGTAATTCACCCTCGAGGCTGAGGGTATGTACCAGTAGCTATGTGTTTGATCTCTCTCTCTCTCTCTCTCGTGTTCTTGATTTGGCACGATCTTGATGTATCGCGAGCTTTGCAATTATAGTTGGATCTTATGTTGCTTCTCCCCCTCTACTCTCTTGTAATGGATTGAGTTTTCCCTTTGAAGTAATCTTATCGGATTGAGTCTTTAAAGATTTGAGAACACTTGATGTATGTCTTGCCGTGCGTATCTGTGGTGACAATGGGATATCACATGATTCACTTGATGTATGTTTTGGTGATTGATACGTCTCCAACGTATCAATAATTTTCGATTGCTCCATGCTACTTTATCTATTGTTTTGGACTATAATGGGCTTTATTTTCCACTTTTATATTATTTTTGGGACTAACCTATTAACCGGAGGCCCAGCCCAGAATTGCTGTTTTTTTGCCTTTTCAAGATTTCAAAGAAATGAATATCAAACGGAGTCCAAACGGAATGAAACCTTCGGAAACGTGATTTTCTCACCGAACGTGATCCAGGAGACTTGGACCCTACGCCAAGGAACATCGGAGGCGGTCACAAGGGTGGGGGCGCGCCCCCCCTAGGGCGCCCCCTGCCTTGTGGGCCCCCTGATGCTCCACCGACGCATTCTTCCTCCTATATATACCTCACGCACCCCAAACGATCGTAACAGGAGCCAAAACCTAATTCCACCGCCGCAACTTCTCAGATCCACGAGATCCCATCTTGGGGCCTGTTCCGAGTTCACGGAGGGGGCATCCACCACGGAGGGCTTCTACATCAACACCATAGCCTCTCCGATGAAGTGTGAGTAGTTTACTTCAGACCTTCGGGTCCATAGCTAGTAGCTAGATGGCTTCTTCTCTCTTTTTGGATCTCAATACAATGTTCTCCCTCTCTCGTGGAGATCTATTCGATGTAATCTTCTTTTTATGTGTGTTTGTTGAGACCGATGAATTGTGGGTTTATGATCGAGCTTATCTATGAATAATATTTGAATCTTCTCTGAATTCTTTTATGTATGATTGAGTTATCTTTGCAAGTCTCTTGAATTATCCGTTTGGTTTGGCCAACTAGATTGGTAGTTCTTGCAATGGGAGAAGTGCATGGCTTTGGGTTCAATCTTGCGGTGTCCTTACCCAAAGGATGTAAAGGGTTGCAAGGCACGATTGTATTGTTGCCATCGAGGATAACAAGATGGGGTATTTGTCATATTGCATGAATTTATTCCTCTACATCATGTCATCTTGCTTAAGTCGTTACTCTGTTTTTAACTTAATACTCTAGATGCATGCTGGATAGCGGTCGATGAGTGGAGTAATAGTAGTAGATGCAGAATCGTTTTGGTCTACTTGTCTTGGACGTGATGCCTATATACATGATCATACCTAGATATACTCATAACTATGCTCAATTCTATCAATTGCTCAACATTAATTTGTTCACCCACCGTAGAATATTTATGCTCTTGAGAGAAGCCACTAGTGAAACTTATGGCCCCGGGTCTATTCTCATCATATTAATCTCCATCACTTTTATACTTGCCTTGTTTTTACTTTGCTTTTTACTTTTCACTTTGCATCTATATACCAAAAATACCAAAAATATTATCTCTATCAGATCTCACTCTCGTAAGTGACCGTGAAGGGATTGACAACCCCTAATCGCGTTGGTTGCGAGTAGCTATCGTTTTGTGCAGGTACGAGGGACTTGTGCGTTGCCTCCTACTCGATTGATACCTTGGTTCTCAAAAACTGAGGGAAATACTTATGCTACTGTGCTGCATCATCCTCTCCTCTTCGGGGAAAACCAACGCAAGCTCAAGATTTAGCAAGAAGGATTTCTGACGCCGTTGCCGGGGAGTCTACGCAAAAGTCAACATACCAAGTACCCATCACAATCCCTATCTCTTGCATTACATTATTTTCCATTTGCCTCTCGTTTTCCTCTCCCCCACTTCACCCTTGCCGTTTTATTCGCCCTCTCTTTCCCAATCTCCTCCTCTTTTTCCCGTTGCCTTTTCCTCGTCCATTTGTTCGCTCGTGTGTTGGATTGCTTTTTGTCGCAATGGCTCAAGATGCTACTAAATTGTGTAACTTCACCAATGCCAATAATAATGATTTCCTTAGCACTCCGATTGCTCCTCTTGCCAATACTGAATCTTGTGAAATCAATACTGCTTTGTTGAATCTTGTTATGAAAGATCAATTCGCCGGCCTTCCTAGTGAAGATGTCGCTACTCATCTGAATAGCTTCGTTGATTTATGTGATATGCAAAAGAAAAAAGATGTTGATAATGATGTCGTTAAATTGAAGCTATTTCCTTTTTCGCTTAGAGATCGTGCTAAAGCGTGGTTTCGATCTTTGCCTAAAAATAGTATTGATTCTTGGAACAAGTGCAAAGATGCTTTTATCTCTAAGTATTTTCCTCCCGCTAAGATTATCTCTCTTAGAAACGATATTATGAATTTTAAGCAACTTGATCATGAACATGTTGCACAAGCTTGAGAGAGAATGAAATTAATGATACCTAATTGTCCTACTCATGGTTTGAACTTGTGGATGATTATACAAAAAATTTATGCCGGATTGAATTTGTCGGTGTACTAGAGTAGGGGTACCCTAGTATCCCGAACTCGTGCACGGGCAGTCGCAGCACCCCGCGGCAGGGCTGGCCTAGTGACCGCCAAGGTCCTCCATGGCTCCTTTGGAGCCATTCAAGAGCAAAGTATCTAAGGCCCCGGCAAGAGGAGCTTGCCGGGAAGGCCACTCAAGGCACGAAGGAAACAAGACCCCGGCAAGAGGAGCTTGCCGGGAAGGCTTGGCGAGCGACAAGCTCCCGAGCGCGACAATGATTCAGCCGCGGCAAGGTGCTTGACGCGGCAGGCAACCTCTCTTCATCTCCGCTCCAGCTCGTCCGCCAACGTGTCGCCGTGGGGCTACTCCAGGCACGCGTGTCAAAGGGCTGTGCAGCCAGCGGGGAGCAGCGATAAGCGGCGCTGACAAGCTACCATCATGGCAAACGGATGCGCACTTGACGGTCCCTATTGCACTATTCAGGCGACAGGGACGGGCATTTATTACTCTTGTCCCTTGCCGTCAGAATTAGGTATAGATCACTGTACACTGTACAAAGCGGTGTACCAACCACTGTTTTTCCTGTTTTACCCTTGTCTACTTGCCACCTGTGGTGACCCCTTGAACCTATAAAAGGAGGCCCAAGGGCAACGTAGAAAGGGTTCGGCTCCGGTTGAGTTCATTCGACTCATTCGAGACCACACTCACTCAGGCTAGGTTTTGTAGCTCTCATTGCTCCCTAGCAAGAACACAATACAATCAACCAAGCAGCAGTAGGAGTATTATCTCTCCGGAGGGCTCCGAAGCTGGGTAAATCTGCTCGTGTGCATCGCCTCGATCCGCTCTTTGTGCATTCTCCGCCCCCCATCGAACCACAAGGAAATCGGTCCGCCAGGTCCCATAGGTGTTCGTGGGTCACGATCAGCTTCCCCGACATCTTTGGCGCGCCAGGTAGGGGGCGTCGAGGCTGTTTGAACCTGATCCGGCGTTCACACGAGCAACTTCTTCATCAACCTTCGTCAACATGCCACCGAAGAAGAAGGCTTCGGCGGCAGCAGAGCCGTCCGCGTCAAACCCACCACCACCGGAGCTGACGAGTGGTGGGGAAGACGCTGGCGGAGGAACGGGCGTCGTCGAGAGGGCCCACGATGCCGCCAGGTCCAAGGACAAGGCGGCGCAAGCTTCGGCGTCCGAATCCGCACCGCGTCCATCTCAGGAGGCGCGGGACCGACAGCGTCATGATGCTCGCAGCACCATACGCTCGTTGGATCAAGGCCTGCTGGAGGATCCCGAGGCCCTCGAGACCGCATGCACGCCAAAGATCTGGTACGGCGGAGTATGATCGCTGGACGGGATGCTGCTCCTCTAACTTGGTTAGAAGTCCGAGCACATCCGTTCCTCGCCCGCACGCCATTGCCACCCACCAGTCCAGCGAAGCCTTGGCGAGCTCAAGCGCTTTAGACTACCCTCCGACGGCCGACAAGGTCGACGAATGGAGGGCCACCATCCGAGTCTCATCGGCTTTGCCACGGCGGCTTCGCGGCAACCAACTGCGTCCTTGCCGCGGGGAGACAACAAGGCACGAGCCGGTGGCGACGAGACCTGCGGGGGTGCCACCACCATGCACTTCCCAGCCAGAAGGCCAAGATCACCAGCTCCTCGGATCCACCTCGACAGCGACTCCACCGCGTTGTCGGATCCACGATCTCGCCGTGATCAGCGCCAAGTTCTTAAGGAACGGCAACAAGAAGACGCTCGAACTCGCATCGAGCGCCGAAGAGAAGCGCGGCGTCAATCCGACCAGCGCGCCGGGCCCGCTGTTGACATGCATGCGCCAGGGGAACCAGGCGACTTGCCGTATGCGGTAGGTTGCCCTGCGTTCACTCGTGAGCTGCGGCAAGTCCAAATGGTCCGACAAGAAAAATTTCAAGCCAGATGTGCCAGAGAAGTATGATGGCAGGACACACCCATCGGAGTTCCTCAGCATCTACACCATCGTGGTGCAGGCTGCGGGGGGACGAGACGACAAGATCCTCGCCAATTACTTCCCTCTGGTGCTCAAGCCAAACGTCAGATCTTGGCTCATGCACTTGCCGGACAGCTCCATATCTTCTTGGGCAGATTTGTGCCATCAGTTTGTCGGCGCCTTCACAGGCGGCCACAAGCCTCATGGCCAAGAGAGTGACCTTCACCAGCTCGCCCAGAGGGAAGGAGAGTCCCTGCGCAAGTTCATTCAAAGATTCAGCCGTGTGCACTACAACATCCCAGACGTCCACCCTGCCGCGGTGATCGGCGCGCTTCATCGAACGTCGCGAACCGCGGGATGAGGGAGGAGATGGCGATGTGCAAAGTCAAGGACGCCGATGAGCTGTATGCCTTGGCCGACAAGTGTGCACGTGTGAAGAAGGAAGAAGACCGGAGAGAACGTTGGAGCAGGATCGACGGTGAGGAGACCGCCTGCAAAGAAGAGCCGTGGCGGAACAATGAAAGAAGAAGAGCAAAGAGGTACTAGTTGTCGAGCAGTCCGGCAACGGAGGTGGCGCCAAGAAGGCCAAAGCTAGTGGCTCCGGCAAGGAGGTTACCGCCGACACCGACCGCCAAGCTGTGGCGGCCGCCGACAAGCCGGACAGCTCCAACAAACAGTACTATAAGATTCACCGCACCAAGGGCCACGATCTCCAGAGCTGCAAGAAAGTCGAGCAGCTCGTTGAACTATAGAAGGCTGAGTACGAGCGGCGAGACAAGGAGAAGGCTCAGGAAGGTGCTGGTGCAGCTAGTAAGAAGAGACCCGGCGGGGAGGACGCCCGGCAAGGCCAAGCAGCAAGCAGAGAGCAGACCTCCCGCCGCCGCGATAAGGATGAAGACGATGATGACGACAAAGACATGGAAGACGATGAAGCTGACGAGCAGGAGTTTCAGAAGGCAACAGAGGTTCTCTGCATTAACGGTGGTGCTTCTCTGCATACCTCGCACCGCCAACTCAAGCAATGGATGCGGGAGGTCAATGCAGCAGAACCATCCGTGGAGTCATGTAGACCTCTGAAGTGGTCCAGCACGGCCATCATTTTTGATATTGAGGACCACCCTGATCGCATAACTGCGGCCGGGTGCTTGCCGATGTTGGTCTCACCAACTATATGCAACCTCAAGGTCACTAAGATGTTGGTTGACGGCGGGGCCGGCCTGAAATCGATCTCCTGCGCAGTGCTCGAAGCTTCAAATCCTCGACAATGAGCTCAAAGAAACTGGCACTTTCCAAGGAATCAACCCAGGAAGGAGCAAGCCGAAAGGGAAGATCACGTTGCCGATAACATTTGGCAGCGAACTAAATTTCAGGACTGAGAGGGTCACATTCGACGTTGCTGATTTCCCATTGCCCTACAATGGGATACCTGGTCGTCCAGCACTCGCCAAGTTCATGGCAGCCTCTCATTATGCATACAATCTGCTCAAGATGCCTGGCCCGATAAGCGTCATTTCTGTTCATGGCGACAAGAAGGATGCGCTTATCTGCGCCGACAAGATTTACCGGGATGCAGCAGCTGCGACGGATAGCAAACCACTTGCGCTGAAGCTCCGGGGAAGAAGAAGACCACCTTGTCCGGCAAGAGCTCGATGCCCACTCCGCAAGCGCACCTCTTCGGAGTGCTGCGCTACCATCGAGGACGCACCATCGAGCTCCACCGCAAGTGCAAGAAGATGATGGCGGCTCCGCCAAGACCAAGAAGGTGCCCGCCAAGGAGGACGGCATCGGTGGTACCTTCACCATCGATTGCCACGCTGACCCTAAATAGGAAGGCGCTTCGTTGCTTTCTGCGGGCGAATGTCGATGTGTTTGCATGGCAACCATCCGACATCCCGTGTTCCTGTGAAAGTAATTGAGCACCACTTAGCTGTTTGTCCTCATGCGCAGCCCGTCAAGCAAAAAGTTAGGAAGCAGGCAGTGGAGCGCCAAGAATTCATAGCAGAAGAGATCAAGAAGTTGGAAGCAGCAGGCCTTGTTAGAGGAGTGCTCCATCCCACGTGGTTGGCCAATCCAGTAGTTGTACGAAAGGCAAATGGGAAATGGAGACTTTGTATTGACTTCACGGATGTTAATAAAGCTTGTCCCAAAGACCCATTTCCCTTGCCGCGTATAGACCAGATTGTTGACTCCACGGCTGGATGTGATTTGCTTTCATTTCTTGACGCATATTCAGGATATCATCAGATCTTCATGGCAGAATAGGATGAAGAGAAAACCGCATTCATTACACCATGTGGCACATACTGCTTCATACAGATGCCTTTTGGTTTGAAGAATGCTGGTTCAACGTTTGCAAGAGTGGTCCACGATGCTTTTGAGCCCCAAATGCACAGAAATGTAGAAGCCTACATGGATGACATAGTGGTCAAGAGCAAGGGCAAAGCAACTCTGGTTCAAGATTTGGATGAGACCTTTGCAAATCTGCGCAAGATCAACCGCAAGCTCAACCCCGAGAAGTGCGTGTTTGGAGTCCCTTCCGGCAAGCTTCTCGGGTTCTTCGTGTCTCAGAGGGGAATTGAAGCCAACCCCGACAAGATTAAGGCCATTGAGCAGATTGAAGCACCAAAGCGCGTCAAGGATGTAAGAAGGCTTGCGGTTGCGTGGCTGCTCAAGAGGTTTATCTCTAAGTCAGCTGAGTGCGCCCTGCCATTTTTCAAGATTTTGAAAAAGGCAGGTCCAATGAAATGGACTCCCGAAGCGGAGGCTGCACTGCAGGACTTAAAGAGGTACCTGTCCTCCACTCCAATACTTGTCGCACCTAGGCCACAAGAGAAGTTGCTGCTGTACATAGCGGCAACCAATCAAGTGGTTAGTGATGTGTTAGTAGCGGAAAGGGAGGCAGATGATGAGCCGGCAACCGAGGCAGGTGCATCCAGCGACAAGCAGGGGGCTTCGCCGTCAAGCTCTGGCCCCGACAAGGACGGATATGCGCAAGATTGCGACAAGATACAGAAAAGGATGGTGCAGCGCCCGGTCTACTTTGTCAGTTCCCTTCTGCAGGGGGCTAGGTCAAGGTACTCTGGTGTGCAGAAGCTGCTTTTCGGCCTCCTCATGGCCTCGAGAAAGCTGCGCCATTACTTCCAAGCACATGAGATAACAGTTGTCACTCGCTTTCCCTCAAGAGGATATTGCAAAATCCGAAGCAACAGCAGGATTGTCGAGTGGGCACTGAACTATCAATCTTTGGCCTCAAGTTTGAAAGCACTTCAACTATCCAAAGCGAGCATTGGCAGAGTTTATAGCGAATGGACGCCAACGCAAGATGAAGAAATTCCGAGACGAGCATCCCCGCTAAGGAAGCAAATAAGGAGTGGCTTATGTATTTTGACGGTGCCTTCTCTCTCAAAGGCGCCCGTGTCTGGCGTCTGCTTATCGCACCCACCGGAGAGCACCTCAAATACATAGTCCAAATGCACTTTCCCAAGGAGCAAGCAACAAATAATACTGCAGAGTATGAAGGTTTGCTTGCCGATCTCAGGATTGCAGTGGACCTTGGGATCAAGAGGCTTATCGTCAGGGGTGACTCGCAGCTTGTCGTCCGCCAAGTAAACAAAGATTATCAGAGTCCATTGATGGAAGCCTACGTTGATGAAGTGAGAAAGCTAGAAGAACACTCTAAAGGCCTGCAAATGGAACATGCTCCAAGAGCTCAGAATGATATTGCTGATGGCCTGTCAAAGTGTGCTGCACTCAAGTTACCCGTGGAACCAGGAATTTTTGTGCTCAAGCTGACTCAACCAACTGTAACACCATCGACCGGACAAAGCAAGAAGAGGAAGTTGGTTTCTGGTGACTACTTTCCGGCAGAGCTCCCTGAAGCCGCCGCCAAGAGGGTCCTCAAAATCAACACATATATCGCTGAGGAGCAGTCTGCTCCGACAAGCCCTAGGGTTTGCTTCGTTGAAGCAGACGCTCCCGACAAGTCTTGCTCTGGCAAGCTTGCCGGGGATCATCTAGCTCCGGCCGAACCGCAGGTTCTTGCCGTAGAAGCTGATGTTCCCGCAGCGGCGGATGTGCCTTTAGTCCTTGTTGTCGAGCCGCAAGCTCCAACATGGGTGCAGCAGATTGTCCATTTTCTTCAGACAGGAGAACTTCCCGAAGAGCAAGAAGAAGCGGAAAGAGTAGCCCGACAATCAAGTATGTACCAGTTTGTTGACAACATCCTGTACAGAAGAAGACTCAACGGAGTGAAATTGAAGTGTATTTGCCGGGAAGATGGACAGAAGCTGTTGGCAGAGATACACGGAGGCATATGTGGTCACCACATTGGCGCAAGAGCACTTGCCGGCAAAGCTTTCCGGCAAGGTTTCTTCTGGCCGGAAGCCCTCCAGGATGCAACTGCACAAGTAACCAAGTGTGAAGCGTGCCAGTTCCATTCAAAACAGATACACCAGCCAGCTCAAGCTCTTCAGACGATCCCTTTGTCCTGGCCATTTTCGGTCTGGGGGCTCGACATCCTTGGCCCCTTCCCCCGAGCTGTCGGGGGCTTTGAGTACTTGTACGTCGCAATCGACAAGTTCACAAAGTGGCCGGAAGTGGAAGCAGTGAGGAAGGTGACAGCACAGTCAGCAGTCAAGTTCCTCAGCTCAATTGTTTGCTGTTTTGGGATACCTAACCGGATCATCACCGACAACGGCACCAATTCACGAGTCGCACCTTCATGCAGTACGTCCAAGATCTTGGCGCCAAGGTCTGCTTTGCTTCTGTTGCTCATCCGAGGAGCAACGGTCAAGCAGAGAGGGCAAATGCTGAAGTGCTGCGTGGACTCAAGACCAGAACTTTTGACAGGCTGCGCAAGTGCGGAAGAAACTGGATTGAGGAGCTGCCGGTGGTTCTTTGGTCGATCAGGACGACACCAAATCGAGCCACTGGCCAGACACCTTTCGCTCTAGTCTATGGAGCAGAGGCAGTTCTCCCATGGAACTCAGATACGGATCACCTCGAGTACTCGCTATGATGAGCTTGAGCAAGAGCAGTTGCAGACAAGATGACGCTGCTCCTTGAGGAGGATCGTCTTCGTGCTCTTGACGAGCTGCTCGTTATTAGCAAGCTTTGCGCCGCTACCATAGCCGCAGTTAGTGCCGTAAGCTTCGAGGAAGGCGACCTTGTTCTTTCGCGCTCAATCCGCCAAGAATTCCAACAAGTTGATGCGAAGTGGGAAGGCCCTTATCGGGTGAAACGAGTCACTAGGCCTCGGCGCTGTCCGCTTTGAGACCGAAGATGGCGTTCGGTGAGCAACTCTCGGAATATAGAGCATCTCCGTAAGTTTTACCCATAGGCGCGGTTGCGGAACCTGCTCAAGCAACCACCCTTTTGTACAAGTCTTGCCGCTGTTGCATGTAATCCTTTGTACAAAGCCGGGCGCAGACCCCGTGCATCAGTAAAGCTTATGTACTGCGCACAACTTGTCAATTTCATGCTTTCATCATTATTTTGCATGTATCATTTGACATTTTGTGCAGCATCCGCACCCGGTAAGCGATAACGAGCCACTAGGCTCCATAACTTTATTTTCTCCTCTTTCTTCTCAAATGAAAGGAGGGTTCATCCGCCCACAAGTTAGCCAGGGGGGAAGGAGAAGATAATGGTGTGGGCCACCAAGTGTCGCTCGAGGAAGTATCGCCTTGCCGGGAAGCAAACGACAGAAAAGCTAAGTTGCTAAGTTTAAGCAATCAGTTTTTAAAATTTTTTAAGTTATCTTCCTCGAACGATAGTACTTTGTATGGAAAACCTATGCGTGGAGGAACCAACTCGCAGCTAGTCGCACCCTTACTTTGTTTCGAGTCCGCTCAACAACTTAAGTGCGCTGCAACTAGTTGCGACAAGATTGCTTGTCGGAGGCGGCATCGCCAGCAGGCTGCTGAGGTTCCGCACTCAGCGCTCGCGGCAAAGGTGCTTGCACCGACAAGTTCCCTAAAAGCGCAGGGCACAAACATACAAAGGAAGAAATCAAGTAAAGGGAATAACATTGCAATCGTTGCCTAAGATAGAGTATATTACAAAATAACTTGTCGCAGATCTAATAGATTGTTCTCCTAAACATGATCTGCAGCGACAAGGGAAAGATAAACTTGGCGGCCTAGTCCACGCGGTCGCCGTCAAGCCTCTTGAATCCGCTCACCCTGTCCACGATGGGTGCGACAAGGGCCTTGAGTGCTTCGGACGCGGCGATCGGCGGCGAGGACTTGAGGACGTTGGTGAAGTTGACGCCTGGATTGCGGAAGGCCACCTTCATCAGCACCTTCTGAAGGGCTCCGGCACAGATTTGGCGCGACTCGTCGGCCAGCTGCTTTGGGATCTCCTCCCGGAGCCGCTGGAGACCCGTCAACACGCCCTTGAAGAACAGGCTGAGCTTGGCGCTGGGTTGAAGGCGCTCGTCGGTGGAGTACCCGAGGTCCACCATCCCCAGCTCCATCAGCTCATTATGGATAGCAGCGGCAGTATCCACAAGACCCTCCGTCCAGTGCATCACGCTATCCCTGAGAGTATTCTGGGTGGTCACAGCGTTCGCCAGCAGCTCCTCGTTGGCTTTGATCTTCTCCAACAGGCCCACTTCTCGCTCCTTGGCGCCGCCCAGCGCCTCCGTCGAGGTGGCTGATTTCAGCTCCAAATCTGCCTTGGAGTCCTTGGCGGCGCCGAGCTCTTTGATCTTCTCAAATAAACGACCCTGCAACTCACCAAGAGTATAGGCGTCCTTCTCGCGCTCGCGCTTTAGCCCGGTGACCTCCTCGCCGCTCTTCTGGAGGGTGGTCTCCAGCTGCGCCACCCTCGTCTCTAATTCCTTCTTGGCGGCCTCAGCAGCTGCGGCGGCGTCCTTTGCCTCTTTGAGTGCTCCACCAATTGATTGCTCGCGCGCGGAAAGATCTTCCTCGTAGCTGTCGAGGTTGATCTTCCGCTGCGCCAGCTCGCCTTCTTGCGCAGAGAGCTTCTCGCCGGCGAGCCTTTGCTGCTCCTCGACCTCGGCCTTCTCCAAGATGAAGGTCGTGCGCTCTTCGGAAAGTTGCTCCCGCGCTTCTGCTATGTCCCGGAGAGTCTCTTTGTTGGCGCGCCGAAGCTCTTCTGCGCGCTTCTCCATGTCAGCTCCCGCCCTCGCGACAAGTGCTTCCCGCGACTCCAGCTTGGCTTGTCGGGCGTGGTAGAGCGACAACAGCTTCTTCAGCAGCTGCTCCTCCTCAGACTCGCCACTGCTGCTGCTTGGCACGTTAACCATGACAGCCCAATGAGGCGAGCAGCTCCACGTCAAGGTCTCTCCTCGACCGACGCCACGAGCTCGACGCCCATGGAAGCTTGATGAAGACACCGTCGCCGCCTTCGATAGGCGCTGGCTGGGGCTCTTGAGCCTGGTGCTGCATCGGTGGCGGAGGATCGGCGATCTGCGAAGCGCCAAGGCCCCACGGCCTCGGGGCCAAGACGACCACCTGCACCCCTCCCAGCCTCTGCGCCCAAGAGCCTTGGCGGCCTCGCTGGCAGACTGTCGGCGCCGGCCTCCTCTTCCATGTTGGCGGCGTCGCCATTGTTGCCTGGCGTCCTCCTCGCCGGCAACCTCTATCTCCATCGGCTCTCCGGCGGATGGATCTGATGATCAGAGAAAGAAAGAACAATCAAGCAGATGTTCAAAAAGAAGAACAGAAGAAAGAGAACCTAAGGGAGATTTTCAAGTAAGAAGATTACCTGCAATGGGATCCGTAGCCACGGTCTCCACCATCGGAGGGTCGTCGGCGCTGCCCCTTGTCGGAGAAGCTCCCCTTGTCGGAGAGGCCTCCCTTGCCGGAGAGCGCTCCCTTGGCGGAGATTTCTCCCTTGGCGGCATAGTAGAAGCAGACAGGACTTCAGGAGTGACTTCCGGGACCTCCTGATGAGGCTGCTCTGCTCCTACACAAATCAACAAGCCAGAAATCAGTAAAGAAGGAGCACCCAAGCACACCTAACCGTAAGAAATGAATCAAATACTTACGCTGGGGGCCTGGCTGGGGCTGCTCTGATGAAGGGTCGCGGATCCGCAAGGAGTCTCAGACGCGCCTGTCAGCCATTACGGGGAATCGTCTTCGACGACAACCACCGGAGTCTTGGCCCTCTTCGACGCCCTCTGAGCCAGCGTCCTGAAGAAGGAAAGAGCTCAGAATGAAGCAAGTCAGATACAAGACAAAGCAGTAAATTGAAGAATTACAAGTAGCAGCGACAAGATCTTACTCTTCCTCTTCTTCCTCGGAGCTGAGAGCGGAGAAGTCAAATTCCGCTCCAGTGCGACGAGCTGGAGGAGTAGGCTCCCTCGGACGCTTGGCGGGTGCGGGGCCGTGGCTCGAAGGCCCGCTCCGTTCTTTGTGGCGGCATGAGGCGCCCAGCTGCAACAGTTCTTGCTGGTGTGGAGCGCGGGCGGCGAGGCGGCTGTTGGCCCGTCTGCCGCCCCGCCACTTCTCCGGTCTTGCGGAGGCGTCTTCTTGGCGGGGCCGCGGGCTCCTCCCGCGGCAAGCTACTTGACGGCGGAGGGGAGGCGCCCCCGGCAGGCTCGTTCGGCTCAGCGTCGGGCTCGGCCTGCTCCTCCTCACTGGCGAACTCTTCTCGATCGGCAAGGCTTGCCGCCTCGGCTGCCTCTGCCTCCTCGACAGTAAATCCAACCTTGTGGCGATGCACGCCATCTCTTGCTCGGTGGTGTCGCGGGTGAGCCACTTCTGCTCGTCGGCACGGATCGACACTTCTTCCAAGTTGTCGAATAACTGCTGCACGACATCGTTGGCGGGCTCCTGCCAAGTTGGAACGATTCCATGGGAATCGCACAACGGCATCATCGCGCGGATGCGGTCAAGCGACGAGTTGTTGCACAAAGGCACGACTCCCCTCGGCAACATGAACCACTCGGGGTGATCTGCATCAGGCTTGAACAGCTCCCGCAACATGGCATCCAGCTCCAAGACAGTGAAGTTCCAATTGAGTCCCGGACGCAGCCTCATGATGTCCGCCGCGTTTTGGAACTCCCAAGCAGGCCTCCCCTCTCCGCAAAGGCGCAATGCGCGGCGAAGGAAATCCGCGCCAACAGCTCCTACGGTAAGCCCGGCATGCCCGAGGCGCAGGATCCGGTCACGGCAATCTTCAACTTGGCATCCTCCGCGCCAAGTTGCTCCAATCGTGTCCCAAGACTATGGGAGTTTGGCGCAGGCAGTGAAAGGCTGTGGGTCCTCCTCTATAATCCAACACCAATCGGCTCTCCACTCCTCCCACTTGCTACGCAACTCTCCATCAAGATATGCTTCCTTCTTGCCGATCCTGGAGATCCATGCAATCCCTCCGGCAAGCGGCTCTCCTCTCTCTATGCGGGGCATGAAGTAATGGCGGAAAAGTGCTACATTTGGGTGGACCTCGACAAAGTTCTCGCAGAGGTGTGCGAAAACGGCCATGGTGAGGACGGCGTTGGGGGTGAAATCAAGGAGGCGGAGGCCATATGTGTTCATGACGTCGCAAAAGAATTCGGAAAAGGGCGGGCAGAGCCCGCAGTGGAAGAAAAGCGCGAAGAAAGGGTACCCGACGGAAACCTTCTCGGATGTGGCGGCGGAGATCACCCTCGTGCGCGGATGCGCCCGCGTCTCCGTCGACCAGAAGAGGTAATACAGCTCTCGCATCTCCTTCGCGTCGAGCAGGGGATCAAGAGGGCCCGCCTTCCGCAGCGCCATGAGCAGCTGCGCCTCGGCCGACTTCACCCCTTTGCCCTTGTCGGCTTTGGAGCCATGGCGGAGGTGGTGGAGGAACTGACGGCGTTGGTGGCGCCCGGTGGCAATGGGGAGGGGCCGGCGTCGCTCTCTTTGGACTTGAGAAGAAGGGGAGCGGCGGTGGTTTTGATGTGACAAGAACGGCAAGTGGGCGCCCTGCCCCTGCTTCCCCCGCTTATAAGGAGGGAGAGGGGTAGGCGTTCGATTTTCCCATTAAAGAAAGCTCCCCACGATCTCTCCCACGACGCCACGTCCGGAACGTGCTGCCTCGTGGGGACGTGGTGGGTCCGAGGCGAATAATCGCTCGATCTAGGCGCGGCGTGCCGTAATCGCTTTTGGGCCTGGCCCAACAGAGCTCGCGGCGCAGTGTGACCCAGCCGGGGCTCTGTCGGTGTACTAGAGTAGGGTACCCTAGTATCCCGAACTCGTGCACGGGCAATCGCAGCACCAGCGGCAGGCTGGCCTAGTGACCGCCAAGTCCTCCATGGCTCCTTTGGAGCCATTCAAGAGCAAAGTATCCAAGGCCCCGGCAAGAGGAGCTTGCCGGGAAGGCCACTCAAGGCACGAAGGAAACAAGACCCCGGCAAGAGGAGCTTGCCGGGAAGGCTTGGCGAGCGACAAGCTCCCGAGCGCGACAATGATTCAGCCGCGGCAAGGTGCTTGACGCGGCAGGCAACCTCTCTTCATCTCCGCTCCAGCTCGTCCGCCAATGTGTCGCCGTGGGGCTACTCCAGGCACGCGTGTCAAAGGGCTGTGCAGCCAGCGGGGAGCAGCGATAAGCGGCGCTGACAAGCTACCATCGTGGCAAACGGAGGCGCACTTGACGGTCCTTATTGCATCGTTTCAGCGATGAGGACGGGCATTTATTACTCTTGTCCCTTGCCGAATTAGGTATAGATCACTGTACACTGTACAAAGCGGTGTACCAACCACTGTTTTTCCTGTTTTACCCTTGTCTACTTGCCACCTGTGGTGACCCCTTGAACCTATAAAAGGAGGCCCAAGGGAAACGTAGAAAGGGTTCGGCTCCGGTTGAGTTCATTCGACTCATTCGAGACCACACTCACTCAGGCTAGGTTTTGTAGCTCTCATTGCTCCCTAGCAAGAACACAATACAATCAACCAAGCAGCAGTAGGAGTATTATCTCTCTGGAGGGCTCCGAAGCTG
Organism: Aegilops longissima; assembly: GCA_021605205.1. Classification (NCBI taxonomy): domain Eukaryota; kingdom Viridiplantae; phylum Streptophyta; class Magnoliopsida; order Poales; family Poaceae; genus Aegilops; species Aegilops longissima. The sequence continues at coordinate 541,939,654 of CM038681.1, read as the reverse complement.
GGTAAATCTTCTTGTGTGCATCGCCTCGATCCGCTCTTTGTGCATTCTCCGCCCCCCATCGAACCACAAGGGACTCGGTCCGCCAGGTCCCATAGGTGTTCGTGGGTCACGATCAGCTTCCCCGACAGAATTTTGCTTCTAGAAATCTTTTAGATTCGGCCGCGGGAGGTACTTTTATGGAAATCACTCTAGGAGATGCTACTAAACTCCTAGATAATATTATGGTTAATTATTCTCAATGCCATACTGAAAGATCTACTAATAAAAAAGTGCATGCGATAGAAGAAATTAATGTTTTGAGTGGAAAGATGGATGAACTTATGAAATTATTTGCTACTAAGAGTGTTTCTTCTGATCCTAATGATATGCCTTTGTATACCTTGATTGAGAATAATAATGAATCTATGGATGTCAATTTTGTTGGTAGGAATAATTTTGGTAACAACACGTATAGAGGGAATTTTAATCCAAGGCCTTATCCTAGTAATCCTTCTAATAATTATGGAAATTCCTACAACAACTTTTATGGAAATTTTAATAAGATGCCCTATGAATTTGAAAGTAGTGTTAAAGAGTTTATGAATTCACAAAATAATTTTAATGCTTTGCTTGAAGAGAAATTGCTTAAAGTTGATGATTTGGCTAGGAACGTTGATAGAATTTCTATTGAGGTTGATTCTTTAAAGCTTAGATCTATTCCTCCTAAGCATGATATCAATGAGTCTCTCAAAGCTATGAGAATTTCCATTGATGAGTGCAAAGAAAGAACCGCTAGGATGTGTGCTTCCAAAGATGCCTTTTATTAAAGCGTGTTCTTCTAATTCCTACGAAAATCAAGAAGAAGATCTAAAAGTTATTGATGCGTCCGCTATTAAATCTTTGTTTTGCAATATGAATATTGATGAAACTGAATATGATCTTCCTTTACCTAGAAGGCGTTCTAAGAATTCGGAGTTTTTAGATCTTGATGATGAAATTGATAAAAGTGGGATTGAAAGAAATAAAAATCTAGATGTTGCTAAACCCACTATATTGGATCTCAAGGAATTTAATTATGAAAATTGCTCTTTAATTGATTGTATTTCCTTGTTGCAAACCGTGCTAAATTCTCCTCATGCTTATAGTCAAAATAAGGCCTTTACCGAACACATTGTTGATGCCTTGATGCAATCTTATGAAGAAAAACTTGAGTTGAAAGTTTCTATCCCTAGGAAACTCTATGATGAGTGGGAACCTACTATCGTTCTTGATATAGATTGCAATCCTTCATGTCCTATTATTCTTGGTAGACATTTCCTTAGAACGATTGGTGCAATTATTGATATGAAGGAAGGGAATATTAGATTCCAATTTCCATTAAAAAAAGGCATGGAACACTTCCCTAGAAAGAAAATAAAATTACCATATTAATCTATTATGAGAGCCAATTATGGATTGCCTACCAAAGATGGCAATACCTAGATCTATCCTTGCTTTTATGCCTAGCTAGGGGCGTTAAACGATAGCGCTTGTTGGGAGGCAACCCAATTTTATTTTTTATTTTTTGTTTTTGCTTCTGTTTAGGAATAAATAATCCATCTAGCCTATGTTTATATGTGGTTTTATATTTTAATTAGTGTTTGTTCCAAGTTAAGCCTATTGGATCTTCTTGGATGATAGTTATTTGATCTTGCTGTAATTTCCAGAAACTTTGCGCTCAGTGCCCGAATTGTTAAAAATCACCAGAACGTGATAAAATATTTATTCCAATTGATGCTGATCAATAAACAAATTTTCCAGGTCGTCTAATTTTGGTAGAATTTTTTGAGTTCCATAAGTTTGCGTTAGTTACAGATTACTACAGACTGTTCTGTTTTTGACAGATTCTGTTTTACGTGTGTTGTTTGCTTATTTTGATGAATCTATGGCTAGTAAAATAGTTTATGATCCATAGAGAAGTTGGAATACAGTAGGTTTAACACCAATATAAATAAAGAATGAGTTCATTACAGTACCTTAAAGTAGCCTTTTGTTTTCTTTCTCTAACGGAGCTCACGAGATTTCTATTGAGTTTTGTGTTGTGAAGTTTTCAAGTTTTGGGTGAATTCTTTTGATGGATTAGGGAACAAGGAGTGGCAAGAGCCTAAGCTTGGGGATGCCCATGGCACCCCCAAGATAATCCAAGGACACCAAAAAGTCAAAGCTTGGGGATGCCCCGGAAGGCATCCCCTCTTTCATCCACTTCCATCGGTAATTTACTTGGAGCTATATTTTTATTCACCACATGATATGTGTTTTGCTTGGAGTGTCTTGTATTATTTGCGTCTTTGCTTGTTATTTTACCACAATCATCCTTGCTGTACACACCTTTTGAGAGATCCATACATGAATTGGAATTTGATAGAATACTCTATGTGCTTCACTTATATCTTTTGAGCTTGATAGTTTTGCTCATAGTGCTTCACTTATATCTTTTTGAGCGTGATAATTTTTTCTCTAGTGCTTCACTTAGATCTTTTAGAGCACAGTGGTGTATTTCTTTTAAAGAAACTTGATCTCTCATGCTTCACTTAGATTATTTTGAGAGTCGTTAATAGCATGGTAATTTGCTTAATGTTAATATACCTGGTATTCAAGATATGTGAAACTTTCTTTTGAGTGCGTTGAATACTAAGATAAGTTTGATGCTTGATAACTGTTTTGAGATATGAAGATAGTGATATTACAGTCATGCTAGTTGAGTAGTTGTGAATTTAAGAATACTTGTGTTGAAGTTTGTGATTCCCATAGCATGCACGTATGGTGAACCGTTATGTGATGAACTCGGAGCATGATTTATTTATTGATTGTCTTCCTTATGAGTGGCGGCAGGGGACAAGAGGTGGTCTTTTCCTACCAATCTATCCCCCTAGGAGCATGCACGTAATACTTTGCTTTGATAACTTCTAGATTTTTGCAATAAGTATATGAGTTCTTTATGACTAATGTTGAGTCCATGGATTATACACACTTTTTCCCATCCTTCCACCGTTGCTAGCCTCTCTAATAACGCACACCTTTCGCCGGTATCATACACCCACCATATACCTTCCTCAAAACAGCCACCATACCTACCTATCATGGCATTTCCATAGCCATTCCGAGATATATTGCCATGCAACTTTCCACCATACCGTTTATTATGACACGCTCCATCATTGTCATATTGCTAGCATGATCATGTAGTTGACATCGTATTTGTGGCAAAGCCACCGTTCATAATTCTTTCATACATGTCACTCATGTTTCATTGCATATCCCGGTACACCGCCGGATGCAATCATATAGATCACATTTTGTTCTAAGTATCGAGTTGTAATTGTTGAGTTGTAAGAAAAATAAAAGTGTGATGATCATCATTATTAGAGCATTGTCCCAAGTGAGGAAAGGATGATGGAGACTATGATTCCCCCACAAGTCGGGATGAGACTCCGGACAAAAAAAAAAAGAGGCCATAAAAAAGGCCCAAATAAAAAAATGAGAGAAAAAGAGAGAAGGGACAATGTTACTATCCTTTTACCACACTTGTGCTTCAAAGTAGCACCATGATCTTCATGATAGAGAGTCTCTCATTTTGTCACTTTCATATACTAGTGGGAATTTTTCATTATAGAACTTGTCTTGTATATTCCAATGATGGGCTTCCTCAAATGCCCTAGGTCTTCGTGAGCAAGCGAGTTGGATGCACACCCACTTAGTTTGTTTTGTTAAGCTTTCATATACTTATAGCTCTAGTGCATCCATTGCATGGCAATCCCTACTCACTGACATTGATATCTATTGATGGGCATCTCCATAGCTCGTTGATACGCCTAGTTGATGTGAGACTATCTTCCCTCTTTTTTGTCTTCTCCACAACCACCATTCTATTCCACATATAGTGCTATATCCATGGCTCACGCTCATGTATTGCGTGAAGGTTGAAAAAGTTTTGAAAATGTTAAAGTATGAAACAATTGATTGGCTTGTCATCGGGGTTGTGCATGATTTAAATACTTTGTGTGGGGAAGATGGAGCATAGCCAGACTATATGATTTTGTAGGGATAACTTTCTTTGGCCATGTTATTTTGAGACGGCATAATTGCTTAGTCAGTATGCTTGAAGTATTATTATTTTTATGTCAATATGAACTTTTGTCTTGAATCTTTTGGATCTGAATATTCATACCATGATTAAGAAGATTTACATTGAAATTATGCCAAAGTATCACTCCGCATCAAAAATTCTCTTTTTATCATTTACCTACTCGAGGACGAGCAGGAATTAAGCTTGGGGATGCCTGATACGTCTCCAACTATCTATAATTTTTGATTGCTCCATGCTACTTTACCTATTGTTTTGGACTATAATGGGCTTTATTTTCCAATTTTATATTATTTTTGGGACTAACCTATTAACCGGGGGCCCATCCCAGAATTGCTGTTTTTTGCCTTTTTCAGTATTTCGAAGAAATAGAATATCAAATGGAGTCCAAAAGGAATGAAACCTTCGGAAACGTGATTTTTTCACCGAACGTGATCCAGGAGACTTGGACCCTACGCCAAGGAACATCGGAGGCGGTCACGAGGGTGGGGGGCGCCCCCCCTAGGGCGTGCCCCCCTGCCTCATGGGCCCCCTGATGCTCCACCGACGTACTCCTTCCTCCTATATATACCTACGTACCCCCAAACGATCAGAACAGGAGCCAAAAACCTGATTCCACCGCCACAACTTCCTGTATCCACGAGATCCCATCTTGGGGCCTGTTCCAGAGCTCCGCCGGAGGGGGCATCCACCATGGAGGGCTTCTACATCAACACCATAGCCTCTCCGATGAAGTGTGAGTAGTTTACTTCAGACCTTCGGGTCCATAGCTAGTAGCTAGATGGCTTCTTCTCTCTTTTTGAATCTCAATACAATGTTCTCTTCCTCTCTCGTGGAGATCTATTCGATGTAATCTTCTTTTTGCGGTGTGTTTGTTGAGATCGATGAATTGTGGGTTTATGATCGAGCTTATCTATGAATAATATTTGAATCTTCTCTGAATACTTTTATGTATCATTGAGTTATCTTTGCAAGTCTCTTCGAATTATCCGTTTGGTTTGGCCAACTAGATTGGTAGTTCTTGCAATGGGAGAAGTGCATGGCTTTGGGTTCAATCTTGCGGTGTCCTTACCCAAAGGATGTAAAGGGTTGCAAGGCACGTATTGTATTGTTGCCATCGAGGATAACAAGATGGGGTATTTGTCATATTGCATGAATTTATTCCTCTACATCATGTCATCTTGCTTAAGGCGTTACTCTGTTTTTAACTTAATACTCTAGATGCATGCTTGATAGCGGTCGATGAGTGGAGTAATAGTAGTAGATGCAGAATCGTTTCGGTCTACTTGTCTTGGACGTGATGCCTATATACATGATCATACCTAGATATACTCATAACTATGCTCAATTCTGTCAATTGCTCAACTGTAATTTTGTAACATCCCAAATTTTCAATTTGGAATGTTATACATAGATCATCATGCATATCATAATTTTGTTGCATTGTAGGCTTGATCCTAGAAATTCCACACAACTCAAGGACCCACAGAGAGAGTTGGGGGTTTCATTATTTTCATATTTGAGTTTTCTCAAATTTTGAGAATAGGATCATTTGATTTTAATTATTTTATCTTCAATTATTTCTACTATCAAAATATGAGAGAGGGAATAAAATGACTTTCTCAAAATTAAGAAATAATGAAGATTTAATAATAAAATCAAATAAGATTTTATTTTGGAGTTTTTCGCCATTTTAATTGAATTTAGGAAAAATGCGCGTTTTTCAAAATTGCATTTAGGCCCCAAATAAATGTTCATCTAGTCCGCTTGATTTTAGAAGCCGGGAAAATTTATTTCGGATTTTTGGAGTCAGTTTAGTATTTCTTTTATTTTTCTTCACATGAATTATTAAAAAAAAAGTGTAACCGACCTTGGGCGTGCTCAGCGGGACTCCGCTCGAGGGCACTATATAAAAGCGCCTGGCGCTTCAGCCCACCGAGCCGCCCCACTCGCCGAACCCCCGCCCGCCGCCCCCCACGCCCCACCCTTAAACCCAAACCCTACGCCCGCTAAACCCTAACCTTAGCTCAGATCCACTTGCCGCCCGCCGCCCATTTGTTGACGGACGCCGCCCGCCTTCCGCTGACCTCGCGGACCCGCCGCCACAAGACTTCGCCGAGGTTCGCCGCCGCCTCGTAAACCATGCCGCCGGTTTTTTTTAAAAACCGAGCGGTTTTTCTTCGGTTTTGTTTCGGTTTTTTTAGTTTTTTTTGTTTCGGTTTTTTTAGGTTTAGGTTATATAGCGAACGTTCGTTCGTTTGTTCGTTTAACGAACGAGTTCGTCAGATTAGTTTAGTTAACGAACATTCGTTCGTTAACCCGTTCGTCGTTTTTCTTTTTCTCGGATTTAATCGCAACTTTTCTGATCATGATTTCTGATCTGGTTTTCGTTTTAGTATAACTTCTTGCTCGTTTATCGGAATCAGGCGATTGAAGCGCCTGGAGTTTCGTCTCGAAACCCTCTTTCCGAATAACCTACTTAAACAAGTTTTTGTTACTGTAAAAATTTGACCTAGATCCATATTAGTAAAACGAAGCTGTTTTCTTCTGCCGTTTGACTTTCGTTGCTTCGTTTGATTTGATTCTTTTGCAAACCGGAGTTCTTAAGTTGAACTATCTGGTTAGATCTTCTATTTGAGTTTTACCTGTGCATTAGATGAGTACTTATTGTATGCTTGTTTGTTTGTCCGTGATAGAATACCTTGAGCGCGCTTTGTTACTTCGAGTCTCTAGGTTTCGCGGATCATCAGCAAGTCAAGTAACACTTTGATCATACCTTTTCTACTACCCAGTTTTTATGCATTAGATCTATCCTCAAACATTGCATGATTATGATCTAATTAAATTGTGGGATGGAAAGTAGATGACGCACTTTTGCGATAGTTAGATCGTTGTAAGCCCTTTGTTTGATTTGAATGAAGTGATTTTGGGTGCATTTGCTCATGTGCATTTGGGTAGTGTTTCTCCTTAGACCTCATTCTATTCTTAATTACTCGTCTTTTCTAAACCCATCAGATGCCTCCAAGACGCGCGACCCGGTTTGTTTTTCCGCCAGAGATCACCCAATTGATTCAGCAGTTGAGAACACCTTGATTCAAACATTGGTGCGTAACCAAGGCAACAACAACAACAACAACAGCCCACCACCACCACCACTGCGGATCACTTGACTCATTTCTTAGACTGAATCCGCCGGTGTATTCCAAAGAGCACCGAGCCGATTGTAGCAGATGATTGGCTCCGCAAGATAGGAAGGAGTTGACCACCGCAGGATGCATGATGGGGAAAAGTGAAGTTTGTTGCACACCGGCTTGAAGGCCCTGCAAAGAAGATGGTGGGAAAATTTTACAGACCACTTACCCAGAGACACTGTCACATGGGATCAGCCAAGAAGCTTTCCAGACCGCCCATGTCTCGGCAGGAGCTATGGCCATGAAGAAGCGTGAGTTTCGCAACTTACACCAAGGAGGAAGGACTGTTGGCAAGATGTGGATGATTTGAGAAGTTAGCACGTTATGCCCCGGATGACGTTGCTACAGATGCTGCTATGCAGAGAAGTTTCGAAGGACTGAATGATGAGTTCAAGATGCAGTTGATGGTAGCAAGTTTCAATAACTACCAGGAGTTGGTAGACCGAGCCCTCATGATTGAAGGAAAACAACAAAGAAATTGAGAACCGCAAGAGGAAGTATGGACGGGGAAAGTATAACTCGAGCTTAGCGAAAGCCCGTTATACCCCTAAACAAGGAATTCAGTTTCAACATACCCATGGAGGAGGTAATTCGCACAACCATAATGGCACTAAGAATGGGAACGGAATGGAGGAAGCAATGGATGAACCGCACCAACCCGTCAACACCATCCAAGGTAGACTGAGTCACATCACTTGTTTTAAGTGCCGCAAGATGGGCATTATGCAAACGATCGTCCGAAGGCCGAATGGAAATGGCAATGGAAGCTCGAAAGAAGCCAAACCCTTTCAACAGGGGATGTGAACCACATTGATGTGGAGGAGGTTGAAGACCAGCCCGATGCAAGAATCGGTAAGTTTTTGGTTAAGTCATTTATGCAGTTGTTCTTTTCGACATGGTGCATCGCATTCATACATATCAAGGGATTTGTGGATAAGTACAAATTACCGACCCAAGCCCTTAGGTCACCCATGCTAGTAACCTCACCCGGAGCAGAATACATGGCTAGTAAATGGTGTGATCGACTGCCATTAAGGATTGGACACTATGTTTTTCCCTCAGACCTAATAGTTCTGGAATCCCAAGGACTGGATGTGATATTAGGAATGGATTGGTTATCGAAGTATGGAGGGAACATAGATTGCACCACAAAGTCAATTTTGCTCACCACACCAGAAGGAAGAAGGATCAAGTACGTATCACGACACGAGCCGAGGAGAGCGCAAGTAAATTGCTTATCAGGAGTTGTGCAGGAAGAAGTACCAGTGGTAAAGGATTTTCCTGATGTATTTCCGGAAGAGTTGCCAGGAATGCCACCAGATAGAGACATTGAGTTTTTGATTGAACTTTTACCAGGAACAGGTCCAATATCAAAGCGCCATCACAGGATGCCCGCATGTGATTTGGCGGAAATCAAGAAGCGATTAAGGAACTATTGGATAAAGGTTTTATACGCCCAAGTTCTTCACCTTGGGGATCACCCGCATCGTTAGTGGAGAAGAAGGATGGATCGTTAAGGATGGTTGTTGATTATCGTGGATTGAATGAAGTAACAATCAAGAACAAGTACCCACTACCAATGATAAATGATCTGTTTGATCGCTTGCAAGGAGCTAAAGTGTTTTCCAAGATCGACTTACGATCGTGGTACCATCGATTGAAGATTCGGGAGCAGGACATACCTAAGACAACGTTTACCACGAGATATGGACTGTATGAGTATACCGTTATGTCATTTGGACTGACTAACGCACCAGCCTATTTCATGAACCTGATGAACAAAGTGTTTATGGAGTTTTTGGATAAGTTCGTCGTGGTGTTCATTGATGACATTTTGATTTTCTCGAAGAATGAAGAGGAACATAAGGAACATTTGTGATTGGTTTTGAAGAAACTGAGGGAACACCAGTTATATGCCAAGTTCAGCAAATGTGAGTTTTGGCTAAAGGAAGTTCGATTTCTTGGACATGTTATATCCGGAGAAGGAATAGCAGTTGACCCCACAAAGGTTGAGACCAGAACCAAATGGGAAGCACCAACGACAGTTTGAGAGATTCGAGTTTCCTTGGACTCGCAGGATACTACCAAGATTCATTGAGAATTTCTCAAGGATTGCAAAGCCTATGATGAATTGTTGAAGAAGGATAACAAATTCATATGGACCGAGGACTGCGAGACAAGTTTTCAGAGTGAAGAAAAGATTGGTTACCTCACCAAGATTAATATTGCCGGATCAAACCAAGGATTATGAGGTGTATTACACGCTTCACGCCGAGGACTTGGAGCAGTGCTTATGCAGGAAGGAAGAGTTGTTTCAGTATGCTTCACGACAACTTAAGCCTCATGAGTTAAATTACGCCACACATGATTTGGAGTTAGCAGCCGTTGTGCATGCGTTGAAGACATGGAGACATTTTCTCATAGGAAATCATTGTGAAGTGTACACGGATCACAAGAGTTTGAAGTACATCTTCACACAGAAGAAATTAAATCTCAGACAGAGGAGATGGTTAGAGCTTATCAAGGATTATGATATGAGATTGCATTATCACCCCGGAAAGGCTAACGTTGTAGCAGACGCATTGAGTCGTAAGAGCCACGTCAATACCCTAATGATGGGAGGAATACCCCATGAGTTAGCCGAGGACCTTCGAGAGCTATGTTTGGAAATAGTTCCGAGAGGCTATGTAGCAGCATTGGAGATTCAGTCTACACTGATGGACAAAATCAGAGAAGCCCAAAAGGCAGATAAGGAAGTTGCCTCTATAAAGGAGAAAATGAGCAAAGGAAAAGCTAAAGGATTTCGTGAGGATGAGCACGATACCCTATGGTTTGAGGACCGTGTTTATGTGCCAAATAACCCGGAGATCAGGAAGTTAATTTTGCAAGAAGCCCATGATTCACCCTATTCGATTCACCCAGGAAATACCAAGATGTATTTGGATTTGAAGAATACTTTCTGGTGGACCGGAATGAAGAAGGATATTGCGGAGTATGTAGCAGTTTGCGATGTATGTCAGAGAGTAAAGGCAGAACATCAGAAGCCAGCAGGATTGTTACAACCATTGCCGATACCCGAATGGAAGTGGGATAAACTAGGCATGGATTTCATCACAGGTTTGCCAAAGACTCGTTCAGGATATGACTCGATTTGGGTCATAGTCGACCGCTTGACGAAGGTAGCTCATTTCATTCCAAATCAAGACTACCTATAGCAAGTGCTAAGTTGGCAAAGATATACACGACCAGAATTGTGTGTTTACACGGAGTTCCGAGGAGTATCGATCGGATAGAGGAACCCAATTTACCTCAAAGTTTTGGAACCAGTTACACGAAACATTGGGACCAGATCGAATTCAAGATAGCTTTCCACCCACGATCGATGGATGACGGAGAGAGGGTCAACCAGATTTTGGAGGATATCTTCGAGAGCTTGTGCACTAGATTATGGATCTAGTTGGGATGATAATTTGTCAGATGCAGAATTTTCTTATAACAACAGTTACCAAACCAGCTTGAAGATGGCACCTTCGAGGCTCAGATGGTAGGAGATGCAGGACACCGTTGTCATGGGACTAAACCGAGATCGCCAATTGTTTGGACTAGATTTGATTAAGGAGTCTCGAGGAAGGTTAAACTGATTCGAGATAGGCTCAAGGTAGCCCAGTCCTGCATGAAGAGCTATGCGGATTCAAAGTGCAAGGCGATTGAATACGGTTGGAGACAGAGTATATCTTAGAGTATCCCCGCTCGAGGAGTTAAGCGCTTTGGAGTTAAAGGAAAATTAGCACCACGCTTCGTTGGACCGTATAAGATTTTGCAACGCATGGGAGAAGTTGCTTATAAGCTGGAATTGCGGAGGGACTATCAGGAGTTCATGATGTATTCCATGTTTCTCACCTGAAGAAATGTCATTCGAGATTGCAGATATACCGTTAAGAGACACAAAGTACACGGAAGCAATTCAGTTGAAGGATGACTTAACATATGAGGAAAAACCAGTCAAGATTCTCGATTATGCCAAGAGAGTTACTCGCAGCAAGGTTATCAAGTTTTGCAAGGTTCAGTGGAGCCACCACATCAAGATGAAGCCACCGGGAAAGAGAGGAAGATTTGCTCAAGGACCACCTCACCTATTTTCTAGCCAACCCGAATCTCGAGGGCGAGATTCACCTTAAGGGGGGTAGGTTTGTAACATCCCAAATTTTCAATTTGGAATGTTATACATTAAGTCATCATGCATATCGTATTTTCTCGCATTTTTCCGATCCTAGAAAATTTCACGCAACTCAAGGACCCTCGGAGAGAGTTGGAGATTTCATTATTTTCATATTCGGGTTTTCTCAAATTTTGAAAATAGGATCATTTGGATTTATTTATTTATCTTCAAAAGTTTTTCCTATAAGAAAATTTAGAGAGGGAATAATATGACTTTCCCAACATTTAGGAAAAATGAAGATTTAATAAATAAATCAAATTTTGGTTTTTCGAAGTTTATTTGCTTTAGGGAAAAAAATGAGTATTTTAAAAATATGCATTTTTGCCCCGTTTTAAAGTTCATTTTGTTCGACTCATTTTTAAGAGTCGGGGAAAATTAATTTTATTTAATTTGGAGTTCGTTTAGTTTTATTTTAAGTTGTTTCGTTTTGTTTTAAAAAAATGCAGCGCCCACCGGGCCAAGGGCCCACTGGCCCGCCGCCGCCCAAGACCCTCCACCCCTCAAGGCTTCCCCGCCTGGGAGGAGTCCCCCGCCGCCGCCACCGAGTCCGGCTCGGACCCGCCCCGCCTTGCCCCCTCCCCAAGGCAGCACCCTCCTTTATAAGCCGCCGACCTCTCTCCTCCTCACCCAGCATGCTGCCGCCTCTAACCGAGCCGCCCGCCGCTCAAGCTCGCTGTCGTCGCGCCGCCGCCGCCAAGCCCGCCGTCGCCCGACCCCGCCACCACCCGCCGACCCACCGCCGCCCCGCCGGAGCCCCGGAGCCCCGCCGGCGACCTCACCGGAGGTAGCCACCACGCCACCCCCCCGGTCCGGTTTTGTTTCTAAAACCGTCCGGTTTTTCTTTCGTTGTTCGGTTTTCTAAAAAAACCCTAGATTGGTTTATTTTTTTAGTCGGTTTTGTTAATTAGTGAACGTTCACCGATCCGTTCGTCTTAATGAACGCGTTCGTCGGTTAGTTTCTGTTAACGAACGTCCGTTCATTTAACCGTTCGTCGTCTTTCTTTTAATCAGATTTAATCTGTTATTTTCTGATTTCGATTTCCGATTCAATCTTCGAATCTATTTATTTTCTCACTCGTTTATCGGAATCAGGTGATTCAAGCGCCTGGAGTTTCGTTTCGAAACCGCCGTTCCGACTAACCCACTTAAACAAAGTTTTGCTACTGTAAAATTTTACCTAGTTTCAAATTGCTAAAAACCGAGTCGTTTTCTCTTGACATTCGACTTTCGTTGCTTTATTTGATTCGATTCTTTTTGTAACCAGGGTTCTTAAGTTGAACTCTCTGGTTAGATCTTTTATTCGAGATTTCCCTGTGCATTAGATGAGTACTTATTGTATGCTTGTTGTTTGTCTGCGTTAGATCACCCGGAGTGCGCCGCTTGTTACTTCGAGTCTCTAGGTTTCGCGGATCATCAGCAAGGCAAGTAACACTTGATCATACCTTTTCTACTACCCAGTTTTATGCATTAGCCTTATTCCTCAAACACTTGCATGTTTAGGATCTAATTAAATTGTGGGATGGGAAGTAGATTGAGGTAGTACCCATTACCTGTTTTACTTATGAAACCTTGGGAGTTACTTCTACGTTTGCTCATTATGCCATGCTATGCCAGTAGACGTGGATTGGGTGAGTGAATATCCATGATGATGTGAGATTGTTAATTAATGGTTTATCTAAGGTGGCAACTTAAACACACATCCGGGTGGATTGAGGCACCTGGTTTCTATCAGATTTGCCTGTAATTCTTCTGGACCGCCACCCGTGCTCTAAGGGATCATAAGATTATTCAAACTGAAACTTCCGTGTGCAGCCACAAGCCAATATGGGCTCGCATAGTTGAGTAAGTTGTGCGAACTCTTACGGGCAGGCTAGCTGATGTAGGGGATGTAGGTTGGTACGGTCTACCCACATGTAAGGTGCTAGTGCTTCTGAAAGACTGTGTCTCGGTCATCCGTCTCTCAAACACCATGTAGTGCGAGAACCAAACGGAGGCGATCGAGTCTTGTGGGGAAAAGTGCGCAAACCTCTGCAGAGTGTATAAACTAATCATGATTAGCCGTGTCCCCGGTTATGGACGTTTTGAGTATCTAGTACTTGAATATCATGTGAATCTCAACATGTTACTTCTAATTAATATTATTGGGTTTTTTAATGAGTACTTTTAATTGGGATTGAGGATGCTGTCAACCATTCTCAATGTTTAACAACCACCATGATAGTTAAACAAAAATTATTCCTTTGCGGTAGGGAAAAATTAGCTTTATGCAAAACTATAACCGTAGAGCTTTACCACCAGCCATATATGCATGTAGTATAGGCTTATTCCCTTCATTATTCTCTATGTGTTACTTTGCCAGCATATTCCATGTGCTGACCCATTTTCGGGCTGCAACTTTCATGTTGCAGACTTTTCAGACAACGAGTAAGGTGTTAGGTCGTGGTTCTATACTCAGTGATGCCGATGGAGTTGATGGACTCACTTATCTTCCAAGCCTTCCGCTGTTATCGTTATTAGATGGCCTTAAGCCATATTATTGTAATAAGTCCTCTTTTGGACAACGCTGTAATGAGTGTGTGATTGCTACTCTGCTATAAATCCTTCAATCTTGTGTGGTGTCAAGATTATTGATCTAGGGATGACATTGAGCACAGAGACTTGATCCATTCGGGTCGGGTCGCTACAACCACCTATCGGAACCACGCCAAAAACATCCGTGTCTCCAATTGCGTTTGAATCCTCTAAACCCTTCCCCTTACTTTCTTGCAAGTTGCATGCTTTAATTTCCGCTGCCAATATACTCTTTGCATGCTTGCTTGAATTGTGTGATGATTGCTTGACTTGTCCTAAAATAGCTAAAATCTGCCAAACTATAAAACTGGGAAAAAGTTAAGTTTTTATTGGTCAAGTAGTCTAATCACCCCCCTCTAGACATACTTCAAGGTCCTACAAGTGGTATCAGAGCTTTGGTCTCCATTTGCTTTGATTTCCATAGCTTTTGGTGGTCATAGCCTTGGTTTCATAACCTAGGAGAGTATGGCGTCTAGCGAGGGAAATTATCACCGTAGAGGTCCTTACTTTGATGGTACTAATTTTGCTAGTTGGAATCATAAAATGAAAATGCATATTCTTGGACATAACCCCGCCGTTTGGCAATTATTTGTATTGGCTTGCAAGGTGAATTCTTCGATGGGAGAGAACCAAACCGTGAAGCTAATGCGGAAGAATTGAAGATGCTACAATACAACGCTCAAGCATGTGACATCATCTTCAACGGATTGTGCCCCGAAGAATTCAACAAAATCAGCCGTCTTGAGAATACAAAGGAAATTTGGGATACTTTGATTGATATGCACGAAGGTACCGAGTCCGTCAAGGAATCCAAGTTGGATGTGCTCCAAAGTCAGCTTGACAAGTTCAAAATGAAGGATGGTGAAGGTGTCGCTGAAATGTACTCTAGGCTTGCTCTTATCACAAATGAGATTGCCGGCTTAGGGAGTGAAGAGATGACCGACAAATTCATCATCAAGAAGATCCTAAGAGCATTGGATGGAAAGTATGATACCGTGTGCACATTGATCCAAATGATGCCAAACTACAAAGATCTCAAGCCAACGGAAGTCATTGGAAGGATTGTTGCTCATGAGATGTCACTCAAGGATAAGGAGGAACTTCACAACAAGTCAAGTGGTGCTTACAAAGCCTCAAGTGAAGCCCCCACATCATCAAGTGAGAAACCAACCTTCAATGAAGAATTAAGCTTAATGGTGAAGAACTTCAACAAATTCTACAAGAGTAGAAGCAAAGAAAGAAGCTCCAAGTCAAGGTCTTACAATGACAAGAGATCTTCTAGTCGAGAGCGAAATTGCTACAATTGTGGGAGACCCGGACGCTACTCCAATGAGTGTACAAAACCCTACAAAAGAAGAGAAGATTCTCCAAAAAGAAGAAGCAAAAGAGAAGAATCACCACCGAGAGAGAGGAGGAGTAGAGATGATCGTTATGAACGAAGACCCTCATGGAGAAGCAAGGATTCGGAAAGGAAGGACAAGTCATCAAGGAGCTACACAAAGCGAAGACATCAAGCTCATGTTGGTGAATGGGTTTCTGGCTCCGACTCCGACCATCACTCCGAGAGAAGCTATCACTCCGACTCCGAATATACTCAAGATGAAGGTGTTGCCGGTCTAGCACTTGTGTCAACCAACTCCTACGACATATTTGATTCACCAAATGAAGGAATTTGAAGATGCTTCATGGCCAAAGGTCCTAAGGTAACACACCCCGAGTATATTGATTTTGATGTTGATGAAGATGACTTGCTAGGTGATGATGATTTACTTGTTGACAACTCTAGTGATGAATACTATGATGAAACGTCAATTAATCATGCTAATCAAACGAATGACAATGATAAGGAGAAAATTGAGCTTCTAACTAAAGAACTAAACACTCTTAAGTTGGCTCATGAAACTATCTTCGAAGATCATCGAGAACTTTTAAGGGCTCATGAGAAGTTACGCTTTGAAAAGCTCAATCTTGAGCAAGAGCATGAGTTCTTAAAGGCAATCAATGATGATCTCCGCAAGAAAAGTTCTTCTTACATTTCCAAGCGTTTAATCTTATCCACTTACATGCCTCAAGTCAAGTCTAGTAACAAGTACAAGAAAGATACTTCCTCTAGTAGTAACAATAATAATGTCAAATCCAATGTTGTTGCTTCTAGTAGTTCTCTTGATTCCACTAATGATTCTCTTAGCCAAGTTACACTTGAGCAAGAAAATAGTTTATTGAAGGGAATTATAGAGAAAGGTGTTTACAAGAACCTTGCCGAGAGTAAGAAATCGAGGAAATTGTATGCAAGCAAGGAAGGCACCGGAAGAATCAAGGTGTTGGTTTTGAATGAAAGTTCAACGCCAATGGAGTTGAGTGGGAAGAAGATCAATACCCCAAGACAAAGTTTGTTCCTCAACAAGAGAAGTATGATCCTACTTCCTTCAAGGGGACACAAGCTCAAGATGATCTTCCACCACAAGACCACAAGAACAAAGGCAAGGACAAGCTTCAAGAAGAGATTGATGCATTTGAAGAAGCACCTAAAGCCTCGTTCGAGTGGGTCCCCAAGACTACGTCAAGTTCTACTACATCAAGTACAACTACAACTCCAAGGATTCCCATCAAGATGATGTGGATCCCGAAGAAGAACTAAAGAGTTCTTGAGGGTGACTCCGCCAACATTCTTCACTCATATCATTTTGGCAACTACAAGTGCAATCAACTTTCACATCTTGCACTAGTTCAAGGAGTCACAAGCCCTCATGTTGGTAAGGCAAGGGAAAAGGTAACCTAATGTTTTCATGGACATCATCTTGTGTGTGCATCACTCTATGTCTATGGATATTCTTGTTTGTTCCTTGTGGGACTAACCCATGTAGGCAAGTTGAAAGTGCAACTCACTCCAAAGGATTGCTCCAAATGATCTACATCAACATTGAACATCCACATCTTCAACACCTACATGAAGTCATCATCGACAAAACCCAAGGTTAGTCCATCCCTCTAAGGGGGAATCTCACATCTAGGGGGAGCTTAACTCTAAGGATTGAGTCAAAGCAACTCTAATGGTGTGAACACATTAATGCATTATGTAAAAGTGGTAACCCCACTTGAGCTTAAGCGATGAGTATGACCTATGATCAAATGTTCTCATTTGACTCCTAAGTAAATATACTCATATATAGATGACCTAGTCATCGCCAATTGTTTGATAGATGCTAGAATTGGTTGTGCATGCTTTGCCACATATTTCAATTGCCATCTTATTGTGTGAGCATGTTGGTGCATATTTTACTCAAGGACATCCACTTGTTGTTTTGTATGTTTGGTTTCTTTTCTTTGAGCCAAGTGGATGGACAAGAATGCCTAAGAACCTTATTTAGCTATCTATGCTTTTCTCGTCTCAAACTCTATTCATGCTACATCACAAAATTTGATCAAGTCAAATTCGAACCACTCTGTGTGAGGAGCACTCGGAGTCCACGATTCGTCATAGACTTAACTTCCAAAACCTCTTAATGATTCTCGGTCTGACCGATCCTACCATTTCGGTCCTACCGAGATCATCAAGTTGATCTGAGTTTTCAATCTCAGTGCAACCGATTTGAACTTTTCGGTCACACCGAGTTGCAGCAACTGCTTGCAGTTTTGCATCTCGGTGCCACCGAGTTGTTCCACTCGGTCACACCGACAGGGTCGGGCTATATATAGTCACGGGCAAAATTTTGGAAATTTCTCCGAAACCCTTCGCCCGCGCATCAGCTCGCTCTACCATCGCGGTCTCCGGATCGTCTCCTCGCCGCCAGCAGCCTCCTGTGGCTGGTCTTCGCCGCCGTCAACGGATTTCATCCCCGCCGTTGCCGCCGTAGCAAGTCCACCGCCAAGTTAGGGTATGGACTTGATCTTCGTGCTTTCCACGTCTGATTCCTAGCACATTGTTTTCACATTGAATCTTGCCATGATTGCAACTCATCTATCCAGCCAAAGTAGTTCTTAGATTAGTTGTGAATCAAATTTTTAGGTTTAGGTTTCTGCCGAAACCATCTCGGACCCACCGAGTTGAAAAACTCGGTCTCACCAATTTGGCTTATGCCATTGCACAAGTAACTCTCGGTCTGACCGAGAATTACTAATCGGTGAAACCGATTTGAGAATTCTGTGAAACCCTAGTAGTCTCGGTACCACCGAACTGAAACTCGGTCCAACCGAGATCATCAGTTTAGGCTCCAAAAACTGCTTCGGTATCACCGAGTTTGAAAATCGGTGGATCCGAAATGCTTTCTGTGGAAAATAAAACTGAACTTTTGATTCATTCTTTTGCAAAAACCTCTGCATTTTGTGATGCTCATCTTTTCTATCTCATCTATAAACTCTTCACAGGTCAATCAGCTTTTTGCAAAGATGTCCGATCAAAGTGACAGCCAGAACAGGTCAGAAGAGCAGATAGACTTGAGTGAGGGCACTAGTCCTTCAACTTCAGATGAAGGGAGCAGAAGTACTCCTAGAAATTTGCCTAAGGCTGCAACTAGGCAAAGGAGGAAAACAAATTCAGATTCAGAGGATGAAGATTACAGGGCTGAGGAAGATGAGGTAACTTCCAAGAAAGTTGTGCTCAAGAAGGAAAGGGTCATGAAGATCAAAAGGACTGCAGGAAGACAACCAATGTCTAAGGCCAGAACATCAACTCAACTGTCTGAAAATCCTGATCCCAAAGAGCCAGTTGCTGAGAGCAAGAAGGGGAAGGAAAGGGTCAAGATGACCATGGCAAAAGTTATAGGGAAGCCTTCCATGATGGAAGAGGAAGAGCCTACTGCACCAGCACCAAAGGCACCAAAGCTTATGGGTGATGCTATTAGATCAGGGGCTGCCACATCTAAGCCTAAGGAAGCACCCAAAGCTGCCCCCAAGGCCAAGTCTGCACCAAAGAGGAATACTAGGAGTATTCCAGCTCTTTGAGAAGAACAAGGCCCCAAAGTGTTCGAGGTTGATGAGGAAGATGAAGAAGGACAAGTCCTGAGGAAGCTTAAGCCAAAGATACCAGACCACAATGATGCCCATCCTGTGGCTGAGGACATGAGAATCAGGAAGGATTCAGGGCTGAGACTTTGGAGGATGGAACATCCATATGCTTCAAGAAGAAGAACTGCTGTTGACTACAGGTTCCATACAAAGGAACAACAGGACTTCTATGAGACAATCTTGTTGGACAAGAAGCCCATTGTGTGTGATATGAGGTGGGTCGACTGGACCTACATGAAGGAAAATGAAGAGCACTATCCTGGAGTGCAAGACAGTTTTGTTGCTTGTGGAGTTGCAGATTTTGTTGGGCAAAAGCTCACAAATTGGAATGATGAACTTATCATGCAATTTTACTCCACAACACATTTTTACCCAGTTGGTAGAATTGTTTGGATGTCTCAAGGTACAAGGTACCAATCAACTGTTGAGGAGTGGGCAAAGCTGATAAATGCCCCCAAAGAGAATGAGGATGACCTAGACATCTATGCAAAGAAGAAGATGGGTCACAATTCCATGGCTCACATGTACAAGGAAATTACAGACAAGGCACTAGAGACTCACAAGTTTGGGTCAGTTCACTATCTCTGTGTCGGGGTTGCCAACAATAAATTGGATTCGAGGCACACCTTGTTGCCCAAGTCCGTGACCATAACATGATCAGAGGGCATGCCATCAACATGTTGCATGTGTTTGATGTGCCACAAAAGTTTAAAGTCATGAGCCTGATCATAGAGACTATCAAGAGGACTGCAGCAGATCAGAAGAGGAGCTGTGGATATGCACCTCAGATTCAAGAACTGATAAACTCAAAGATGGGCACATGAAAATATCAGTTGGATAAGGAACACTTTCCACTTTATCCAGACTTTGAGGACAATGAGGTTGTCATGAATGAAAATGATCCACAATCAGTTCACGCTCAGGAGAAGAAGGAGAAGGCAAAGAGGGAGAAGGCTGCCAAGATGCCAACTCAAGAGGAGGCATCTGAATATTTCTTGAAGAACAAGTAGGAGCAGCTTGGTTACTTAATAGCATCAACTCTTAGGATTGAGAAGGGATTGGCCACCCTAACTCAAAATCAGGAGAGCTTGGAGAGAATCATAGAACAAAAGTTCTATAGCTTAGATGTGAAAGTAACTGAGATTCAGACTGCAGTGGAGGAGCTACAAGAGGACATGCAGGAGAGGAAGGGCAAGACAACAACAAATGTGTTTGCCAGAGTGCCTAGAGCTCAGAGGTCAACTGTTGTGCCAGTATCTGACACAAGAGCAACTTCGTCTGCACCAGCTACAGCCTCAGTGCCACCAGCTCCAGCACCTACATCAGCTCCAGCTCCATCTACACCAACTGAAGTCTTCGTCCAAGGAGCCATCTCTACACCACCATCAGAAGATCAAGCCTGAGAGTCGATCTAGCACCATGCATTTTCTATGAACTTTTTGGTAACTTGTTGCCAAAGGGGGAGACAAATGTATAGATCATAGGCTTCGAGAGAGAGAGAGTGTTGCTTTTGTTCTCTCTTGCTTTATTTGGTGGTTTTTCAAACTTTGTTTGCTTTTGGTTGAGATACTATGCTTGTGAGACATTGATGATCATGTGTTTGATCATAAGCTACACTTATGCATGCTTGATATTATCCTATCTATCTTATGTGATCAGTCACTTTGCTTGGTGATGAGTGCATGTATTCATTGTTTATTATTTTGAGCGCTCCACCAAGATGTATGTGACATGGAAGAGTAACCCATGAGCCTAATTCATTGTGCATTTGCAGTCCAAAGCAAATCTAAAACTATGCACAAATTTAGGGGGAGCTCTTGCTTATCACATACTTCTCAAAGCGATGATGTTATTCAAATTTTATTATCATTTGTCGAAGCTTTGATCTATATGTTGTCATCAATTACCAAAAAGGGGGAGATTGAAAGTGCAACTATCCCTAGGTGGTTTTGGTAATTTATAACAACATATAGCTCATTGAGCTAATTCTATTCCAAGACTATTATTTCAGGAAAGCTCAATGAATGGCATGGCATGGATGATGAAAGTGGATCCCTCAAAATACTAAGGACAAAGGATTGGCTCAAGCTCAAAAGCTCAAGACTCTTCATTTTACATTTTAGTGATCCAAGATCACATTGAGTCTATAGGAAAAGCCAATACTATTAAGAAGGGATGAGGTGTTGCTTAATGAGCCTTTTGCTTCATGTGCTTAGTGATATGCTCCAAAATCCTCAACTACTTTCCCACATCCACAAATGACCTAAACCTAAA
This sequence comes from Aegilops longissima, assembly GCA_021605205.1. Taxonomy (NCBI): domain Eukaryota; kingdom Viridiplantae; phylum Streptophyta; class Magnoliopsida; order Poales; family Poaceae; genus Aegilops; species Aegilops longissima. Next base: position 541,918,293 of record CM038681.1, on the reverse strand, counting down.
GCCAAAATCGGTCACACCGATTCTTTCTATCCGCGCCACCGATTCCAAAAGTCATAGCCACTCGCCACAAACCCTAAGCAAATCGGTCTTACCGATAGGGATCTCGGTCTCACCGAGATGGGGTTGCAATCTCTGCTTCCCTTCAGTAACGTTTGGTCCAACCGAAGTGAGCGATCGGTCCCACCGAGATTGCAATGTAAACTCTCTGCTTCCTTTTTGTAACATTTCGGTCTCACCGAAAAGAGCAAATCGGTCCCACCGACTTTACCTGACCAACTCTCTGGTTAGCTAATTACCAAAATCGGTCCCAACGAGTTTGTGTAATCGGTCTCACCGAGATTACGTTATGCCCTGACCCTAACCATATCGGTCTCACCGAGATGCATGTCAGTCCCACCGAATATCACTAACGGTCACTAGGTTTACTAAATCGGTCCGACCGAGTTTAACTATTCGGTCCCACCGAGTTTGGTAAATTGTGTGTAACGGTTAGATTTTGTGTGGAGGCTATATATACCCCTCCACCTCCTCTTCATTCGTGGAGAGAGCCATCAAACTAAACCTACACTTCCAACTTACCATTTCTGAGAGAGAACCACCTACTCATGTGTTGAGGCCAAGATATTCCATTCCTACCATATGAATCTTGATCTCTAGCCTTCCCCAAGTTGCTTTCCACTCAAACCCTCTTTCCACCAGATCCAAATCCTATGAGAGAGAGTTGAGTGTTGGGGAGACTATCATTTGAAGCACAAGAGCAAGGAGTTCATCATCAACACACCATTTGTTACTTCTTGGAGAGTGGTGTCTCCTAGATTGGCTAGGTGTCACTTGGGAGCCTCCGACAAGATTGTGGAGTTGAACCAAGGAGTTTGTAAGGGCAAGGAGATCGCCTACTTCGTGAAGATCTACCGCTAGTGAGGCAAGTCCTTCGTGGGCGACGGCCATGGTGGGATAGACAAGGTTTCTACTTCGTGGACCCTTCGTGGGTGGAACCCTCCGTGGACTCGCGCAACCGTTACCCTTCGTGGGTTGAAGTCTCCATCAACGTGGATGTACGATAGCACCACCTATCGGAACCACGCCAAAAACATCCGTGTCTCCAATAGCGTTTGAATCCTCTAAACCCTTCCCCTTACTTTCTTTCAAGTTGCATGCTTTAATTTCCGCTGCCAATATAATCTTTGCATGCTTGCTTGAATTGTGTGATGATTGCTTGACTTGTCCTAAAATAGCTAAAATCTGCCAAACTATAAAATTGGGAAAAGGTTAAGTTTTTATTGGTCAAGTAGTCTAATCACCCCCCCTCTAGACATACTTCAAGGTCCTACAGTTGGTTGAATAGATGAATCTGAGATTTTGTGATGCATATCGTATAATCATACCCATGGATACTTGAGGTGACATTGGAGTATCTAGGTGACATTAGGGTTTTGGTTGATTTGTGTCTTAAGGTGTTATTCTAGTACGAACTCTAGGACTGTTTGTGGCACTTATAGGAATAGCCCATCGGATTGATTGGATAGAATAACTTTGAGGTGGTTTCGTACCCTACAATAATCTCTTCGTTTGTTCTCCGCTATTAGTGACTTTGGAGTGACTCTTTGTTGCATGTTGAGGGATAGTTATATGATCCAATTATGTTATTATTGTTTAGAGAACTTGCACTAGTGAAAGTATGAACCCTGGGCCTTGTTTCCTAGCATTACAATACCGTTTACGCTCACTTTTACCACTTGTTACCTTGCTGTTTTTATATTTTCAGATTACAAAAACCTATATCTACCATCCATATTGCACTTGTATCACCATCTCTTCGCCGAACTAGTGCACCTATACAATTTACCATTGTATTGGGTGTGTTGGGACACAAGAGACTCTTTGTTATTTGGTTGCGGGGTTGCTTGAGAGCGACCATCTTCATCCTACGCCTCCCATGGATTGATAAACCTTAGGTCATCCACTTGAGGGAAATTTGCTACTGTCCTGCAAACCTCTCCACTTGGAGGCCCAACAACATCTACAAGGAGAAGGTTACGTAGTAGACATCAAGCTCTTTTCTGGCACCGTTGCCGGGGAGGCTACGTAAGTGACACTCACACCCCGTCAACTAAGCTCTTTTCTGGCGCCGTTGCCGGGGAGGTGAGTGCTTGAAGGTATATCTTTAGATATTGCAATCGAATCTTTTTGTTTCTTGTTTTATCACTAGTTTAGTTTATAAAAGAAAACTACAAAAAAATGTAATTGAGTTTGTCTCATATGCTTCATCTTTTTAATATCTTTCGTGAGTATGATGGAAAGGAAAATTGTGCTCAAGTGCTAGAAGAAGAATGCATTAGAATGTTTGGCACTAAATATTTATATGATGAGCATGATTGCAATGTTGTTAGTATGAATTCCTTGAATATCCATGATGCTAATGATATGCAAAGCCACAAGCTTGGGGAAGCTATGTTTGGTGAAGATGATATTTTTTGTCCCCCAAGCTTTGATGAGCAAAATTACTATGATGAAAGCATGCCTCCTATCTATGATGATTATTGTGATGACTCCTATGCTTTAAATAATAATTATAACCATGAAACTTGTCATCTTGATCTTAATTTTCAATCACATGATAGTTATTTTGTTGAGTTTGCTCCCACTACTATTGATGAGAAGAATTTTGCTTATGTGGAGAGTAATAAAAATTCTATGCTTATAGATCATGAAAAGAATGATTTAGGTGCTGGTTATATTTTTGAATTCATTCATGATGCTACTGAAAATTATTATGAGGGAGGAATATATGCTTGTATGAATTGCAATAATATCAAGTTTCCTCTCTATGTGCTTAAAGTTTTGAAGTTATGCCTATTTTACCTTCCTATGCAAGTTGATTCTTGTTCCCATAAGTTGTTTGCTCACAAAATCCCTATGCATAGGAAGTGGATTAGACTTAAATGTGCTAGTCATATTCTTCGTGATGCTCTCTTTATGTTTCAATTCTTATCTTTTATATGAGCATCATTGACATCATCATGCCTAGCTAGGGGCGTTAAACGTTAGCGCTTGTTGGGAGGCAACCCAATTTTATTTTAGTTTCTTGCTTTTTGGTTCTTTTTAGGAATAAATAATCCATCTAGCTTCTGTTTAGATGTGGTTTTGGGTTTTAATTAGTGTTTGTGCCAAGTAGAACCTTTGGGAAGACTTGGGTGAAGTCTTTATGATCATGCTGTAAAAAACACAAACTTTAGCGCTCACGAGATTAGCTTCAACTTTTTACTGGAGAATGCTATTTAGTTGATTCTTTTTGCTGATGATTACTAGACAAATTACTCAGGTCTACAAATTTATTTTAGAAATTTTGGAGTTCCAGAAGTTTTCGTTAGTTACAGATTACTACAGACTGTTCTGTTTTTCACAGATTCTGTTTTCATTGTGTTGCTTGCTTATTTTGATGAATCTATGGCTAGTAAAATAGTTTATAAACCATAGAGAAGTTGGAATACAGTAGGTTTAACACCAAAATAAATAAATAATGAGTTCATTACAGTAACTTGAAGTGGTGTTTTGTTTTCTTTCGCTAACGGAGATCACGAGTTTTCTGTTAAGTTTCATGTTGTGAAGTTTTCAAGTTTTGGGTAAAGCTTCGATGGACTATGGAATAAGCAGGGCCGGCCCTGGGGCATGGGCGACGGGGCGATGGCCCAGGGCCCAGGAGAGCGGGGGGCACATGATGGAGTATATACATATACTATAGCCTAGCAAAAAGCAAGTAAAAAATTACAAAAGAATTAAAGAAAAGAAATAGGATGGGCTAGGCGGCCCAGATATAGCTAGGTAGTGATCGCTGATGGATACGCCTAGGCGAAGCGGCGCCGTGACTCACGCTCGTTTTGACGTTTCCTTCGTAGGTTCGTCACCCTCGCCCGCCCGTCGGCCTTCTCGCTCGCTCGGTGCCTTGCCCCTTGGCCCTTGCCGTGTCGCCCTCGCCTTGCCGGCTCGCCGTCACCGCCGCACAGCAGTCCGGCAAGCAGGTGGCAGCCGGCCAATCGGCCATCCAGCACCGTGGCAATACGGCAATACCTATACAAGTACGCATCCGACCGACTGGAAGTCAAGAAGTACGCATCCATGTTCCTGTCCATCCCCAAATCTCATTAGTTTATTTATTCTTTATTTAGTATGTACGTATTATTAATCCAATCTATCAATTTTTTGTCATTCTATGTAACATGTCTAGGGTTCCAATCATCCGATCTATAAATTCCTAATTTTTTGTATGCTCATTTAATCTTTTCTTCATGATTTTAGGACATTAGCCTGCCATGTTACCTATGAAGAAGCAATTGTCGGGTGCTGAAAAAAGGAGGAAAAAGAAAGAAAGTGATCTAAAAATTTCGTTCTTATTTGAGGTATTCACGTCATGTTAGTTTCATTTTGCGATCTTTTTAGTACCATTGTTTTTTATGGAGTCAGTTCGAATTTGGTTATTATTGTTCTCGATGGATTCATTTGAATTATTATACTCATATTTTAAACTAAAAATGTGTGATTGAAGTTACTTTTAATAAGTTATATATATAACACACGCATACATATATATTGTCTTAGGACCTAGGACATAGGGGCCCATGTTGTTGAGTTCGCCTAGGGCCTCCCGAAACACAGGGCCGGCCCTGGGAATAAGGAGTGGCAAGAGCCTAAGCTTGGGGATGCCCAAGGTACCCCAAGGTAATAATCAAGGATAACCAAGCGCCTAAGCTTGGGGATGCCCAAGGCACCCCAAGGTAATATTCAAGTATAACCAAGCGTCTAAGCTTGGGGATGCCCCGGAAGGCATCCCCTCTTCCGTCTTCGTTCATCGGTAACTTTACTTGGAGCTATATTTTTATTCACCACATGATATGTGTTTTTCTTGGAGTGTCATTTTATTTTCTTTAGCTTTGCTTGCTGTTTGAATAAAGTACCAATATCTGAAATTCTTAAATGGGAGAGTTATTATTCAACTACTCATTGATCTTCACTTGTATCTTTCGGAGTAGTTTGTCATTTGCTCTAGTGCTTCACTTATATCTTTTAGAGCACAATGGTGGTTTTATTTTGAAGAAATAGATGAACTCTCATGCTTCACTTAGATTATTTTGAGAGTCTTAAATAGCATGGTAATTTGCTTAATCCTAATATGCTAGGTATTCAAGAATAGTAAAAACTTTCTTATGAGTGTGTTGAATACTAAGATAAGTTTGATGCTTGATGATTGTTTTGAGATATGGAGGTAATAATATCAAAGTCGTGCTAGTTGAGTAGTTGTGAATTTGAGAAATGCTTGTGTTGAAGTTTGCAAGTCCCGTAGCATGCACGTATGGTAAACGTTATGTAACAAATTTGAAACATGAGGTGTTCTTTGATTGTCCTCCTTATGAGTGGCGGTCGGGGACGAGCGATGGTATTTTCCTACCAATCTATCCCCCTAGGAGCATGCGCGTAGTGCTTTGGTTTTTGATGACTTGTAGATTTTTGCAATAAGTATGTGAGTTCTTTATGACTAATGTTGAGTCCATGGATTATACGCACTCTCACCCTTCCATCATTGCTAGCCTCTTTGGTACAGTGCATTGCCCTTTCTCACATTGAGAGTTGGTGCAAACTTCGCCGGTGCATCCAAACCCCGTGATATGATACACTCTTTCACACATAAACCTCCATATATCTTCCTCAAAACAGCCACCATACCTACCTATTATGGCATTTCCATAGCCATTCCGAGATATATTGCCATGCAACTTTCCACCATTCCGTTCATCATGACACATTCATCATTGTCATATTGCTTAGCATGATCATGTAGTTGACATAGTATTTGTGGCAAAGCCACTGTTCATAATTCTTTCATACATGTCACTCTTGACTCATTGCATATCCCGGTACACCGCCGGAGGCATTCATATAGAGTCATACTATGTTCTAGTATTGAGTTGTAATCATTGAGTTGTCAATAAATAGAAGTGTGATGATCATCATTTAATAGAGCATTGTCCCAAAAAAAGAAAAAAAGAAAGGCCAAAAGAAAAAAAAGGCCCAAATAAAATAAAATAAATAAAATAAAAAGGGGCAATGCTACTATCCTTTTTTTCCACACTTGTGCTTCAAAGTAGCACCATGTTCTTCATATAGCGAGTCTCATATATTGTGCTTCAAAGTAGCACCATGTTTTTCATATAGAGAGTTTCATATGTTGTCACTTTCATATACTAGTGGGAATTTTTCATTATAGAACTTGGCTTGTACTACCTCTGTAAACTAATATAAGAGCGTTTAGATCACTACTTTAGTATTCTAAACGCTCTTATATTAGTTTACGGAGGGAGTATATTCCAGCGATGGGCCTCCTCAAGTGCCCTAGGTCTTCGTGAGCAAGCAAGTTGGATGCACACCCACTTAGTTTCTTTTGTTGAGCTTTCATACATTTATAGCTCTAGTGCATCTGTTGCATGGCAATCCCTACTCCTTGCATTAACATCAATCGATGGGAATCTCCATAGCCCGTTGATTAGCCTCGTTGATGTAAGACTTTCTCCTTTTTTGTCTTCTCCACATAACCCCCATCATCATATTCTATTCCACCCATAGTGCTATATCCATGGCTCGCGCTCATGTATTGCGTGAAGGTTTATTAGTTTGAGATTACTAGAGTATGAAACAATTACTTGGCTTGTCATCGGGGTTGTGCATGATGAGAGCATTCTTGTGTGACGAAAATGGAGCATGACTAAACTATATGATTTTGTAGGGATGAACTTTCTTTGGCCATGTTATTTTGAGAAGACATAATTGCTTTGTTAGTATGCTTGAAGTATTATTATTTTTATGTCAATATGAACTTTTGTATTGAATCTTTCGAATCTGAATATTCATACCACAATTAAGAAGAATTACATTTAGATTATGCCAAGTAGCATTCCACATCAAAAATTATCTCTTTTATCATTTACCTACTCGAGGACGAGCAGGAATTAAGCTTGGGGGTGCTTGATACGTCTCCAACGTATCTATAATTTTTGATTGCTCCATGCTATATTATCTACTGTTTTGGGCAATATTGGGCTTTATTTTCCACTTTTATATTATTTTTGGGACTAACCTATTAACCGGAGGCCCAGCCCAGATTTGCAGTTTTTTTGCCTATTTCAGTGTTTCGAAGAAAAGGAATATCAAACAGAGTCAAAACGGAACGAAATCAACTGGAGAAGTTATTTTTGGAAGGAAAGCTACCGGATGGACTTGGACCCCACGTCAGGAGAGAAGGGAGGTGCCCACCAGGGTGGGGGCGCGCCCACCCCCCTAGGGCGCGCCCCCTTCCTCGTGGGCCCCCCGAAGCTCCACCGACGTACTCCATTCACCCATATATACCCACGTATCCTAAGACATCCAAAGCAGAGAATAGATCGGGAGTTCCGCCGCCGCAATACCTCCAGAGCCATGAAGAACCAATCAGGACCCTGTTCCGGCACCCTGCCAGAGGGGGGAACCCTCACCAGTGGCCATCTTCATCATCTCGGCGCTCTCCATGACGAGGAGGGAGTAGTTCACCCTCGGGGCTGAGGGTATGTACCAGTAGCTATGTGTTTGATCTCTCTCTCTCTCTCGTGTTCTTGATTTGGCACGATCTTGATGTATCCCGAGCTTTGCTATTATAGTTGGATCTTATGTTGCTTCTCCCCCTCTACTCTCTTGTAATGGATTGAGTTTTCCCTTTGAAGTAATCTTATCAGATTGAGTCTTTAAAGATTTGAGAACACTTGATGTATGTCTTGCCGTGCGTATCTGTGGTGACAATTGGATATCACGTGATTCACTTGATGTATGTTTTGGTGATCAACTTGCGGGTTCCACCCATGAACCTATGCATAGGGGTTGGCACACGTTTTCGTCGTGATTCTCCGGTAGAAACTTAGGGGCACTCTTTGAGGTTCTATGTGTTGGTTGAATAGATAAATATGAGATTTTGTGATGCATATCGTATAATCATACCCACAGATACTTGAGGTGACATTGGAGTATCTAGGTGACATTAGGGTTTTGGTTGATTTGTGTCTTAAGGTGTTATTCTAGTACGAACTCTAGGGCTGTTTGTGGCACTTATAGGAATAGCCCAACGGATTGATTGGAAAGAATAACTTTGAGGTGGTTTCGTACCCTACCATAATCTCTTCGTTTGTTCTCCGCTATTAGTGACTTTGGAGTGACTCTTTGTTGCATGTTGAGGGATAGTTATATGATCCAATTATGTTATTATTGTTGAGAGAACTTGCACTAGTGAAAGTATGAACCCTAGGCCTTGTTTCCTAGCATTGCAATACCGCTTACGCCACTTTTACCACTTGTTATCTTGCTGTTTTTATATTTTCAGATTACAAAACCTATATCTACCATCCATATTGCACTTTTATCACCATCTCTTCGCGAACTAGTGCACCTATACAATTTACCATTGTATTGGGTGTGTTGGGGACACAAGAGACTCTTTGTTATTTGGTTGCAGGGTTGCTTGAGAGAGACCATCTTCATCCTACGCCTCCCACGGATTGATAAACCTTAGGTCATCCACTTGAGGGAAATTTGCTACTGTCCTACAAACCTCTGCACTTGGAGGCCCAACAACGTCTACAAGGAGAAGGTTACGTAGTAGACATCAAGAATATAACTCATAATGGCGTTTGTTGTCTTGCCACTGATCTTTTTGAAAGAAGTTGAAGGCATTGAGGATCTGGTGAGGTGACGTGCGCCGGGCGGGCTACCAGCCAGAGCTCGATCTCTCAGATTTGTCAGCGTTGCAGGGATGAACCCGAGCACAAGCGCCGTGCCAGCATGTGTAGCCCTCGTTGTGGGATGAGCAGGAGGCTGGCCAGCAATGCGGGAGGCTGCGAAGGGCAACAGGAAAGCAGGAGACAACATAAATCATCTTATGGAAGGGGGTAAAGCTAGTTCTGATAGATGCAAAATGATACATGCCGCAGGGACGGACCCACGCGGCCTGGGGATGATGCATCCCGAGGGGCGCCCCCAATAGAGCGAATCAAAGATGCAAAAGGGTACACATCGCAGGGGTAGGCCCATGTGATCTGGGGATAATGCAGCCCGAGGGGCGCCCCGACTGAATAAACCAAAAAATGTCACTTGGTACCGTTGCTAAAGAGACGTTGAAGTAGCTGAAGATGCGTGCTGAAGAAGTCGCTCCTCACGAGCCGCCTGGGTCTGAACCTCGGGAGGCTCTGGGTGCTCGTGGGGCTCGCGAAGAGCAGTCGCCATTTCCGCCAGGACCACCAGGTTCCTGGCCTCCTGAGCTGCCAGAACGCTCCGCAAGTGACGCTGGAAGGTAACAGCCGCGTTCGGAAGGCCGAAGGGCATGCGAACGTAGCTGTGAGGGGGGCCCTCACACCGACCAACGTGCGATGGCCAGAAGCGCTCCTGGGATGCAGCCCTGTCGAGCCTTGGAATGTTGACACAGACGCGCAGCTCGTCATCCTCGCCAGGACAAGGAGCCGCGCCAGGTGGTGGGCGGCGGTCGCCGTGCATGGCTATTGCCTCTTGAAACTCCTCGGTTGCCTTGGTGCTGAAATCCTGAGCACCTGGCATCCCATTCCTTGTGCCCTCGTGGGGGAAATGCACACTGAAGCACGCCTCCATGTTGTGCCCGAGCGCCCCCCTCGTGACATTGGCTAAGTCAGAGGCCCTCCAAAAGAGAGCCCCCGAGCCCAGCCTGAGAGGGGCGCCGGGCGCGCCTTTCATTGCAAGAGAGTGGGCGTAGGTCCTGAGGTGGTGCTGCTGGAGACACCGCTCTCCTGGGGCTCTTGGCGAAGCAGCTTCTTCTTCTTCTTGGGGACAACCTCAGGAGGATAGATGGTGCCTTCGTTGATTGGGTCCTCGACCGCTGCATCCTGGTAGGCGCGCTCGAGAGAGCACACTACATCCTTCTCCTCACAGGAGATCGTGATGATGTCGCGGTTCCCTGGCATCTTGAGGACATTGTAGCCATGATGTGTCACCGCCATGAACTTGGCTAGGGCTGGATACCCAAGGATGGCATTGTACGGAAGGCGGATGTGGGCGATGTCAAAGTCGATGAGCTCGGTGCGGTAGTTGTCGCGCTGGCCGAAGGTGACAAGGAAGCGGATCCGCCCTATAGGGGTGGTGGAGCCGTCGGTCACTCCTGAGAAAGGCTTGGTGGGCTGCAGCTGATCATAGGGCACTTGGAGGCGGTCGAACGTCTCGACGGAAAGGACATTGAGCCCCGCACCGCCATCGATTAGGGTCTTGGTGACGAGGACATTGCTGATGACGAGCGAGCAAAGCATCGGGAGGGCACCGGCAGTTGCCGCGCACTGGAGCTGGTTGGACGAGCTGAAGGTGATGGTTCACTTGGACCACCTGAGCGGACGCGTGGCCTCGAGCCTGGGGAGGGCCGCGTTCACCTCACGGGCGAATTTCTTGAAGATGCGTTGAGAGGCAGGGGCCTGAGCGTCGCCTAGGATGCAGGCGATGGCGTGAGGCTCCTGGAAGCCGCCAACCCCCTCGTCCTCATGGTGGTAGTCGTTCCTTCTTGGTGGTGGTGGAAACGGAGGGAGGCCGGCGTTGCCCTGAGGATTGTCCTCACGAGGCTGATCTCTCCAGGCGCCCTCGCGAGGCTGGGCCTGCCAGCGGTCCTCACGAGGCTGGTTGCGCCACTCCTAGCGGGGGCCGTGGTCGTCCTAGCGTCCTCCACTTCGACCTCATCCACGGTCGTAGCCTCGATCGTTGCGCTCGGGGCGACGACCAAGGCGCCCGTCGCGGATGGCCCTGAGCTCTTGACAGTCATTGGTGTTGTGGCTGTGTACATTGTGGAAGACGAAGAATGGGCGGCTGCCCTTGGATGACACTGGGTGGTGGCAGCCGCGCTTCATCCCGGTTCAGCCGCGAGCACAGCCGCCCCTTGTGCTTCACGTCCTTGGTCTTGGCCTTCTTGTCCTCTGGGTCGTCCGTTGGGAGCTCGAGGAGGGAGAGGCGTCCTTCCTCAGCTCTTGCGCACTTGGTCGCCATGTTGAACATCTCTAGAGCCGTGGACAGGTCCTCGTGTATGGCGAGCTCCTCCTTCATATCGACATCACGGACGCCATTAGAGAATGCTGAGATGATGGCTTCGTTCGACACCTTGGGGATCTTGAGGCAAACGCTGTTGAAGCACTGGATGTACTTCTGCAGGGTTTCCCCTGGCTGCTTCTTGATGCACCGCAGGTCACCCGCGGCAGGCGGGGGGTCGCGAGTGCCCTGGGAGTTGGCGACAAAGGCTCACCCATCTCGCCCCAGGAGGAGATCGATCCTGCGAGCAGGTTCAGGAGCCACGAGCGCACGCCATCCTTGAGAGCCATGGGAAACTAGTTAGCCATGACCTTCTCGTCGACGTTGGCCGCCTCGATGCTCATCTCGTAGAGCTGCAGGAACTCAGCAGGGTCGGGGGTGCCGTCGTAGCATGGAGGCAGGTCGGGCTTGAACTTCTCCGGCCAGATGACGCCGCGTAGCTCACGAGTGAAGGCTCGGCAACCCGCGATGGTCACGGGAGCCCGGCGTGGAGGTGGAGCCTGATCTTTGCGCTCACACGCCACCACCACAGGCGACACGCGGTCTTGACCTGGTGGTGCTGGGAGTGCATGAGCATCTTCTTGCGGCCGCTAGACCTCCTGGCAGCTTTCTTCTTCGTGAGTGGGCACCCTGCGCGGTGGGTCATGCAGTGGGGTCGCGCGCCTTGGTATGAGGGTGACGTCTTGATGGGGAGGTGGTGGAGGCGCTCCATGGGCTACGTCGCCCGCCGCAGGCGGCGAGCGAGGTAGCAAGAGAGACAGCGCATGCGAGCCCCCAGCGGCGCTGACAGGCTCGGCGATGCGGTCCAGCCTGTCTTCATAGAAGTCGTTGATGGGGCAGTACCGCAGGAATTTGCGTGCCATGAGCGGTGCCGCCTGCGCGTCCGCCAACCTGCGATGAGCGTGAGATGACGAACCAACCGGAGTCAGCGACGGAGTGGCCATGCGCCCATCAAGCCGCATGGAGGGATGCAACGTCGAAGCTTGCTGCTCGTGCCCCGCCGGGCCGGTGGCGGCATTAGCGGCAGGTGATGGAGAATGACGGGGAGGCCCGCCAACGGGTGCCGTCTAGGTGACGCGAGCGGCGAGGGCGGCCCGATGCTGAGCACGGGCTCGACGGGCATCGGCCATGGAAGCAGTGGACCGGTGGTGGGTCGACCGACGGGAGAGAGGCTCCGATGCACCCTACCTGGGGCGCCAAATGTCGGATTCGGGGTTCCGCAGACCCTTGAGAGGTTCGAACTCTGGGGTGCGTGCAAAGAACGCGTCTCCCCAACCCGGCTGCTCAACGATTCCACAGCTTGGCTCGACGAACCCAAGGGACAAGGGACACAACAGTTTATCCTGGTTCGGGCCACCTTGTGGTGTAATACCCTACTCTAGCTTTGTGGTGGATTGCCTCAAGGGGCTGGACGAACTAGTACAATGGTGGAACAACCTCAGGAGGTGAGGTGTTCTTGTGCTTGGTGAGCTGGTGAGCTGGTTAGGGTGGAATCGGTCCCTCCTCTATGGTGGTGGATAAGTCCTATTTATAGTGGCCTTGGTCCTCTTCCCAAATATAGGCGGGAAGGGATCCCACAACGGCCAAATTCGAAGGGAGACAACTAGTACAAGTTATCCTGACAAAAGTGGTCTTCACCTACAAAAGCCTCTGGTGGTGACACTGCAGTGGGCTCCGCGATGACCTCCGTCCAGCCGTCCTGGCGGTCTTGGTCTCGTTGCACCAAAATGGAAACCTTTGCTTGATTCCTCGGGACCCCGCGCCTGCGCTTGCTTCCTTAGCACCAAAGAGGGAACTGGTACACTGCGCCCGCTGGCGCCCGCCTGGCCTTGGTCGTCACGGCTCACGCCATGTGAACCTCGTGAGGTGCAGCTGGCATTGATATCTCCGCTCCTCGAGAGCCAGCCTGGGGAGGCCGCCCCTCGTGGAGGTATTGGTGTCGTCCGCCTCGCGAGGCTTGGCCCCTCGCGAGGGTCTTGAGTTGTTGTTGCTGAAGCTGGGCCGTACCGGGCCGTCGACGAAGCCACGCCATGGGCCGCGGGCAGGCAAGTCTGGGTACCCCCGTTTCCAGAACACCGACAGCGGCGCCTACATGACATTATATTCCCACACAACAGTCTTATCTTTTTCTCTACATGTTCAGTACGATTATGTACAATAACTGACATGCACAATAAAAAATATAGTTAGATTATGTAAGGCCTAAGGGGTGCATGCAGAAATCAAGACTGATGGTCGCAAACGAGTGGATAGATCCAAAAGTAATGATATCAGGTAGACTATAGATTCAGTTTAAAAATATAGACAATGGATCATCTACTGTTTGTTGCCCACCCAACATGAACCACATAGAAGACCATAGATGAAGCAGATAGTAGACAGATACTATCCGTTGCTTCCTCGATATGTGCCCCACGGGCATTTTAAAACTCAAGTTTGAATGATAAAGTAGTAGGTAATAATAACCGATGTATAACGTAAGTAGACATGAAAGAGTGCGACCTCTCTTCCGGAACTGTGTAGTCCTTAGGTTCATCTGCTCAGTCGATGATGGTAATGCAGTTGGCGTGGCTGCCGGCAACGGGGAAGATGATCTGAGGCGGTGAAAGAAAGTCTGCAGGGGGAATCTCTGCTGCAGTGAATGCTTCCGCCGATAGTGCACCTCAGGTGGGGTGGATGACGGCACGACAAGAGCAGGGCATAACACACAGAGTTTTCTTTGACGCCTATCTGAAAATTAAGTAAATCTGTAAGGGCTCCTTAGAATTGGAGGATTCTATAAATGCAGGGACATGAAAAACACAGGAATAGGATAGGAATGCATGTGCAAAACAGAGCATTTGCAAACATAGGATTTCTATCAACTTGGGTATTTGGTTCACATGAATTGGAAGAACACAGGAATGGAGAAACATGGTCAAATTAAAGTCAAACCATGTGAAAATGAAAATAATAGAAGAATCTTATTGTGCCAGTAATGCAATTAGTCCTGTTCTTCATGCATATTAATTTGAAAAGGACGTCCAAGTGGATATTAAAATTCCTACATTTTTTCTTTGTAAGAGACACCAAAGTAAAAAAATCCTCCAGTTTTGCTTTGCTCCACTCCTTCTAACCAAATGCACAAATAGTAGTACCATAGTAGTTCCATAGCAAAGGATCCCTGAGGGATCGACATGAATGCAGAGTAATAAAGTGATGTGACGAGTGTACAACCTATTTGGCATAGCCTTGTCGACCTCAGCGTCATTGGGTTGGACGTGGAGGATGGTGATGTTGGTGTGACTGTCGAAGGCGGGGAACAAGATCTGAGGGCTCTGGAAACGGCGCCGAGGGTACTGCTCCGCTGTGATGGACGGTTCCGTCGTTGGAGCAGCTCCGATCAGGTGTACGGTGGTGAGGCTGAAGCAGGACAAGACAAACAACGTTAATCTGAAGTGGGACTCTAATATCATCTGCAATAGATGATATCAAATACATCACCAAAAAGTGCTAGATGTAAAACACATCAGCCGCGCCACGGGCGCTCCGACAGATGCTGTAAATACTTTTCACTCTGAACTTAACTGAAGAAACTGAACTTTACAGTCGAAACTGAATTTTACTGTCGAAATTGATTGAACTAGTAGCAGAGCATTGCAATAGAAGTTTAGGGCGCTCGAGCACTAGTAGCAGAGAAGCAATGATCTAAATCAGCAGCCGCTCGAGCAGGGAACACACTAGCAGAGAGCAAGTAGTGCAGCAACATCGTGAGCGAGTGCTAAAGCAGCAACTCCTGTAGCTGCCAGACGTCCTGTAGCAGCAGTAGCAGTGCGAGCGAGAGCAAGAGCAAGAGCAGAGCAGCAACATGAACGAGAGCAAGAGTGGAGCAGCAGCGCGACCGACAACAATAGCAGAGTAGAGCAGCAGCACGAACGAAAGAAAGAGCAGTGCATCAGCGCGACCGACAACAAGAATAGAGCCGCAGCGCAAGCGAGAGCTGGAGCAACAGCAGCAGCGCGAGCGGGAGCCGGAGCAGCTGCAACTAGTGCCCGTGTGGAAGTTGCCGCCAAGGAAGCAACGACATGGGGGAGAGACGCCGTGGATGAAGTGGTCGGCGACGGCACCGTTGATGGAGACCCGCCATGGCTGCTTGGTATCGAGCACCGACAGCCCTATGAGATCAAATAAAAGATAAAATGCAGCGTGAGTGCAGAACCTCCTTGGTGGCGCCGAGTAGGCCTCGGCTTCATCGGAGGAATTGGTGAGGGTGTTGCGGTTCCGGTGGGGCAGGTCAAGACAACACTGTGGGGAGGGAGGTGGTGCGATAGACGAGGCGAGCATTGGGGCAGCTCCTTGGAGGTGGAGGACGGGGCGGCTGATCCGGCAGGACGATGAGATCAACGACGGATCCTCATCCGGTGCGGTCGATGAGGGACAGCGAGCTGTTGCGATGGACGATGTCGTCGGGGAAGAGTCTCCGGCTGGGCGGCGGTCGGGAGGCCGACGGAGGAGTGTGGGGTTTCGCAGGTTTTGGCAGCCTCGGTGTAAGAATGGGGGGGGGGGGGAAGGGGAAGGTAGGGGGAGCCATGGCTTCGGGACGCACTTGTCCAAAATGTAGGGTAAGTTACAAATGTACCCCCACCGATTTTGGCCACGCAACATCGAGGCGGGATCTCCGGCTGAGGGGTAGAAGGGGGATTTCACGTGTCTAGGCTACGGGACCGATTTTGGATGAGGAGGGAGTTTTCGCGTGCGTTGAAATTTCGGGATAACAAGGCGCAGCGCGGGTTGAAGAGGCGGGAGTTTCACAGCAAAAGAGACAAAAGATACTCGAGCTTGAAAATTTCGGGATAACAAGGCGCGGATTCCATGTTCAGCAGGACAAACTTAACGTGTACAAAAAAAATCATACAAGAAACAAGAGAGTCATCTCCCCTTTTACTATATTGCTATATATGCCATTGAAAAAACTACAAGAAATATGTAAAAAAATCGGGAGAACAAGATTACGCTGTACAGTACCAAATCAATTCGCACTTCCCTCAACAACAACAAAAAACAAATCAATTCCCACCACAAGGAAGAGTCATGTCCCTTTTTATATGATTAAAAATGCCAAGATCTCAAATTTCAATTTTTTAATCCACATCATGTTGAATTCGAATATATCGTTAGGTGACCTTGTGGTTAGTAAAGGATGTTGTCCTACATTTTGATCTTCCATCTTATATGAACATTTTACTCCACCCTATTAACATATATATTGTCATCTACCATATGGACTAAATTTGGATCAATTTTCCTTATTTGAATATGATTATTGTCAAGTTATACCATCATTTAAATATTATCTTGATAACAGAAAACATGCATATAGCAGTAATCATATTTCACTATGAACTACATGTACCATACGATCTCCAATTCAAATATTTGTATCCATTTTATGTTAAATTCAAATCACGGTACATTGGTCTAGGTAGCGAGATGTTCGGGATAATCTAAACCCTGTTTTCATATGTATAATTTTTGGCCGAATTGGGACAAGTTTTGGTATAAACTTCTTGCAAACTGGAGATTCTCTCAACAAGCCTCGTGGTTCCGAGAGGGAACGCGTCACCTTTGTGTGTGAAACGGTATACGCTTCCTCCCCCCTGATTTTCTTTACAGAGGCTACATAGAACTATATGAGTGCCCTGTTAAATTTAAAATTATTCCGGGTTCGTTTGGACTTTTTATACACTAGCAAAACATGCCCGTGCGTTGCAATGGAAGGAAAAGAAAGCATCTTTCATACACACATCCGACAACGTCAGCAAACAATATTCTTAAAAAATCTTTATTGACACAATTTCAAACAATATGAAAATCAACTTTAAGCCACCGGTTTACATAAAACTCGTATCAACAGTTTAATGTGGATCATCGTATAGGGGTTGGTAGTGCACTGTGCAAAACAGAGAAGATGATTATGTACCTGTTTTAACCTTAAGGATATGGTAGTTGATAGTAATCAACATCCCCTATAGTGTCAATAATAGATTATGTGAGAGCATCAAACTGTCATATCTACTAAATTTGAATAGGGTAGAAAACATATATAATAGACATTTATTAAATGGCCCACATAGGGAAGATATTAATTAAGTTTACATTTTGTTAAATTTTGGAATTATTCCGGGTTTGTCTCGCCTTTTTTTATACATTAATTGAGTTTCTGGACATTTAATGTGCATAATTCAAATTTGAACTGCAAGCACATGCTCCGGTGCACCAAAGTTGGTTGAAAAATCACATGTGTGTCCTTGGGTGAATTTCTAGGTCCCATGCAAGAAATGGGAATGAAATTCAAACTCGTGACTCGGCCGAGAACATTGAGAAACTTGGTTTTTAAATTCCTGTAAATCCAAAACTCGCCTGGAAATCATGAAACTTGGCACGGTGTCATGTCATGTCACTAACATGTGTGGTAAAAAACATGGTCGAGTTGGAACAAGTTTTGGTCTAAGCTTCTTGCAAACATGTGTGGTAAAAGAAGGCTCGTGGCTCTGAGTGGGAGCGTGTCACCTTTGTGTGCGAAACGATATACCCTGCCCCCCCTTGATTTTCTTTAAAGAGGCAACATAGAACTATATGAGTGTCGTGTTAAATTTTGGGATTAGTCCGGGTTCATTTGGCATTTTTTATACATTAATTGAGTTTCTAGTCATTTCATGTGCATAATTCAATTTTGAACTACAAGCACAAGCTCCGGTGCACCAAAGTTGGTTGAGAAATAACATGTGTGTCCTCGGGTGAATTTCTAGGTCCCATGCAAGAAATGGGAATGAAATTCAAACATTTGGGCATCGTGACTCGGCCGAGAACATTGAGAAACATGGTTTTTAAATTCCTGTAAATCCAAAACTCGCCTGGAAATCATGAAACTTGGCATGGTCATGACATGGCACTAACATGATGTGGTAAAAAACTTGGCCGAGTTGGAACAAGTTTTGGTATAAGCTTCTTGCAAACCGGAGCTTCTGTCAGGAAGGCTCGTGGTTCCGAGAGGGAACGTGTCACCTTTGTGTGCAAAATAATATACGCTGCCCCCCCCCTTGATTTTCTTTACAGAGGCAACATAGAACTATATGAGTGTCGTGTTAAATTTTGGAATTATTCCGGGTTCGTTTGGCCTTTTTTATACATTAATTGAGTTTCTGGTCATTTAATGTGCATAATTCAAATTTGAACTACAAGCACATGCTTCAGTGCACCAAAGTTTGTTGAAAAATCACATGTGTGTCCTCGGGTAAATTTCTAGGTCCCATGCAAGAAATGGGAATGAAATTCAAACATCTGGGCGTCGTGGCTCGGCCGGAAACATTGAAAAACTTTGTTTTTTAATTCCTGTATATCCAAAACACGCATGAAAATCATGAAACTTGGCTTGGTGTCATGACATGGCACCAGCATGTTGTGGTAATTTTGCTATCCGATCTGCAAAGGCGCACACATTAACAATCACCAAAGTCATTTTGGAACAAGTGTTGTCACATTACAGTCGGAAAACACAAGTAGTATTATTGAAACCATGGGCGTTCTACTTACCATTTACGTGCCGCCACGCGTTCCCTTTTTTATTAGCTAGGAGGCACCGTGCAGGGTCACTACTAGGGAAAAGCCTAGCAGTAGCGCGGGTTTTAGGCCTACCAGTAGCGCAGGTGCAAGCGCTACTAGTAAGGCGCTACAGCTAAAGGTTAGTAGTAGCATGGGTCAACTGGTAGTTACTAGTAGCGCCTCTCGCGGCCCGCGCTACTACTACTATTCCGTATTATATTTCTTTTTTATTTCATGTTGTATTCATACACCTTTATACAAGTTTTGGTACAACAACAATTTCGAGATTCTTTTTACATCATAATGAGTTATTACATCAGTGGGTGAAAGAACCATGGACTAGTTTCAAGTGGATGGACGTCCACTTGAAACTAATCGACGGTTCTTTCACCCAATGATATAATAAACATCATCATCACATCATTAACAACTTATCATCATAATACATCATTGTCATATAACACCTCCTCATGATCATCATTTTCATCAATGAGACAACATATCACAAGTTGGTCACTAGTCATAATCACAACTCCTCCTCCTCATCATCAACTCTAACACATTGTACCACATAATAACACATTGTACCTAGGACCTACTTCTCTCTCATAGGACCTACTACCTTCTCTTAGGTAAAATAGCATAAAACAAGATAGGCCCTGACTCTCCATTATGGAGAATGGAGATTATCCTGTCTCCAATTCTTGCCCTTCGCACAAGGTTGCTTCCAAGAACCTCCCTACGACTGACCATACATTTTTCCATTCTTTGATTGTCATGTCTTCACTGGTTTTAGAAATCCGATATGGACAGGTGTGATTTGTAGGATGACCTGGCTGTATGTTCAAAACATCAAGGCGACCATTCTGAAACATCAGATGAGGCACACACTCCTTCGTGATTTTTTGTTGAAAAAAATAGTAATAACTTCGTGGTTAGGAATGTAGTTCGGTTTTAGAAGAATTTATGCAAAACATGCACGGATGTCGTAATAGTAAAAAAATCTTATCATGGCATATCCATGGATGTTACCGTAGTTCAACACGTGCACTAGTGGCACGTATTGACCATAATGTGGAGGAGTTTGATAATAGATATTGTAATTCTCAAGATCAGTAATAAATGAGATCAGATGATTTTTCTCCTGATAAGTTAATTCTGAGCCATCGGTGTAGTAGGTTATGTCTACCATCTTCTACACATTCTTTGAAGAATGAAAATAAGCAATCAATGGAAATAAGCTGTCAACTATTTTGAAATAAACAATATAAATTACTTAATAACTATGTTTGAGAAACTCACATAGCGGTAGAATTGGAAGCGTATCAATGCTACGTCTTGAGCTTGCATTGGTTTTCCCCGAAGAGGAGAGGATGATGCAGCACAGTAGCGTAAGTATTTCCCTCAGTTTTTGAGAACCAAGGTATCAATCCAGTAGGAGGCCAGGCACAAGTCGCTCGTACCTGCACAGAACGATAGCTACTCGCAACCAACGTGATTAGGGGTTGTCAATCCCTTCACGGTCACTTACGAGAGTGAGATCTGATAGAGATGATAAATAATATTTTTGGTAGTTTTGATAGATAGATGCAAAGTAATAAGTAAAGGCAAAGTAAAAACAAAGCAAGTAAATAAAGTGATAGAGATTGATGTGATGAGAATAGACCCGGGGGCCATAGGTTTCACTAGTGGCTTCTCTCAAGAGCATAAATATTCTACGATGGGTGAACAAATTACTGTTGAGCAATTGACAGAACTGAGCATAGTTATGAGTATATCTAGGCAATGATCATGTATATAGGCATCACGTCCAAAACAAGTAGATCGAAACGATTCTGCATCTACTACTATTACTCCAGTCATCGACCGCTATCGAGCATGCATCTAGAGTATTAAGTTAAAAACAGAGTAACGCCTTAAGCAAGATGACATGATGTAGAGGATAAATTCATGCAATATGATAAAACCCCATCTTGTTATCCTCGATGGCAACAATACAATACGTGCCTTGCAACCCTTTACATCCTTTGGGTAAGGACACCGCAAGATTGAACCCAAAGCTAAGCACTTCTCCCATTGCAAGAACTACCAATGTAGTTGGCCAAACCAAACGGATAATTCGAAGAGAGTTGCAAAGATAACTCAATCATACATAAAAGAATTCAGAGAAGAATCAAATATTTTCCATAGATAAGCTAGATCATAAACCCACAATTCATTGGTCTCAACAAACACACCGCAAAAAGAAGATTACATCGAATATATCTCCACGAGAGAGGGGGAGAACATTGTATTGAGATCCAAAAAGAGAGAAGAAGCCATCTAGCTACTAGCTATGGACCCGAAGGTCTGAAGTAAACTACTCACACTTCATCGGAGGGGCTATGGTGTTGATGTAGAAGCCCTCCATGGTGGATGCCCCCTCTAGCGGAGCTCCGGAACAGGCCCCAAGATGGGATCTCATGGATACAAGAAGTTGCGGCGGTGGAATTAGGTTTTTGGCTCCTGTTCTGATCGTTTGGGGATACGTAGGTATATATAGGAGGAATCAGTATGTCGGTGGAGCGTCAGGGGGCCCACGAGGTAGGGGGCCGCGCCCAGGGGGGCGCCCTCCACCCTCGTGACCGCCTCTGACACTTCTTGGAGTAGGGTCCATGTCTCCTGGATCACGTTCGATTGGAAAATCACGTTCCCGAAGGTTTCATTCCGTTTGGACTCCGTTTGATATTCCGTTTCTTCGAAACACTGAAATAGGTAAAAAAACAACAATTCTGGGCTGGGCCTCCGGTTAATAGGTTAGTCCCAAAAGTAATATAAAAGGGGAAAATAAAGCCCAATATAGTACAAAACAGTAGATAAAGTAGCATGAAGCAATAAAAAATTATAGATACGTTGGAGACGTATCAGGCATCCCCAAGCTTAATTCCTGCTCGTCCTCGAGTAGGTAAATGATAAAAAGAGAATTTTGGATGCGGAGTGATACTTTGGCATAATTTCAATGTAAATCTTCTTAATCATGGTATGAATATTCAGATCCGAAAGATTCAAGACAAAAGTTCATATTGACATAAAAATAATAATACTTCAAGTATACTAACAAGGCAATTATGTCCTCTCAAAATAACATGGCCAAAGAAAGTTATCCCTACAAAATCATATAGTCTAGCTATGCTCCATCTTCCCCACACAAAGTATTTAAATCATGCAAAACCCCGATGACAAGCCAAGCAATTGTTTCATACTTTAACATTTTCAAAACTTTTTCAATCTTCACGCAATACATGAGCGTGAGCCATGGATATAGCACTATATGTGGAATAGAATGGTGGTTGTGGAGAAGACAAAAATAGGGAAGATAGTCTCACATCAACTAGGCGTATCAACGGGCTATGGAGATGCCCATCAATAGATATCAATGTGAGTGAGTAGGGATTGCCATGCAACAGATGCACTAGAGCTATAAGTATATGAAAGCTCAACAAAAGAAACTAAGTGGGTGTGCATCCAACTCGCTTGCTCATGAAGACCTAGGGCATTTGAGGAAGCCCATCATTGGAATATACAAGCCAAGTTCTATAATGAAAATTTCCCACTAGTATATGGAAGTGACAAAATGAGAGACTCTCTATCATGAAGATCTTGGTGCTACTTTGAAGCACAAGTGTGGTAAAAGGATAGTAACATTGTCCCTTCTCTCTTTTTCTCTCATTTTTTTTATTTGGGCCTTTTCTCCTTTTTTCTATGGCCTCTTTTTTTCGTCCGGAGTCTCATCCCGACTTGTGGGGGAATCATAGTCTCCATCATCCTTTCCTCACTTGGGACAATGCTCTAATAATGATGATCATCACACTTTTATTTTTCTTACAACTCAACAATTACAACTCGATACTTAGAACAAAATATGACTCTATATGAATGCCTCCGGCGGTGTACCGGGATATGCAATGAAACATGAGTGACATGTATGAAAGAATTATGAACGGTGGCTTTGCAACAAATACGATGTCAACTACATGATCATGCTAGCAATATGACAATGATGGAGCGTGTCATAATAAACAGAATAGCGGAAAGTTGCATGGCAATATATCTCGGAATGGCTATGGAAATGCCATGATAGTTAGGTATGGTGGCTGTTTTGAGGAAGGTATATGGTGGGTGTATGATACCGCGAAAGGTGCGCGGTATTAGAGAGGCTAGCAATAGTGGAAGGATGGGAAAAAGTGCGTATAATCCATGGACTCAACATTAGTCATAAATAACTCATATACTTATTGCAAAAATCTAGAAGTTATCAAAGCAAAGTATTACACGCATGATCCTAGGGGGATAGATTGGTAGGAAAATACCATCGCTCGTCCCCGACCGCCACTCATAAGGAAGACAATCAATAAATAAATCATGCTCCGAGTTCATCACATAACGGTTCACCATACGTGTATGCTATGGGAATCACAAACTTCAACACAAGTATTCTTTAAATTCACAACTACCCAACTAGCATGACTCTAATATCATCATCTTCATATCTCAAAACAATTATCAAGCATCAAACTTATCTTAGTATTCAACGCACTCAAAAGAAAGTTTCACATATCTTGAATACCAAGTATATTAACGTTAATCAAATTACCATGCTATTAACGACGCTCAAAATAATCTAAGTGAAGCATGAGAGATCAAGTTTCTTTAAAACAAATCCACCACCGTGCCCTAAAATATCGAAGTGAAGCACTAGAGCAAAAATTATCACGCTGAAAGATATAAGTGAAGCACTATGAGCAAACTATCAAACTCAAAAAATATAAGTGAAGCACATGGAGTATTCTATCAAATTCCAATTCATGTATGGCTATCTCAAAAGGTGTGTACAGCAAGGATGATTGTGGTAAACTAACAAGCAAAGACGCAAATAATACAAGACGCTCCAAGCAAAACACATATCATGTGGTGAATAAAAATATAGCTCCAAGTAAATTACCGATGGAAGTGGACGAAAGAGGGGATGCCTTCCGGGGCATCCCCAAGCTTTGACTTTTTGGTGTCCTTGGATTATCTTGGGGGTGACATGGGCATCCCCAAGCTTAGGCTCTTTCCACTCCTTGTTCCATAATCCATCAAAAGAATTCACCCAAAACTTGAAAACTTCACAACACAAAACTCAATAGAAATATCGTGAGCTCCGTTAGAGAAAGAAAACAAAAGACCACTTTAAGGTACTGTAATGAACTCATTCTTTATTTATATTGATGTTAAACCTACTGTATTCCTACTTCTCTATGGATTATAAACTATTTTACTAGCCATAGATTCATCAAAATAAGCAAACAACACACGCAAAACAGAATCTGTCAAAAACCGAACAGTCTGTAGTAATCTGTAACTAACGCAAACTTCTGGAACTCAAAAAATTCTAACCAAATTATAAGACCTGGACAATTTGTTTATTGATCAGCAGCAATTGCAAGAAATATTTTATCACGTTCTGGTGATTTTTAACAATTCGGGCACTGAGCGCAAAGTTTCTGGAAATTACAGCAAGATCAAATAACTATCATCCAAGAAGATCCAATAGGTTTAACTTGGCACAAACACTAATTAAAAGATAAAACCACATATAAACAGAGGATATATGGATTATTTATTCCTAAACAGAAGCAAAAACTAAAAAAACTAAAAATAAAATTGGGTTGCCTCCCAACAAGCGCTATCATTTAACGCCCCTAGCTAGGCATTGAGATTTCGATGATGCTCACAAGAAAGACAAGAATTAAAGCACAAAGAGAGCATCATAAAACACGTGACAAACACATCTAAGTCTAACGTACTTCCTATGCATAGGCATCTTATAGGCAAACAAATTATCATAGCAAGCAAAAACTAGCATATGCAAGGAAGCAGAAAGAAACAATAGCAATGTCAACATAACGAGAGGTAATTTATTATCATGAAAATTTCTACGACCATATTTTCCACTCTCATAATAATTATATGTAGGATCATAAGAAAATTCAACAATATAGCTATCACATAACATATTCTTAACATGATCCACATGCATGCAAAGTTGACACTCTTCCAAAATAGTGGGATTAACATTAACTAAAGTCATGACCTCTCCAAACCCCCTTTAACAAAAATTTCATAAGATTGAATATTCTCCAAATATGTGGGACCTTAAGTTGACACTCTTCCAAACCTACTTTTAATATTATTGCAAACAATATTATCAATCTCATATTCATCATGGGGATTAAATAAATTTTCAAGGTCATAAGAAGAATCACCCCAATCATGACCATTGCAACAAGTAGTAGACATAGCAAAACTAGCATCCCCAAGCTTAGGGTTTTGCATATTATTAGCACAATTGACGTCAAGAGAATTTATAGTAAAATCATTGAAATCATGATTTTCATCGAGGGAACTATCAAGCACGGGTGCAATAACAGCAATCTCATTTTTAACATAAGGAAACTATAGCAAATTCGTCTTCATAAATATTGGCATCATGGCCACAAGAATATCAAGCATCATGTTCATCAAGGGACATTTCAACCAAATCATCGGAATCATCATTATCTATAGATTCATGCATATCATTATTTTCTTCCACAGTAACGGTCATTCTTTCAATAAGTTCTTGGACACAGACATTATGAGAAAGGTTTTCATTGCAATATTTAAGTATGACGGAATTTTCAGATTTGTTGAGAGTAAAATCATACTTTTCAATCAAAGAAGCAACTTCATGAGCACCCTTAAAAACGAAAAATTCTTCAATTTGTTCGATATCATAGTAACTATAAACACCCTTTGCATAAGAAGATAAGATTTCGTTATCATTGAACTCACATAGGTAGGGAAGGTATTTTTTAGGGTTCTTAGAGCAACAAGTAAAATCACACATTTCACAAAGATTCAAAGCATAGCATAGCAAACTATTTATATGATACCCTAAGATCTTCCCCTTTTCAGACAAACGATGACGCACAAAATGAGCATGCTCATCTAAAGATTTCCCATAAACTAGGCTAGTTGGGGTTTCAAAGCACGAGCGCATAAGGATCGAAGATGATCCAAGTAGAACACTTTAAGTGGATCCATATCAATAGATTTTTAGCAAGCAAATAGGAGGCACGTGGAAACACAAACAAAGATACATACGGGAAGAAGGCGAACGGAAAAGAGAGGGCGAATAAAACGGCAAGGGTGAAGTGGAGGAGAGGAAAACGAGAGGCAAATGGCAAATAATGTAATGCGAGAGATAGGGATTGTGATGGGTACTTGGTATGGTTGACTTGCTTGCGTGAGCCTCCCCGGCAACGGTGCCAGAAATCCTTCTTGCTACGTCTTGAGCTTGCGTTGGTTTTCCTCGAAGAGGAGAGGATGATGTAGCACAATAGCGTAAGTATTACCCTCAGTTTTTGAGAACCAAGGTATCAATACAGTAGGAGGCCACACACAAGTCCCTCGTACCTGCACAAAACGATAGCTACTCGCAACCAACGCGATTAGGGGTTGTCAATCCCTTCCCGATCAATTACGAGAGTGAGATCTGATAGAGATAAATAATATTTTTGGTATTTTTGATAGATAGATGCAAAGTAAAAAGTAAAGGAAAAGTAAAAACAAAGCAAGTAAATAAAGTGATAGAGATTGATGCGATGAGAATAGACCCGGGGGCCATAGGTTTCACTAGTGGCTTCTCTCAAGAGCATAAATATTCTACGGTGGGTGAACAAATTACTGTTGAGCAATTGACAGAATTGAGCATAGTTATGAGTATATCTAGGCAATGATCATGTATATAGGCATCACGTCCAAAACAAGTAGATCGAAACGCTTCTGCATCTACTACTATTACTCCACTCATCGACCACTATCCAACATGCATCTAGAGTATTAAGTTAAAAACAGAGTAACCCCTTAAGCAAAATGACATGATGTAGAGGGATAAATTCATGCAATATGATAAAAACCCCATCTTGTTATCCTCGATGGCAACAATACAATACGTGCCTTGCAAACCTTTCTGTCACTGGGTAAGGACACCGCAAGATTGAACCCAAAGCTAAGCACTTCTCCCATTGCAAGAACTACCAATCTAGTTGGCCAAACCAAACGGATAATTCGAAGAGACTTGCAAAGATAACTCAATCATACATAAAAGAATTCAGAGAAGAATCAAATATTTTCCATAGATAAGCTGGATCATAAACCCACAATTCATCGGTCTCAACAAACACACCGCAAAAAGAAGATTACATCGAATAGATCTCCACGAGAGAGGGGGAGAACATTGTATTGAGATCCAAAAAGAGAGAAGAAGCCATCTAGCTACTAGCTATGGACCCGAAGATCTATAGTAAACTACTCACACTTCATCGGAGGGGCTATGGTGTTGATGTAGAAGCCCTCCATGGTGGATGCCCCTTCCGGCGGAGCTCTGGAACATGCCCCAAGATCGGATCTCGTGGATACAAGAAGTTGCGGCGGTGGAATTAGGTTTTTGGCTCCTGTTCTGATCGTTTGGGGATACGTAGGTATATATAGGAGGAAGGAGTACGTCGGTGGAGCGTCAGGGGGCCCACGAGGTAGGGGGCGCGCCCTCCACCCTCGTGACCGCCTCTGGCACTTCTTGGAGTAGGGTCCAAGTCTCCTGGATCATGTTCGGTTGGAAAATCACGTTCCCGAAGGTTTCATTCCGTTTGGACTCCGTTTGATATTCCGTTTCTTCGAAACACTGAAATAGGTAAAAAACAGCAATTCTGGGTTGGGCCTCCGGTTAATAGGTTAGTCCCAAAAGTAATATAAAGTGGAAAATAAAGCCCAACATAGTCCAAAACAGTAGATAAAGTAGCATGGAGCAATCAAAAATTATAGATACGTTGGAGACGTATCAATCAACAACGACCCAAATGTCCATATTGTCTTCGGCGGTGTCGGGATCACCAAGATCCATGGTGACAAGCATATCCTCATGAAAATCATAAATCTTGCAAAGTGCTTCCCAATTCAGGCAACCAAAATGGGTTACACTCTCAGAATTGTACAGATTTACTTCAAAATCCATACCATGATGGGTCCTTAGGTGAATTTTCTTTGTTTCCATACTTTCATGATCTTCAAAATCCATCCTCTCCTAGACATAGTGTCTTGCATGGCATGGGATAAGCTAGTCTAATTGTAAAATACGAAAATTACACGTTGACGTAGTTGAAGTCATGCTTAATTACGAAAAAAACTTGTCGTTGTTGCGTACCATTTCGACATCGAAGGTCTCATGGAGCTTAATGCCGAAGCACCGACCTTCGTCCAGGTGAGGCTTGTCGCACAGACCTCAGCCGTCATTGCACCAGTCGCACTCCCGCGGGAGACTTTAGTCGTCCGATGACGACATTTCCTATTTTCATAATTCAAAGATTAAACTTGTACAATTAAATATATGTACTACGAAAACTGAATTAAATCATTATTATTCATCATGAGTTGACTATCGGTATGCCGAGTCTTTTCTTGAAAACTCTCAGCTCACGTGGTGTATATATTCGACCGTGGGTGATGGTCGCTCGCCCCTTCGTCCCCGAGTGCATTACAGCAAAATGTCTAGCACACATGAACGAAGGAGAAGCGACCCCCATGACAACAGTCGGGATTCTTCTTCTCTCATATATGGTGATGACTCTCCCTCACTCATTTGTTGACTGTCATGTATGGAGCCTCGACAGACTTAAAGTCAACCCGAAATGTCGTTTAATTATTTTTCTAGAAAATCCAGGCCACTTGATATTTCCTACATATTCTATCACAAGTCGTGCCAAAATTCACGAAAAAATCCGGCATGACCTTTGCTAAAAAAGGACATATCGAGCGCCTGAAATTAGCCAGAACGGAAATTAATCAACACTCCGGCAAAACATAGGCCACTTGGAGGTGTAACCTGCAAACATGGTCGGCCACATGGGCAAGCACCTATCCTATTTGAGCAACACAAGATATACATGTTTATATCTACATCATATGAGCATTCAAACTTGATGGTCATCGCATTTCAATGGTTGAAAATATGAACAAAAACATTTCAAAATATCTTATAGGACTCATTTTGACATGGAGATTTGGCTGGTCTCACCTCGAGGTCGGAGGGGGTCGGTGACGGGGACGAGGCGGGGATGATGGAGGGGCTCCTTGATTTCTCCAAAAACAAAAACCCTATAAGCTATCAACTAATCAAATGCATACGCCTTGCATAGTGGGGTCCAATTTGAGCATTGAAAATAGGAGTAGTTCTCCAATTTGAGCATTCAATAAGCAAAACAAAATCGTAAAATAAATAAGTATTCAAATTAGCATGCATTCAATAAGCAAAACTAAATCATCTCTTGCGTTCGTACATCATCAAATATTATCACTAATACATCTCGATTAGTATCATACATATAACATCACTAATACAGCTAAAACCCTAGCTAACGACGGGTATCGGCGCGGGCGGTGGACACCCAAAGAGAAGGAACCATCACAGGATCATAGCTCTAGTGAGATCCCTGAAGAACCTGCCGGGTATTGGAGAACCTGCCCTCCAACGCAACCATCTGGCGACGGACGACCTCCGCGGGGTCCTTAAGCCTCTGCACCGTCACTGGCCCACGCGACCGCCACCAAAGAAGGTTCGGGTCAACAACGGGCTGGCTCCTCACCAAGCTGCGCCCCCCGGTAGGTAGCACCTCCCAGTACCAGCCCGGCGGAGCCCAGTCCCAGACATGTCCCCTCTGATCAAGCACGTGTCCTCCGCCGAGTCGACGACGAGGATGCGGGATAGGCATTGTTGACGTCGATGCAGGAATAATTGCTTTAACTAAAAAGATAACAACAAATGTGACATGCCGACTTCAAAATGAATCAACCTAGAATACTGTTAAATACACCTAAAAATAAACTAGTTCTATTATTTTTCTTACTATAAATAAACTAGTTATATAGTAAAATTTTAATTAGATCATCAAATCTCATATACCTAAATTTTCTTACTAAAAATAAACTAATTCTATTAATTCAACTAAACACTTACTATAAATAAAAATAAACTAGTTCTTACTAAAATAAACTAGTTCAACTAGTTTTATTAATTTTCTTACTAAAAATAAACTAGTTCTATTAATTCAACTAGTTCTTACTAAAATAAACTAGTTCTATTTTTTTACTAATTCTATTAAACACTTACTAGAAAAATAGTAAAAAAACTATATTGAATATTTTGTTTAAACTAAACACTACTGCCCTAATTAACATCTAGTTAAACCCTACTTCCCTAGTTCTTAAGCATCTACAAGTACTAACTAATTATATGAACCCTACCTAGGTACTTAAGCATCTACAACTACTTAAGCACCCATTGATGAACACTAGGAATTTGTCCTAAAAACTAATTAAGCATCTACAACTACTGCCCTAATTAACATCTAGTTTACAATTAAGCATCTACAACTACTGCCCTAATTAGCATCTAATTTGATGAACCCTAACTAATTAAATGAACTCTAAAATTTGATGAACCCTAGGAACCCTAGCTAGGCAGAGGTAGGGGAGGAGGAGGAGGTGTAGGCGTGATCACCTCATGCGCCGGCGGAGTTAGGGAGCGGCATCGAGGTCGGGGTCGGGGCTCGGGCGCGCGGCAGAGGGCGGCGATGTAGGGCAGCGTCGAGGTCGGGGTCAGGGGCGGCATAGAGGGCGTGCGGAGGGCGACGGGGGAGCGCGCGGCGGCCGACGAGAGCAGACGTGTTGGATTTGGGGGAAGTGGCCGTGGGGAAGAAGAACCATGTGGTTAATTCAAAAATAGCAGTAGCGCAGGCCAGGAAAAGCAGTACTGCTAAGTTAGCTATACCTAACTTAGCTATAGCGCTCGCTGACCAAACGCGCTACTGCTAAGTTAGCTATAGAACCTGTCCGGAAAGCACGCTGCTGCTACGCCGTTCTCCTTTATTTTTCTTTTTCATTTATTTTCCTTCACATTTTCTTTTTTTCCTTCCCCTTTTCTTTCATTTTCATTTACTTTTCTATATGTTTTTCATTTTATTTTCCTTTCATTAGCAGTAGCGCTTTCTGCGTAAAACACGCCGCTACAACAATCTTAGTAGCAACGCACTTTGTATAAGCTCGCTACTACTATTGGTAGCCTGGCGAGAATAGTAGGGGAATTGTAGTTGTAGCGCTTCTTCCATGAGACGCGCTACTGCTATAGACTTAGCTGCAGCGCGTTTGCTTGCCGCGCGGTAGTGGTAAATTTTAGTAGCGCTTCTTTTTTACCCCGTTACAGGTAAGAGTCTGTTTATAAGGTTTTCCCTATTAGTGGGTTGCTATTTGAGTACGTGAGGCGTGCGATCATACCCCTGCACGTGCTTATAGGGAGGAGAGACCTTTGACCTCCATCTACCAACCACCTCTCTCCCAAGGTCTCCATTAATGGCGCCTGAGCCCTTGTTTAATGGTGTGTCCATGTCTCACTCGACTGAGAATTAAGAGAGAAAAAAGAAAATCTGTAAAGAAATTTTTTGCATGGATCTTGATGTAAGACCTGACGGACCTATATAGCATCTGTTGCGACTTATAGCAAGACTGGTGAATATATAAGGACGACGATAGTGGATAATAATGGTCTTACATATTTTGGAAGATAACTAAAAAAAGCCACATGCGGTACGCCCGAAACACAAGATAAAAAATAAGAAGGAAGACGCATACAACGATCTGGCTCACTGATCTCTGATAACCCACAAGTATAGGGGATCGCAACAGTTGATTCGACACACGGGGAGCCAAAGAATATTCTCAAGTATTAGCAGTTGAGTTGTCAATTCAACCACACCTGGATAACTTAATATCCGCAGCAAAGTATTTAGTAGCAAAGTAATATGGAAGTAACGGAAGCAAAAAGTAATTTTTTGGTGTTTTGTAGTGATTGTAACAGCAGCAACGGAAAAGTAAATAAGCGAAGAACAATATACGGAAAGCTCGTAGGCATTGGATCGGTGATGGAGAATTATGTCAGATGCGGTTCATCATGTAACAATCATAACATAGGGTGACACAGAACTAGCTCCATTTCATCAATGTAATGTAGGCATGTATTCCGAATATAGTCATACGTGCTTATGGAAAAGAACTTGCATGACATCTTTTGTCCTACCCTCCCGTGGCAGCGGGGTCCTAATGGAAACTAAGGGATATTAAGGCCTCCTTTTAATAGAGAACTGGAACAAAGCATTAGCACATAGTGAATACATGAACTCCTCAAACTATGGTCATCACCGGAGTGGTCCCGATTATTGTCACTTGGGTTGCGGATCATAACACATAGTAGGTGACTATAGACTTGCAAGATAGGATCAAGAACTCACATATATTCATGAAAACATAATAGGTTCAGATCTGAAATCATGGCACTTGGGCCCTAGTGACAAGCATTAAGCATAGCAAAGTCATAGCAACATCAATCTCAGAACATAGTGGATACTAGGGATCAAACCCTAACAAAACTAACTCGATTACATGATAGATCTCATCCAACCCATCACCGTCCAGCAAGCCTACGATGGAATTACTCACACACGGCGGTGAGCATCATGAAATTGGTGATGGAGGATGGTTGATGATGACGATGGCGATGAATCCCCCTCTTCGGAGCCCCGAACGGACTCCAGATCCGCCCTCCCGAGAGGTTTTAGGGCTTGGCGGCGGCTCCGTATCATAAAACACGATGAATTCTTCTCTCTGATTTTTTCTCCCCGAAAGCAAATATATAGAGTTGGAGTTGAGGTCGGAGGGGCTCCAGGGGGCCCACGAGGTAGGGGGCGCGCCCTAGGTGGGCAGGCGCGTCCCCCACCCTCGTGGACAGGGTGTGGGCCCCCTAGTCTTCATCTTTTGCAATGATTTTTTATTATTTCCAAATAGACGTTCCGTAGAGTTTCAGGTCATTCTGAGAACTTTTGTTTCTGCACATAAATAACACCATGGAAAGTCTGTTGAAAACAGCGTCAGTCCGGGTTAGATCCATTCAAATCATTCAAGTTAGAGTCCAAAACAAGGGCAAAAGTGTTTGGAAAAGTAGATACAACGGAGACGTATGAACTCCCCCAAGCTTAAACCTTTGCTTGTCCTCAAGCAATTCAGTTGATAAACTGAAAGTGATAAAGAAAAACTTTTACAAACTCTGTTTGCTCTTGTTGTTGTAAATATGTAAAGCCATCATTCAAGTTTTCAGCAAAGATTATGACTAACCACATTTGCAATAACTCTTAGGTCTCATGTTTACTCATATCAAATAGCATAATCAACTAGCAAGCCATAATAATAAATCTCGGATGGCAACACTTTCTCAAAACAATCATAATATGATATAACAGGATGGTATCTCGCTAGCCCTTTCTGAGACTGCAAGACATAAATGCAGAGCACCTTTAAAGATCAAGGACTGACCAGACATTGTAATTCATGGTAAAAGAGATCCAGTCATAGTCATACCCAATATAAATTAATAGTAATGAATGGAAATGACAGCTGCGCTCTCTAGCTAGTGCTTTTGATAAGAGGGTGATGACTCAACATAAAAGTAAATAGATAGGCCCTTCGCAGAGGGAAGCAGGGATTTGTAGAGGTGCCAGAGATCGATTTTGAAATAGAGATAAATAATATTTTGAGCGGCATACTTTCATTGTCCACATAACAACCAAGAGATGGCGATATCTTCCATGCTACACACATCATAGGCGGTTCCCAAACAAAATGGTAAAGTTTATACTCTCCCTCCACCAACAAGCATCAATCCATGACTTGCTCGAAATAACGAGTGTCTCCAACTAGCAACAGTCCCAGGGGGAGTTTTGTTTGCAATTATTTTGATTTGATTTGCATAAAGCATGGGACTGGGCATCCCGGTGACCAGCCATTTTCTCGTGAGTGAGGAGCGGTGTCCACTCCTCTTGAGAATAACCTGCCTAACATGGAAGATAAGGGCATCCCTAGTTGATACATGAGCTATTCGAGCATATACAACAGAATGTTTATTTGAAGGTTTAGAGTTTGGCACATACAAATTTACTTGGAACGGAAGGTAGATACCGCATATAGGAAGGTATAGTGGACTCATATGGAATAACTTTGGGGTTTAATGATTGGATGCACAAGCAGTATTCCGCTTAGTACAAGTGAAGGCTAGCAAAAGAGGCGGAAGCGACCAACTAGAGAGCGACAACAGTCATGAACATGCATTAAAATTAATAAACATTGGATGCAAGCATGAGTAGGATATAATCCACCATGAACATAAATATCGTGAAGGCTATGTTGATTTTGTTTCAACTACATGTATGAACATGTGCCAAGTCAAGTCACTTAAATCATTCAAAGGAGGATACCATCCCATCATACCACATCACAAACATTTTAATAGCATGTTGGCACGCAAGGTAAACCATTATAACTCATAGCTAATCAAGCATGGCACGAGCAACTATGATCTCTAATTGTCATTGCAAACATGTTTATTCATAATAAGCTGAATCAGGAACGATGAACTCATCATATTTACAAAAACAAGAGAGGTCGAGTTCATACCAGCTTCTCTCGTCTCAATCAGTCCATCATATATCGTCATAATTGCCTTTCACTAGCATGACCGAACGATGTGAATAATAATAAGAGTGCACGTGCATTGGACTAAGCTGGAATCTGCAAGCATTCAATAAACAGGAGAAGACAAGGCAATATGGGCTCTTGGTTAAATCAACAATAATGCATATAAGAGTCACTTCAACAATTTAATCATGGTCTTCTCCTGTCGACCCCCAAAGAAAAGAAAAGAAATAAAACCATTTACACGGGAAAGCTCCCAACAAGCAAAAGAAGAACGGGAAATCTTTTTGGGGTTTCTTTGTAATTATTACTACTACAGCAAGAAAAGTAAACTAACTAAAAACTACACTAATTTTTTTTTGGTTTTTCTTAAGGTTTATTAAACACACAAGAAGAAAGCAAGAAAAAGAAAATAAACTAGCATGGATATTACAGTGAAAGAGTATGAGCACCGACATCTAGCAATGAGTGTGTGAACATGAATGTAATGTCGGTGAGAAATACGTACTCCCCCAAGCTTAGGCTTTTGGCCTAAGTTGGTTTATTGCCAAGGATGGCCTGGCGGATATCCATAGGTGTAGCTGGGGTCGTATTGCGATGCAGCGGCTATCGCCTCCTGAGCTGCGGCGTGGCGGTGAGCTGCCTCCTTACTCCTCTCGTACTCATATGCCTCCTCTCTAGTGATAACATATCTTCCTTTTGCGTGATAATCAAAGAAGGCAGGAGCAGGGAGAGTAATCTGGACAGCACGACATTTGTCAAAGATTAAGCGATACCAGAGAGGTGATTCATTCCTCTCGATAAACTGGTGGTGGACCATGGCATTATAGTGTAAATATGTCGGTGTACTAGAGTAGGGGTACCCTAGTATCCCGAACTCGTGTGCGGACAGTTGTAGCACCCCGCGGCAGGGCTGGCCTGATGACCGCCAAGATCCTCAGCGGCTCCTTTGGAGCCATTCAAGAACGAAGTAATCAAGACCCCGGCAAGAGGAGCTTGTTGGGAAGGCCACTCAGGGCCCAAAGGAAATAAGGCCCCGCAAGAGGAGCTTGCCGGAAGGCTTGAGAGCGATAAGCTCCCGAACGCGACAAGAACCTTGCAGCGGCAAAGTACTCGCCATGCAAGTGACCTCTTCATCTCCGCTCCAGCTCACCCGCCAACGTGTCACCACGGGCTCTCCCAAGCACGCGTGTCGACGGGCTGTGCAGCCAGCGGGAGTAGCGATAAGCGGCCGACAAGCTACCATCGTGGCAAACGGAGGCGACTTGACGGTCCCCTGTTACATTGTTTCGGGCGATCGAGACGGGCATTGATGACTCTTGTCCCTTGCCGTCAGAGTTAGGTATAGATTACTGTACACTGTATAGTGCGGTGTACCAACCTATGTTTTTACTATCTTACCCTTGTCTACTTGCCAGATGTGGTGACCCCTTGTTCCTATAAAAGGAGGCCCAAGTGCAACGTAGAAAGGGTTCGGTTCAGCTCCAGCTTAGTCCATTCTACTCATACAAGACCACATTTAGTCTAGGTTTTGTAGCTCCCGTTGCTCCCTAGCAAGAACACAAGATAATCCACAAAGTAGCAGTAGGAGTATTATCTCTCCGGAGAGCTCCGAAGCTGGGTAAATCTGCTCGTGTGCATCGCCTCGATCCGCTCTTTGTGCAATCTCCGCTCCCCTCCGAACCACAAGGGACCCAGGTCCCATAGGTGTTCGTGGGACACGATCAGCTTCCCCAACATCTTTGGCGCGCCAGGTAGGGGGGCGTCGAGGCTGTGTGAACCCGATCCGGCGGTCACACGATCAACTTCATCAACATCTTCGTCAACATGGCGCCGAAGAAGAAGTCTTGGCAGCAGCAGAGCCGTCGCGCCGAACCCACCGCCACCGGAGCTGTCGTGGTGGGGAAACGCTGGCGGAGGAACCGCGTCGCCGAGAGCCCACAATGCCGCCCGGTCCAAGGATAAGGCAGCACAGCGTCGGCGTCCGAGTCCGCACCGTGTCCTTCGCAGGAGGCGCGGGACCGACAACGTCATGATGCTCGCGCACCATACGCCGTTGGATCAAGGCCTGCTGGAGGATCCCGAGGCCCTCGAGACCGCATGCACCTCAAAGATGCCGGTACGAGTAGAGTACGGTCGCTAGGCGGGATGCTGCTCCTCCTAACTTGGTTAGAGTCCGAGCACCTCCGTTCTCGCCACGCACGCCATTGCCACCCACCACATCAGCGAAGCCTTGGCAAGAGCACAGCTACTTTAGACTACCTCCAACGGCCGACAAGGTCAACGAATGGAGGGCCACATTCAGAGTCTCATCGGCCGCTTAACGGCGTCGTCCCGCGGCAACCGAAAGTGCCTCGCAGCCGCGGCAAGGCGACAAGGCACGAGCTGATGGCGACGAGACTTGCGGGGGTGCGGCCACCATGCACTCCCCTTCCCGAAGACCAAGATCGCCGACTCACCGGATCCACCTCGACAGCGACTCCACAGCGTCGTCGGATCCCCGAGCTCGTCGCGACCAGCGCCAAGTTCTCCGAGAACGGCAAGAAGAAGACGCTCGAACCCGATCGAAGCGCCAAGAGAAGCGCCGTCAATCGACCAACGCGCCGGGCCCATCGTCGATATGCATGCGCCAGGGGAACCAGGCGACTTACCGTACGCGGTAGGTTGCCCTGCGTTCACTCGTGAGCTGCGGCAAGTCCGATGGCCCGACAAGAAAAACTTCAAACCAGATGTGCCAGAAAAGTATGATGGCAGGACACACCCATCGGAGTTCCTCAGCATCAACACCATTGCGGTGCAGGCTGCGGGAGGACGAGATGACAAGATCCTCGCCAACTACTTTCCTCTAGTGCTCAAGCCAAACGTTAGATCCTGGCTCATGCACTTGCCAGATGGCTCTATTTCTTCTTGGGCAGATTTGTGCCACCAGTTTGTTGGCGCCTTCACAGGCGGCCACAAGCCTCATGGCCAGGAGAGTGACCTCCACCTGCTTGCCCAGAAGGAGGGAGAGTCCCTGCGCAAATTCATCCAGAGATTCAGCCATGTGCATTACAACATCCCAGACGTCCACCCTGCCGCGGTGATCAGTGCATTTCATCAGAATGTACGAAACCGCAGGATGAGGGAGGAGATGGCGATGTGCAAAGTGAAAGACGTCAGCGAGCTCTACGCCCTGGCCAACAAGTGTGCACGCGCTGAAGAAGGAAGAAGACTCCCAGGAGAGAATGTGGGAGCAGATTCTAACAGTGAGGAGATCGCCCCGGCAAGAAAGAGCCAGCGGCAAAACAACAGGAGGAAGAAAAACCAAGAGGTACTAGTTGTCGAGAGGTCCGGCAAGGATGGTGCCGCCAACAAAGCCAAGGCTGGTGGCTCCGGCAAGGAGGTTGCCGTTGACGCCGACCGCCAAGCTGTGGCAGCCGCCGGCAAGCCTGACAGCTCCAACAAGCAGTATTGTAAAATCCACCCCACCAAGGGCCACGATCTCCAGAGCTGCAAGAAAGTCGAGCAGCTTGTTGAGCTATAGAGAGCTGAATACGAGCAGCGAGACAAGGAGAAGGCCCAAGAAGGTGCAGGTACAGCAAGTAAGAAGAGACCCGGTCGGGGAGGACACCGCGGCAAGGCCAAGCAGCGGCAAGGAGACAGACCTCCCCGCGGCCGCGACAAGGAAGAAGATGAAGATGAAGATGACGAAGACATGGAAGACGATGAAGCTGACGAGCAGGAGTTTCAAAAGGCAACGGAGGTCCTTTGCGTTGACGGTGGTGCTTCTCTGCATACCTCGCACCGCCAACTCAAACAATGGATGCGTGAGGTCAATGCAGCAGAACCATCCATAGAGTCATGCAAACCTCTGAAGTGGTCCAACACGCCCATCATCTTTGACATTGAGGATCACCCTGATCGCATCACTGCGGTCGAGTGCTTGCTGATGTTGGTCTCACCAACCATCCGCAACCTCAAGGTCACAAAGATGCTGGTTGACGGCGGGGCCGGCCTGAATTTGATCTCCTCTACAGTGCTCAATAAGCTTCGAATCCCTGACAGCGAGCTCGAAGAAACTGGTACTTTCCAAGGAATCAACCCAGGAAGGAGCAAGCCCAAAGGGAAGATCACGTTGCCGGTAACGTTTGGCAGCGAGCTCAATTTCAGAACTGAGAGGGTCACGTTTGACGTCGCCGATTTCCCATTGCCCTACAATGGCATACTTGGCCGTCCCGCACTCACCAAGTTCATGGCCGCCTCTCATTATGCTTACAACTTACTCAAGATGCCCGGCCCGATAAGCGTCATTTCTGTCCACGGCGACAAGAAGGATGCACTTATCTGCGCCGACAAGATTTACTGGGATGCAGCAGCCGCCATAGATAGCAAACCACTTGCCGCTGAAGCTCCCGGGGGGAAGAAGGAGACCACCAAGTCCGGCAAGAGCTCTGTTGCCCACTTCGGCAAGCGCACCTCTTCGGAGTGTTGCGCTGCCGCCGAGGACGCACCATCGAGCTCCACCGCAAGTGCAAGAAGACGATGGCAGCTCCGCCAAGACCAAGAAGGTGCCGCCAGGAGGACGGCACGGTGGTACCTTCACCATCGATGCCGCTTGATCCTAAATAGGAAGGCGAGCTCGTTGCTTTTCGTGCGGGCGAATGTCGATGTGTTTGCATGGCAACCATCCGACATCCCCGTGTTCCTGTGAAAGTAATTGAGCACCACCTAGCTGTCTGTCCTCACGTGCGGCCCGTCAAGCAAAAAGTTAGGAAACAGGCAGTGGAGCATCAAGAGTTCATAGCAGAAGAAATCAAGAAGTTAGAAGCAGCAGGGCTTGTCGAGGAGTCCTCCATCCCACGTGGTTGGCCAATCCGTAGTTATGCATAAGGCTAATGGGAAATGGAGACTTTGTATTGACTTCACCGATGTTAATAAAGCTTGTCCCAAAGACCCATTTCCTTGCCACGATCGACCAGATTGTTGACTCCACGGCTGGATGTGATCTGCTTTCGTTTCTTGATGCATATTCAGGATATCATCAGATCTTCATGGCAGAAGAGGATGAAGAGAAAACCACATTCATTACACCATGTGGCACGTACTGTTTCATACGGATGCCTTTCGGTTTGAAGAATGCCGGTTCAACCTTTGCAAGGGTAGTCCATGATGCCTTTGAACCACAGATACACAGAAATGTAGAAGCCTACATGGATGACATAGTGGTCAAGAGCAAGGACCAAGCAACTCTGGTTCAGGATTTGGATGAAACATTTGCAAATCTGCGCAAGATCAACCTCAAGCTCAACCCCGAGAAGTGCGTGTTTGGAGTCCCTTCCGCAAGCTTCTCGGATTCTTTGTGTCTCGCGGGAATTGAAGCCAATCCCGCAAGATCAAGGCCATTGAGTAGATTGAAGCACCAAAGCGCCAAGGATGTCGAAGGCTCGCCGGTTGCGTGGCTGCTCTCAAAGCAGTTCATCTCTAAGTTCTGCTGAAGCGCGCCGCGTTTTCAAGATTTTGAAAAGGCAGGTCCAATGAAATGGACTCCAAGCGGAGGCTGCGCTGCGAGACTTGAAGAGATACTGTCCTCCGCTCCAATACTTGTCGCACCTAGGCCACAAGAGAACTTGTGCTGTATATAGCGGCAACCAATCAAGTGGTTAGTGCTGCGTTAGTAGCGAGAGGGAGGCAGATGATGAGCCGGCAACCGAGGCAAAGCATCCAGCGACAAGCAAGGGGCTTCGCCACAAGCTCTGGTCCCGATAAGGGCAGATTAGCGCAGAGTTGCGACAAGATCTGAAGAAGATGGTGCAGCGCCCGTTTATTTTGTCGGTTCCCTTACGCAAGGGGCTAGGTCAAGGTACTACGGTGTGCAAAAGTTGCTTTCGGCCTCCTCATGGCCTCGAGAAAGCTGCGCCATTACTTCCAAGCACACGAGATAACAGTTGTCACCGCTTTCATCAAGAGGATATTGCAAAATCCGAAGCAACAGCAGGATTGTCGAGTGGGCACTTTGGAACTGTCAAGCTTTGGTCTCAAGTTTGAAAGCACTTCAACTATCGAGAGCGAGCATTGGCGGAATTC
Source organism: Aegilops longissima (assembly GCA_021605205.1). Classification (NCBI taxonomy): domain Eukaryota; kingdom Viridiplantae; phylum Streptophyta; class Magnoliopsida; order Poales; family Poaceae; genus Aegilops; species Aegilops longissima. Next base: position 541,877,916 of record CM038681.1, on the reverse strand, counting down.
ATAGCTGAGTGGACGCCAACGCAAGACGAAGAAATTCAGAGACAAGCATCCCGCCGAGGAGGCAAATAAAGAGTGGCTGATGTACTTTGATGGTGCCTTCTTCGCAAAAGGCGCCGTGTGCGGCGTGCTGCTTATTGCACCCACCGGAGAGCACCTCAAGTACATAGTCCAGATGCACTTTCCCAAGGAACAAGCAACAAACAATACTGCAGAGTATGAAGGTTTGCTTGCCGGTCTCAGGATTGCTGTGGACCTTGGGATCAAGAAGCTCATTGTCAGGGGGGACTCGCAACTTGTCGTCCGCCAAGTAAATAAAGATTATCAAAGTCCGTTGATGGAAGCCTACGTCGATGAAGTGAGAAAGCTAGAAGAGCACTTTGAAGGCCTGCAAATGGAACACGTTCCAAGAGCTCAGAATGATATAGCTGATGGCCTCTCCAAATGTGCCGCACTTAAGTTACTCCGTGGAACCAGGAATTTTTGTGCTCAAGCTGACTCGACCAACCGTAACACCATCAACAGGACAGAGCAAGAAGAGAAAACTGGTTTCTGGCGACTACTTTCCGGCAGGGCTCCCTGAAGCCGCCGCCAAGAAGGTCCCTAAAATCAACACAAGTATCACTGAGGAGCAGTCTGCTCCGACAAACCATGCAGTTTGTATCGTTGAAGCAAACGCCCCGACAAGTTTCGCCCGCATCTTGCCGGGATCATCAAGCTCGGCGGACCCACAGTGTTCTTGCCGAGAAGATGATGTTCCCACAGTGATAGAAGAGCCTTTAGTCCTTGTTGTCGAGCCACAAGCTCCAAAGATGGGCACAACAAATCGCCCATTTCCTTCAGACAGGAGAACTTCCCGAAGAGCAAGAGGAAGCGGAAAAAGTAGCCCGACAGTCAAGTATGTACCAGTTTGTTGATAAAATTCTGTACAGAAGAAGACTCAACCGTGTGAAAGTGAAGTGTATTTGCCGGGAAGATGGACAGAAGCTGTTGGCAGAGATACATGGAGGCATATGTGGTCACCACATCGGCGCAAGAGCACTTGCCGGCAAAGCTTTCCGACAAGGTTTCTTCTGCCAGAAGCCCTCCAGGATGCAACGGCACAAGTAACAAAGTGTGAAGCATGCCAGTTCCATTCCAAACAGATACACCAAACAGCTCAAGCTCTCCAGACGATCCCTTTATCCTGGCCCTTCTCGGTCTGGGGGCTCGACATCCTCGGCCCCTTCCCCCGAGCTGTCGGGGCTTTGAGTACTTGTATGTCGTGAATCGACAAGTTCACAAAGTGGCCGAAGTGGAACCGATGAGGAAGGTGACAAAGATCGGCGATCAAGTTCTTCAGGTCAATTGTTTGCCGTTTTGGGATTCCGAACAGAATCATCACCGACAACGGCACACAGTTCACGAGCCGCACCTTCATGCAGTACGCCCAAGATCTTGGCGCCAAGATCTGCTTTGCTTCTGTTGCTCATCCGAGAAGCAACGGTCAAGCAGAGAGAGCAAACGCTGAAGTGCTGCGGGGACTCAAGACCAGAACTTTCGACAAGCTACGCAAGTGTGGAAGAAACTGGATCGAGGAGCTGCCGGTGGTTCTTTGGTCGATCAGGACGACGCCAAATCGAGCCACTGGCCAGACACCTTTCGCTCTAGTCTACGGAGCAGAGGCAGTTCTCCCCACGGAACTCGTGTACGGGTCACCTCGAGTGCTCGCTTATGATGAGTTTGAGCAAGATCAGCTGCGACAAGATGACGCTGCTCCTCGAGGAAGATCGTCTTCAGCTGCCGTGACGAGCTGCTCGTTACCAAGAAAGCTTTGCGCCGCTACCATAGCCGCAGTTAATGCCGAAGCTTCGAGGAAGGCGACCTTGTTCTTCGGCACGTTCAATCCGCCAAGAATTCCAACAAGTTGACGCCGAAGTGGGAAGGCCCTTATCGGGTGAAACGAGTCACTAGGCCCGGTGCTGTCCGCCTTGAGACCGAAGATGGCGTTCCGGTGAGCAATTCCTGGAATATAGAGCATCTTCGCAAGTTTTACCCATGAGGCGCGGTTGTCGGAACCCGTTCTGGCAACCACTCTTTTGTACAAGTCTTGCCGCTGTTGCATGTAATCCTTTGTACAAAGCCGGGCGCAGACCCCGTGCATCAGTAAAGCCTATGTGTTGCGCACATTTTGTCAATACATGCTCTCATAATATTATATGCATGTGTTTACTAACATTTTGTGCAGCATCCGCACCCGGTAAGCAACAACGAGCCACTAGGCTCCATAACTTTATTTTCTTCTTTCTTCTCAAACAAGAAGAAGGTTCATCCACCCACAAGTTAACCGGGGAGGGGAAGATAATGGTGTGGGCATAGCGCCGCTCGGGGAACTGTCGCCTCGCCGAAATGGACAATGAAAAGCTAAGTTGCTAAGTTTAAACGACCAGTTTTAAATTTTAAGTTATCTTCCTCGAACCATAGTACTTTGTATGGAAAACCTGTGCGGCGGAGGAACCGACTCGCGATTAGCTTTGCCCTTACTTTGTTTCGAGTCCGCTCAACAATTTAAGTGTGCTGCAACTAGTTGCGACAAGGTTGCTTGTCGGAGGCGGCATCGCCAAGAGGTTGCTGAAGTTCTTTTCGGCGCTTGCGGCAAAGGTGTTTGCACTGACAAGTTCCCCTGAAAGCGTAGGGTATAAACGTACAAGGGAAGAAATCGAGAAAAGGAAATAACATTGCATTTGATTGCCTAAGATAGTGTATATTACATAATGACTTGTCGCGGATCTAATAGACTTTTTACCTAAACATGATCTACAGCGACAAGAGAAAGATAGACTTGGCGGCCTAGTCCACGCGGTCGTCCTCGAGCCTCTTAACTCCGCTTACCCTGTCCACAATGGGTGCGACAAGGGCCTTGAGCGCTTCAACATCGGCGGATGGAGGTAGGGACTTGAGGGCTTTGGTGAAGTCGACGCCCGGGTTGCGGAAGGCCACCTTCATTAACACCTTCTGGAGAGCCTCGGCGCAGACTTGACGTGATTCCTCCGCCAGTTGCTTTGGAACCTCTTCCCGGAGCCGCTGGATTCCCGCCAACACGCCTTTGAAGAATAGGTTGAGCTTGATGCTGGGTTGGAGGTTCTCGTCGATGGAATATCCAAGATCTGTCATCCCCAACTCCATCAGCTCATTATGGATGCGGCGGCGGTGTCCACAAGACCTTCGTCCAATGCATTATGCTGTCTCAAGATTATTCGGGCGGTCACAGATTCGACAAAGAACTCCTCGGTGGCCTTGATCTTTTCTAGCAGGCCCGCTTCCGCTCCTTGGCGCCATTCAACGCCTCCGTCAAGGTGGTCAATTTCAGCTCCAGATCCGCCTTGGAGTCCTTGGCGGCATCGAGCTCTTTGATCTTTTCAAAAAAACGACCTTGTAGCTCGCCGAGGTGTAAGCGTCCTTCTCACGCCGCGCTTCAACCCGGCGACCTCCTCGACACTCTTACGGAGGGTGGACTCCAGCTGAGCCACCCTCGTCTCCAACTCCCTCTTGGCGGCCTCGGCAGCCGCAGCAGCATCTTTTGCCTCCTGAAGTGGCCCGCCAATTGTTTGCTCGCGCGCGGCAAGATCCTCCTCATAGCTGTCGAGGTTGATCTTCCGCTGCGCCACCACCTTCTCGCGGAGAGCTTCTCGCCGCAAGCCTCGCTGCTCCTCGACCTCGCCCTTCTCCAAGATGAAGGCCGTGCGCTCCTCAGCAAGCTGCTCCCGCGCCTCTGTTATATCCCGGAGAGTTTCCTTGTTGGCGCGTCGGAGCTCTTCCGCGCGTTTCTCCAAATCAGCTCCCGCCTTCGCGACAAGCGCCTCCCTGGACTCCAGCTTGGCTTGTCGGGCGCGGTAGAGCGACAGCAATCTCCTTAACAGCTGCTCCTCCTCGGGCTCGCCTGCTGCTGCTTTCGGAGCATCGACCAGCGACAGCCCGGCGGAGGCAAGCGATTCTGCGTCGAAGGTCTCCCCTTCGCCGGTGGCTGGAGCTTGAAGCCGGGGAGCTTGATAAAGACACCCTCGCCGGCCTTGAGATAGGCGCCGGGCTGGGGCTCTTGAACTGGTGCGGCATTGGTGGCGGAGGATCGGCGGTCGGTGCAGCGCTGGCGCCTGCGGCCTCGGGGCCGTCGGGCGATCGCCAGATTCCTCTCCATCCAGGCGCCAAGAGCCTTGGCGGCCTCGCGCGGCGGTCCCCTGGCCAGCCTCCTCCTAAATGTTGGCGGCGTCGACATTTTTGCCGCGAGCGTCCTCCTCGCCGGCAGCCTCAGTCTCCATCGGGTCTCCGGCAGATGGATCTGGTGGTCAGAATAAGAAAAGCACAAGTCAAGCAAAAGTTCGAAAGAGAAAAACGGAAGAAAAGAACCCAAGGGAAATTATCAAACAAAAAGAGTACCTGCAGTAGGGTCTGTTGCCGCGGTCTCCACCACCGGAGGGTCGTTTGGCACCAGCCCTTGTCGGGGAAGCTCCCCTGGTCGGAGAGGCCTCCCTTGCCGGAGAGCGCTCCCTTGGCGGAGAATTCTCCCTTGGTGGCGTAGTTGAGGCAAGCAGAATTTCGGGGGTGACCTCCGGAGCCTCCTGATGAGGCTGGACCTCAGGAGTAGCCTCCGGTGCTCCATGATGTGGCTGCTCTGCTCCTACAAGATTCAACAAACCAGATATCAGTGACGGGTAAGCACCCAAGCACGCCTAACCATGATAAGTATATCAAACACTTACGCTGGGGGCTGTGCTGGGGGCTGCTCTGTTGAAGGGTTGCCGGATCCGGCAAGGGAGTCCCGGACGTACCCCCCATTGCTACAGGGGAGTCATCTGAGGCGACAACCACCGGAGTCTTGGCCCTCTTCGACGCCCTCTGAGCTAGCGACCTGAAGAAGGAGGTTCAGAGTGAAGCCAGTCAGTTATAAAGACAAAACAACAAATTGGAAGATTACAAGTAGCAACGACAAGATCTTACACTTCCTCTTCTTCCTCGGAGCTGAGGGCGGAGAGATCAAACTCCGCTCCGGCGCGACGGATTGGGGGAGAAGATTCCCTCGGACGCTTGGCGGGTGCAGGGGCCACGACTCCCGAAGACCCCGCGCCCGTCACCGTGGCGGAATGAGGCGCTCCCGCGGCAACAGTGCTTGCCGCGGTGGAGCGCGTCGGGCGGCGAGGCGGCTGTTGGACCGTATGCCCCCCCGCCACTTCTCCAGTCTTCCGGAGACGTCTCCTTGGCGGGGCAGCGGGCTCCCCCTGTGGCAAGCTACTTGACGGTAGAGGAGAGGCGCCCCCGGCAGGCTCGCTCGGCTCGTCGTCGGGCTCGGGCTGCTCCTCCTCGCCGACAAACTCTTCTCGGTCGGCAAGGCTTGCCGCCTCGGCCGTCTCCGCCTCCTCGACAGTAAACCCAAACACGCTGGCGGTAGCAGCCTTTGCAGCCTCCTCCAACCTCGTGGCGATGCGCGCCATCTCCTGAGCGGTGGTGTCGCGGGTGAGCCGCCTCTGCTCGTCGGCGCGGATCGGCACTTCAACCAAGTTGTCGAAGAACTGCTGCACGATGTCGTCGGCGGGCTCCTGCCAAGTTGGAACGATTCCATGGGAATCGCACAACGGCATTATCGCGCGGATGTCGCTGTTTGACGAGTTGTTGCACAAGGGCACAACTCCCTCGCAACATGCACCACCCGGGTTATCCGCTTCAGGCTTGAACAACTCCCGCAGCATGCCGTCAAGCTCCAAGGTAGTGAAATTCCAATTCAGACTTGGGCGCAGCCTCATAATGTCCGCCGCTCGAATTCCCAAGCAGGCCTCCCTCTCTCCTGCAAGGGCGCAATGCGCGCGAAGGAAGTCCGTGCTAACTGCTCCTCACGGTAAGCCCTGCTTGCCGGAGACGCAAAATCCTAGTCGTGGCAATCTTCAACTTGTCGCCCTTCCGCGCCAAGTTGCTCCAATCGCTGCCGCGAACTATGGGGGTCAGTGCGAGGCGGTGAAAGGCTGTGGCTCCTCCTCTAAGATCCAACACCAGTCAGCTCTCCTCCTCCCACTTGCTGCGCAACTCTCCGTCAAGATACGCTTCCTTCTTGCCGATCCTAGAGGTCCATGCAATTCCTCCGGCAAGCGGCTCTCCTCTCTCTACGCGGGGTGAGAAGTAGTGGCGGAAAAGTGCGACATTTGGATGGACCCCGACGAAGTTCTCGCAGAGGTGTGCGAAAACGGCCATGGTGAGGATGGCGTTGGGGGTGAAGTCAAGGAGGCGGAGGCCATATGTGTTCATGACATCGCAGAAGAATTCAGAAAAGGGCGGGCAGAGCCCGCAGTGGAAGAAAATCGCGAAGAAGGGGTACCCGATGGAGACCTTAGCGGATGTGGCGGCGGAGATGACCCTCGTGCGCGGGTGCGCCCGGGTCTCCGTCAACCAGAAGAGGTAGTACAGCTCCCGCATCTCCTTCCTGTTGAGCAGGGGATCGAAGAGGGCCCGCTCCTTCCGCAGCGCCGCGAGCCGCTGCGCCTCGGCCGATTTCACGCCTTTTCCCTTGTCGGCCTTCGGAGCCATAGGGAGAAGTGGTGGAGGAGGTCGACGATGTTGGTGGCACCAGTGGCAATGGAGGGGGCGGAGCGTCGATCTCTTTGGGCTCGAGAAGAAGGGGGGAAGCGACGGGGGTTTTCTGATGTGACAGCGAGGGCAAGTGGGCGCCCTGCCCCTGTTTCCCCCTGCTTATAAAGGGAAGAGGGGACGGGCGTTCCGATTTTTCCCATTAAAGAAAGCCCCACGACCCCCCCCCCCCCACGACGCCACGTCTGGTGCGTGACGTTCGTGGGAGACGTGGTGGGGCCAAGGCGAATAACGGCGTAATTAAGACCACGCGTGCCCGTGCACTGTTTTGGGCCTGGCCCAATAGAGCTCGGCGCCGTGTGTGGCCCAGGCCCGGGGGCTCCTGTCGATGTACTAGAGTAGGGGTACCTAGTATCCCAAACTTGTGCACGGACAGTTGTAGCACCCCGCGGCAGGGCTGGCCTGATGACCGCCAAGATCCTCAGCGGCTCCTTTGGAGCCATTCAAGAACGAAGTAATCAAGACCCCGGCAAGAGGAGCTTGTCGGGAAGACCACTCAGGGCCCAAAGGAAACAAGGCCCCGGCAAGAGGAGCTTGCCGGGAAGGCTTGGAGAGCGATAAGCTCCCGAGCGCGACAAGAACCTTGCATGCAAAGTACTCGCCATGCAAGTGACTCTCTTCATCTCCGCTCCAGCTCACCCGCCAACGTGTCACCACGGGGCTCTCCCAAGCACGCGTGTCGACGGGCTGTGCAGCCAGCGGGGAGTAGCGATAAGCGGCGCTGACAAGCTACCATCGTGGCAAACGGAGGCGCACTTGACGGTCCCTGTTACACTGTTCGGGCGACTGAGACAGGCATTGATGACTCTTGTCCCTTGCCGTCAGAGTTAGGTATAGATTACTGTACACTGTATAGTGCGGTGTACCAACCTATGTTTTTACTATCTTACCATTGTCTACTTGCCACATGTGGTGACCCCTTGTGCCTATAAAAGGAGGCCCAAGTGCAACGTAGAAAGGGTTCGGTTCAGCTCCGGCTTAGTCCATTCTACTCATACAAGACCACATTTAGGCTAGGTTTTGTAGCTCCCGTTGCTCCCTAGCAAGAACACAAGATAATCCACAAAGCAGCAGTAGGAGTATTATCTCTCCGGAGAGCTCCGAAGCTGGGTAAATCTGCTCGTGTGCATCTCCTCGATCCGCTCTTTGTGCAATCTCCGCTCCCCTCCGAACCACAAGGGACCCAGGTCCCATAGGTGTTCGTGGGACACGATCAGCTGCCCCGACAAAATAAGTAGGAGGCAACTCAATATCATCCTCACGAACGTCCACACCAAGAAAATTAGCTAAGAGGGTTGCATAAATTCTTCCAAAGAAATCTCCACTAAATCTATTATGATGCAACCTACGTGCAACAATGGCTCCCAAGTTATAAGATTTGTCTCCTAACACAGCACTCCTAAGAACGTTGAGGTCAGGGACACACATGTGACATGCTTCATCCTTACCATTTATGCACCTACCTATAAAGAGAGCAAAATAATGTATAGCAGGAAAATGGATGCTCCCTATGGTAGCTTGTGCTATGTCTCTAAATTCCCCCACAGTTATGCTAGCAAGAAAGTTTCTAAATTCAGATTTACGGGGTTCACTAACACTACCCCATTGTGGAAGTTTGCAAGCAGAAGTAAAATCCTCTAAGTCCATAGTATAAGATTTTTCATAAAGATCAAACAGGACAGTTGGAGAATTACGTGAAGATGAAAATTCAAACGTACTGGTGAGATAGTGGTACTGGCTGCATTTTTCTGCCTCAAAGCTCACTAGATCGGCATTACGCAAATATGCGTTAAATTCTTCCTTGGTTCCTGCTCGATCCATAAAATTTTCTAAAGACCATTAATAGGGCCGCACTGGAGCGTCCCTTGGTGGCTCCTCGTCAGCATCACGCATTGCAAGCCTGGGTCCTTGCTTCCTTGAAGAACCACCTTGGAACATTGTCCTAAGCATGTTGCTTCCTCTGAAAAATTCTGAACTTTTTAGTAACTTCAAACAAAAGTGAACCAAGCTCAATAAAATTGATAGCAACTACTCCTACAAGTGCCTAGAGCATATATCAAGCATTAGAACTACTTGGAACCATATAAATTTGACATGCAAGCTCAAGAACATGGTCACCTAGGCAGCACAAATTTGCAATGAATAAAACACTAGAAGAAAAACTAATTGGACCAATGGAGGAGTCACATACCAAGGAACAATCCCCCCAAGCAGTTTTGTGAGAGGTGTTTTGAGCAAGGAGATCGAAAATCGCAGCAAAATGAGCTAGAACTCGTGCTTGAGCTGGATATTGGTGTTTGTGGGAGGAAGAAGGAGCGTATGGGTGTAGGAATAAGTGGAGGAGGACCACCGTGGGCCCACGAGGCAGGGGCGCGCCCAGGGGGTAGGGCGCGCCCTCCACCCTCGTGGCCAGGTGCTTGCCCCTCCTGCTATGCTCTCAGTACCAGAAATTCTCAAAAATTCTAGAAAAAATCATATTCCATTTTCAGGGCATTTGGAGAACTTTTATTTTCGGGGTATTTTTATATTGCACGGATAAATCAGAAAACAGACTGAAAAAATACTATTTTTACTTTGTTTCAACTAAATAACAGAAAGTAGAAGGAGGGTACAGAAGGTTGTGCCTTCTAGTTTCATCCATCTCATGCTCATCAAAAGGAATCCACTAACAAGGTTGATCAAGTCTTGTTAACAAACTCATTCCGAATAACATGAAACCGAAGAAATTTCGAATAACACTATGTTACCTCAACGGGGATATGCACATCCCCTATAATAAGAATATCATATTTCTTCTTGACAGTAGGAAGAGGAAATTCAAAACCTCCAAATATAATCGATGGAATTTTTCCAATAGAATTGATACTATGAACTTGAGGTTGTTTCCTCGGAAAGTGTACCGTATGCTCATTACCATAACATGAAAAGTGACATTTCCTTTGTTGCAATCAATAACAGCCCCTGCAGTATTCAAAAAAGGTCTTCCAAGCATAATAGGCATACTATCGTCCTCGGGAATATCAAGAATAACAAAGTCTGTTAAAATAGTAACGTTTGCAACCACAACAGGCACATCCTCACAAATACCGACATGTATAGCAGTTGATTTATCAGCCATTTGCAAAGATATTTCAGTAGGTGTCAACTTATTCAAATCAAGTCTACGATATAAAGAGAGGCATAACACTAACACCGGCTCCAAGATCACATAAAGCAGTTTTAACATTGTTTATTTTAATGGAGCATGGTATAGTGGGTACTCCTGGATATCCTAGTTTCTTAGGTATTCCACCTTTAAAAGTATAATTAGCAAGCATGGAGGAATTTTAGCTTCCGGTATCTTTCTCTTATTTGTAACAATATCTTTCATATACTTTGCATAAGGATTCATTTTGAGCATATATGTTAATCGCATACGCAAAAAGATAGGTCTAATCATTTCAGCAAAGCGCTCAAAATCCTCATCATCCTTTTTCTTGGATGGTTTGGGAGGAAAAGGCATAGGTTTCTGAACCCAAGGTTCTCTTTCTTTACCTTATTTCCTAGCAACAAAGTCCCTCTTATCATAACGTTGATTCTTTGATTGTGGGTTATCAAGATCAACGGCAGGTTCAATTTCTACATCATTGTCGTTGCTAGGTTGATCATCATCATGAACATCATCATTAACATTTTCACTAGGTTCATGTTCATTACCAGATTGTGTTTCAGCATCAGAAATAGAAATATCATTTGGATTCTCAGGTGGTTCAGCAATAGGTTCACTAGAAGCATGCAAAGTCCTATCATTTTTCTTTTTCTTCTTTTTAGAAGGACTAGGTGCATCTATATTATTTCTCTGAGAATCTTGCTCAATTCTCTTAGGGTGGCCTTCAGGATACAAAGGTTCCTGAGTCATTCTACCAGTTCTAGTAGCCACTCTAACAGCATAATCATTTTTCTTACTATTCATTTCATTGAGCAAATCATTTTGAGCTTTAAGTACTTGTTCTACTTGAGTGGTAACCATAGAAGCATGTTTAGTAATGAGTTTAAGTTCACCTCTAACATTAGCCATGTAATTACCCAAGTGTTCAATCATATAAGCATTTTTTTAATTGTCTACCAAAATAAGAATTGAAATCTTCTTGCTTAACCATAAAGTTGTCAAATTCATCCAAGCATTGGCTAACAATTTTAGTAGGAGGGATTTTAGCTTTATCATATCTATAGAGAGAATTTACCTTTACTACCTGTGTCGGGTTATCAAGACCAGGAGGTTCTTCAGTAGGTAAAGGATTAAGATCATATGTTTCTTCAATAGGCGGTAAATTAAGACCATGTATTTCTTCAATAGGAGGTAAATTCTTAACATCTTCAACTTCAATACCTTTTTCTTTCATAGATTTCTTTGCCTCTTGAATATCTTCAGGACTGAGAAATAGAACACCTCTCTTCTTTGGAGTTGGTTTAGGAATATGCTTAGGAATTGGCTCTGGAGCTGGCTCAGGAAGTATCCAATTATTTTCATTTGCCAACATATTATTCAATAGAATTTCAGCTTCATCCAGTGTTCTTTCCCTGAAAACAGAACCAACACAACTATCCAGGTAATCTCTGGAAGCATCGGTTAGTCCATTATAAAAGATAACAAGTATTTCATTTTTCTTAAGAGGATGATCAGCCAAAGCATTAAGTAACTTGAGAAGCCTCCCCCAAGCTTGTGGGAGACTCTCTTCTTCAATTTGCACAAAATTGTATATTTCCTTCAATGCAGCTTCTTTCTTATGAGCAGGGAAATATTTAGCAGAGAAGTAATAAATCATATCTTGGGGACTACGCACACAACCAGGGTCAAGAGAATTAAACCATATCTTAGCATCACTCTTTAATGAGAACGGAAATATTTTAAGGATATAAAAGTAGCGAGATCTCTCATCATTAGTGAACAGGGTGGCTATATCATTTAATTTAGTAAGATGTGCCACAATAGTTTCAAATTCATAGCCATGAAAAGGATCAGATTCAACCAAAGTAATTATATCAGGATCAACATAGAATTCATAATCCTTATCGATAACACAGATAGGTGAAGTTGCAAAAGCAGGGTCATGTCTCATTCTATTATTAAGAGATTGTTGATTACATTTAGCTAATAATCTCTTGAGTTCATAGCTATCTCTGCAAGCTAAAATAGTTGCAGAAGCTTCTTTATCAAAAATATAACCCTCAGGAATAACAGGCAAGTCTTCATCATCAGTTTCATCAACATAATCAGTTTCAATAATTTCTTTCTCTCTAGCTCTAGCGATTTGTTCATCAAGAAATTCACTAAGTGGCACAGTAGTATCAAGCATAGAAGTAGTTTCATCATAAGTATCATGCATAGCAGAAGTGGCATCATCAATAACATGCGACATATCAGAACGAATAGCAGAAGCAGGTTTAGCTGTCGCAAGCATACGCAAAACAGAAGGTGAATCAAGTGCGGAGCTAGATGGCAGTTCCTTACCTCCCCTCGTAGTTGAGGGATAAATTGTTGTCTTAGCGTCTTTCAAGTTCTTCATAGTGACAAGCAGATATAAATCCCAAGTGACTCAAAGAATAGAGCTATGCTCCCCGGGAACGGCGCCAGAAAATAGTCTTGATAACCCACAAGTATAGGGGATCGCAACAGTTTTCGAGGGTAGAGTATTCAACCCAAATTTATTGATTCAACACAAGGGGAGCCAAAGAATATTCTCAAGTATTAGTAGTCGAGTTGTCAATTCAACCACAACTGGATAACTTAATATCTGCAGCAAAGTATTTAGTAGCAAAGTAATATGGAAGTAACGGAAGCAAAAAGTAATATTTTTGGTGTTTTGTAGTGATTGTAACAGCAGCAACGGAAACGTAAATAAGCGAAGAACAATATATGGAAAGCTCGTAGGCATTGGATCGGTGATGGAGAATTATGCCGGATGCGGTTCATCATGTAAAAATCATAACATAGGGTGACACAGAACTAGCTCCAATTCATCATTGTAATGTAGGCATGTATTCCGAATATAGTCATACGTGCTTATGGAAAAGAACTTGCATGACATCTTTTGTCCTACCCTCCCGTGGCAGTGGGGTCCTAATGGAAACTAAGGGATATTAAGGCCTCCTTTTAATAGAGAACCGGAACAAAGCATTAGCACATAGTGAATACATGAACTCCTCAAACTATGGTCATCACCGGGAGTGGTCCCGATTATTGTCACTTCGGGGTTGCCGGATCATAACACATAATAGGTGACTATAGACTTGCAAGGTAGGATCAAGAACTCACATATATTCATGAAAACATAATAGGTTCAGATCTGAAATCGTGGCACTCGGGCCCTAGGGACAAGCATTAAGCATAGCAAAGTCATAGCAACATCAATCTCAGAACATAGTGGATACTAGGGATCAAACCCTAACAAAACTAACTCGATTACCTGATAGATCTCATCCAACCCATCACCGTCCAGCAAGCCTACGATGGAATTACTCACGCACGGCGGTGAGCATCATGAAATTGGTGATGGCGGATGGTTGATGATGATGATGGCGACGAATCCCCCTCTCCGGAGCCCCGAACGGACTCCAGATCAGCCATCCTGAGAGGTTTTAGGGCCTAGCGGCAGCTCCGTATCATAAAACTCGATGAATTCTTCTCTCTAATTTTTTTCTCCCCGAAAGCAAATGTATAGAGTTGGAGTTCAGGTCGGAGGGGCTCCAGGGGGCCCACGAGGTAGGGGGTGCGCCCTAGGGGGGCAGGTGCGCCCCCCACCCTCGTGGACAGGGTGTGGGCCCCCTGGTCTTCATCTTTTGCAACGATTTTTTATTATTTCCAAATAGACGTTCCGTTAAGTTTCAGGCCATTCCAAGAACTTTTTTTTTGCACATAAATAACACCATGGAAAGTCTGCTGAAAATAGCATCAGTCCGGGTTAGTTCCATTCAAATCATGCAAGTTAGAGTCCAAAACAAGGGCAAAAGTGTTCGGAAAAGTAGATATGACGGAGACGTATCAATCTCTACTTTCTTGATGCACTGCAGGTCGCGGAGACTAGTTCTCGCGGCGACGACGCTGATCTCTTTCGTAAGTTTCATGTCCTTGATACGTCTCCAACGTATCTATAATTTTTGATTGTTCCATGCTGTTATATTATCATTCTTGGATGTTTTACACTCATTTTATAGTCATTTTATATCATTTTTTGGGTACTAACCTATTGACATAGTGCCCAGTGCCAATTGCTATTTTCTGCATATTTTTTACATCGCAGGAAATCAATACCAAACAGAGTCCAAACGCAAAGAAACTGGAGAAGCAACTGGGGGTGCCTCGAGGGGGGGCACAATCTACCAGGGCGCGCCTGGAGGCCCAGGCTCGCCCAGGTGGGTTGTGCCCACCTCGGTGGCCACCCGCACCGCCACTTTGCTCTATAAATACCCCAATATTCCAGAAACCCTAGAGGGGTCGACGAAAATCAATTCCAGCCACCGCAAGTTCCAGAACCACCAGATCCAATCTAGACACCATCATGGAGGGGTTCATCATGCCCATTGGTGCCTCTATGATGAAGCGTGAGTAGTTCTTTGTAAACTTACGGGTCCGTAGTTAGTAGCTAGATGGCTTCCTCTTTCTGTCTCTCTTTTGATTCTCAATACAATGGTCTCTTGGAGATCCATATGATGTAACTCTTTTTGCGGTGTGTTTGGTGGGATCCGGTGAAATTTGAGTTTATGACCAGATCTATCTTTTTATCCATGAAAGTTATTTGAGCCTTCTTAGATCTCTTATATGCATGATTGCTTATAGCCTCGTATTTCTTCTCCTATATTTGGGTTTTGTTTGGCCAACTTGATCTATTTATCTTGCAATGGGAAGAGGTGCTTTGTAATGGGCTCGATCTTATGGTGCTTGATCCCAGTGACAGAAACGCAATCGACACGTATGTATCGTTGCTATTAAGGATAACAAGATGGGGTCTATTTCTACATAAATAGATCTTGTCTACATCATGTCATCGTTCTTATTGCATTACTCCGTTTCTCCATGAACTTAATGCACTAGATGCATGCTGGGTAGCGGTCGATGTGTGGAGTAATAGTAGTAGATGCAGGCAGAAGTCGGTCTACTAATCTTGGACATGATGCCTATATAATGATCATTGCCTGGATATCTTCATGATTATTTGAAGTTCTATCAATTGCCCAACAGTAATTTGTTCATCCACCGTTTGCTATTTCTCTCGAGAGAATCCACTAGTGAAATCTACGGCCCCTGGGTCTCTTCTTTATTATATTTGCCTTTGCGATCTATTTTATTTGCTTTTATTTTCAGATCTACTAAACCAAAAATACAAAAATACCTTGCTGCACTTTATTTTATTTGCGATCTATTTATCCAAGCTATTACAACTTTACCCCGTCCTTTGCCAATTTCTGGCGCCCTTACCCGAAAGGGATTGACAACCCCTTTAACACGTCGGGTTGCGAGTATTTGTTATTTGTGTGCAGGTGATGTTTACGTAGTGTTGCTTGGTTCTCCTACTAGTTCGATAACCTTGGTCTCATCACAAAGGGAAATACCTACCGTTGCTATGCTGCATCATCCCTTCCTCTTTGGGGAAATACCGACGTAGTTCTAGCAGACATCAGTCCTTAATATGTTGCTTGGTAGCATCCACGGATTCCTCCACCAGCCTTTTGCGCTCGATGCGGAGCATGGCATTATCATTCATAAGTTTCTCGACTATGACGCCCATCCTCTTCAACAAGCACTACTGCAGATTGCTGCTAACGCGACACTACGATCAGAGACCCTTCGATGAACCTGTGTGCGATGTATTAATCACAAACGATGGTGTAAAAAACAGTCAAAAAAGGTGCAAAACGTTTGTGATGGAGGATGCATCAAACACGGTTCAGATTTTAGTTGCACGTGCGATGCTGGGCATACGGTTTAATTTAATTAACTGTTTGCGATGTGGCAGAACAAAAGAAATGGGCAGCCAGATGAAGGCGTGTGCGCTATACGGCTTACGGTTCACTCGGATGAACTGTTAGTGATTAGGCAACACAAAAGAAACGGTCAGCCAGATCAAGGTGTGTGCGATATACGGCATGCGGTTCACTCGGATGAACTGTTTGCGTTGAGATAAGAGAACATAAACGGTTCAATATATCAAGATGTGTGTGATACGCGGCAAACATGTCTGTAATTAGAAATGTGTGCGAAGACTGATAATAACACAGACGATTGCTTCTAATAAGATGTATGTGATATGCTCTATCTACACAACATCTATTGGCCATAAGGATGCGAAGAGGCGTCCTATATCAGCAAGGACTAGTTGTTCCACCAATAGCTCATCTAAGAGAACTCTCAAGTTAAGTGTGCTCAGGCTGGAACAACCATCAGATGGGTGTCTGGATGGGAAGTTGTCTTGATGTTAAATTAACTGATGGGTCATCCTGGTCAAATTAAATTACCTTTGACCTGGATGATCCATCCCATGATTTGATTTAACCTCGACGTCCTTTTTTAACACATGTTAAAGAAGGTCTACCGCATTACTTTTTGACAATGTGCGATACGTGGCATACAGTTGATCTATCCAACCTGTTTGTGATGGAATAAGCCGTGTGTGTTGTGGGCAAACGCTTGCTAGTATTCAACCGTTTGCGATTGATGAATTCATCACCGACGGGTTTCCTAGTGTGGTCTGTGTTCATCTAATCACCATCTATTTCTTGTGCTAGCTTGATGTTCCTTCTATGCTAAGTTTCCATTAATTGATGGCGTTTTATGAACACGCCACCGTGTCCCACAATTTCCTCGCATGTTTCCCGCCACCCAGCGATATTGGGCATAAACCTAGGCGGCGCGCGACGCATGGAGGCAACAAGCGTAGCCTGTAGCACATCCACCTTTTTCAAGAATGCCAACCCACCAAAGCGTCGCCTCTGCCATCAACCTCGTCGACGAGGAAAACGAGCTGGCGCCACGGCCCGTCGAGGCCGAGGCGCTCCCCGGCAACGTGATGGACGACACCATGATGCGCATCATCTCCAGGGTTAAGCAGACCTTTGGCGCATGGCGCTTGAGCGTCGTGGATCAAGATAGGCATATCAGCGCCGACAGGCTGCAGCTCGCCGCACAACATGATCGATGGCGCGCCGCAGAGCAAGCTAGGCGCGTCCGCTCCGATAGGATGCGGCTCGCCGCATGGCGAGACCGTTGGAGCACCCCAGAGCGAGAGGTGCGGCGCGCCGCACAACAAGAGCGGATCCATCGGTGCTTGCCTGCAGTCGACATGGTGTCGCAACTGGGTACATGTCCTGTGAATACCCCCATTCCTCGCCAGGAGTGGGCAGAGGCCCTCAGCACCGTACTTGTACCAGAGGTCGGCCACGCCGTACTTGCACCGGACGCCCGCCGTGCCGTTCGCATGGGTGGCACCATTTGCCCTGTCTGCGGCCCGCTCGATGCCAACGCGCTGGTCCGTAGGCTCTACCGCCTCCTTGGCCCAGGTGTCCACCTGGGCGCACTAGAGGAACATGGCCGTCGCATCCTCGAGCTGGTGATCTTCGATGAAATAGCTAACTTGGAGCTCGAGATCGTGCTCTAGATGTACCATGAGCGTGTCGACCGCTTGAATAACGCTCAGACGAAGTTCAGTGCGAGCCAGAGAGCTACCGTAGGCAAGGGCTGCTGGTCATGGTCTCATGGATGCATTTTATTTTGTTCAGTCGTTTCGACGTGGCTAGCTATGTATTCACAGCAATCATAGTATTGCTCTATTTATTCTCTGTTTCAATGTGTGTACTGTGTTTTCCGTTCATATATGTTCTGTTTTAATGTGTATGTATACGCTTTCCATTCTGTATATGTGGATGATAATAGATAGATTCAAATTAGTATACAAAACAGATAGAAAATGGAATTCATATATATATATATATATATATATATATATATATATATATATATATATATATATTAATTGTTCATTAGTTCATCATGAATATATATAATATCATCACATATCTGTGATGATACTTAACTACTAGGTACAATGCATAAAATTGAAAATGAACAATACTAAAACTAATAATCCCTCCTGGGCCAGTATTCCGCAGCCCCTCGTCAAGAGCTCCCCAGTGCGCGGGCGTCTTCCCAAAGGCGGAGGCAAGATTGCTTCCTCCGCCTCGCAGGGCTTGATGTACCGATCTGCCTCTTGCTAGCAGACGCGCGCGAACGATCTTGCCATTTCATTGGGCGCCCACTAAAGCTCCTTGTCGGTGGCACGCTGGAGCTTATCGTCCCACCTCCACGCAGCGACGAGGCGCCCAGCGCCTATGACCTTCCTCGCAAAGTACCCGTCTTTGTACACCTCCTCGGTACGATGATGCGCCCGCCCCCAAAGCTCCGCCTCCTCATTTTTCCAGGCGGCAACACGGGCTTCATAGGTCGCCTGGTACCTGGCTTCCTCCTCCGCCATCTCCTTCTTGAACGCCACTTGCCTGGCTTTCTCAGCTGGCAGCAGCGACTTCCACAGACAAAGATTGTACTGGCCCCAAAACCAATCCAAAGTTGGGGGGTCCAGTGCAACCTCGTCCGGCGGCGCATAGGGTTCCTCGTCGCAGCTATTCGAGTGAGCGTCCTCGGGGGGAGGCGACTTCTCGTCGGCGCGTGGGCTAACCGGCGGCGCAATGGCAGAAATTTGAGAGAGAGAGGGGGGGGGGGCGAACGAGGGCAGGATGTAGATGAGAATGCAGGCGGGACGACGTGAGCAAGGTAGTATTTATTGGCGGCTGGAATCTAGATCGATGGGAACAGTAAACATGCCGGTCGCCGGAATTTACGAGTCCTGTAGTTTGAATTACACACGATTCCCGCAGCAAAATCTGTGTGTGAACATAATAGCTGACGGTTTCCAATACAAAACCGTGTCTGATTAATGATCCTCGCCACTCACCTACCAAACCTCGAGCCGCAAGATAGAGTGACAATCGTGCGGGGTCCAGTTGTCTTGCCAGATCTTTACATTTTCATTTTTGAACACCAGATACTTACATCGTCTGATGATTTTTTAACTCACTGTCGGTGTCAAAATGGGTGGATCTCAGGTAGGGGGTCCCGAACTGTGCGTCTAAGGTCAATGGTAACAGGAGACAGGGGACACGATGTTTACCCAGGTTCGGGCCCTCTCTATGGAGGTAATACCCTACTTCCTGCTTGATTGATCTTGATGAATATGTGTATTACAAGAATTGATCTACCACGAGATCGTAATGGCTAAACCCTAGAAGTCTAGCCTGTATGACTAAAGTAATGAGTATCCCCCTTTCGGACTAAGTCCTCAGGTTTATATAGACACTGGGAGGATCTAGGGTTACACAAGGTCGGTTACAAAGAAAGGAATCTACATATCCGGTCGCCAAGCTTGCCTTCCACGCCAAGGAGAGTCCCATCCGGACACGGGTGCAGTCTTCGGTCTTCATGTCTTCACAGCCCATCAGTCCGGCCCATGGCTACTGTGCCGACGCCTCGAGGACCCCTTAGTCCAGACTCCTCAAGAGTCCCCAACCAGGCTTCAATGACGAGGTGTTCGGCATGCAGATTGTCTTCGGCATTGTAAGGCGGGTTCCTCCCCCAACGACTTCCAATTAATGTATTTGGCTTGTAATTCAATGCCACACCCCTCGGCTTCTGTGCATCTATGTCTTTAGCTTCCACGCGTCGGGCGAGTGCGGACGGTCAGGGTATTTTTTGCAAATAACACCCCAGCCATGCAAGGAAGAGTGTTTATTTAAAGGGATTGGATCTCAGACCCATTCGGCACCACGCGGAGAAAAATACTCAGATATTGCTAGGAAAGACCATTCCAACATGGCTAGCATCCCCCGCTCCTACTCCCGTTCCGGCCAAGAGCAAGGCGAGTGGGAGAGGTGTTCCGTATCTCATGGCCAGCTGGAAAAGCTGCAAATGCAGGGGTTTCGCCCTCCTGTAGATCTGGTCCCTGTTCGGGCAGGGTTGGCTTCCTTCAACGGCAAGACCCAGGCGGAGGATTTTCCCAATCCATCCGTGGGGGAACGAGTGTGCTTCGTCCACTATCTGCTGAGGGGCGTGGGATTTCCCATTCACCCATTCCTCCCAGTGCTTCTGGAGTAATATGGCCTCCAGCTGCACAATTTTACCCCAGCCTCTATCCTGCACATTGCTGGTTATGTCGCTTTATGTGAACTATTCCTTGGTTGTGAGGCCCATTTTGATCTATGGAGAAAGTCATTTTGCGTTGTCCCGCGCAACCACGAGGGATCGGTATTCGAAGTGGGCGGGGCCGAAATATGGCGTATTGCTAAGACCGGATACCTATCCAGCACATCGGAGAAGGCTTCCGAAGAGTGGACCTCCGAGTGGTTCTATATAGATGACTTCGCACTCCCAGATCCAGTCCGGATAGGTCTCCCCGAGTTTGCGAGTGTTCCACTGAAGAAGCGCCACAGCTGGCGCCCTCGAAGCCCTGAGGAGGAAGATAGTGTGGAAGTTCGCCAACTCTTGAGTAAGATCAAGATGCTTGCCTAGTCCGGGTATATGATAGTCGAAGTGATGGCGACCTCCATAGTATGGGGAGTTCAGCCACTCCAATACAGAGGACTTCCCATGTGGAATTACAATGGGGAAGATGACGCCTCCCGCTGTGGCAGGAAAGGCCCAGACACCCCTGCCACCCTAGCCAAAATATTGGCCGAACTGTTGAAGGGTGAGGAAGAGGAGTTCCTGTGCATCACGCACAGAGAAGGATATTCCATGTACAATCCTCCTAGCTGGGTAAGCCCCCAACTTTTTGCTCCACTCATTCCTCTCCCTGAGCTTTATTAACCCGTCCATTTATAACAGCACTAGCGAAAGACGTCCGAGGGGCTTTACAGCCCCGCCCCGCAACCCGAGGGCCACAATCGGGACCTTGACCCCTGATTTGAAGAGGATCCACATATATTTGTGGTGCTGGAGAATGGCGTGTTTTACTAGGCGAGATACGACGGCACTGAAGTGGCCATCATCGCCGATTACCCTGGTCTTCTCCCCGCTTCACACGTAAGTAGTCAGGCGACATCTTCCCCGAAAGGATTCCCTCGTTCTGCCTTACCCACCGCACTATCTCGTGCTTTGAAGGGGAGGCGTTCGACATACCATGCTACTTCAGGAGCGACTCCAAAAAGAGCGGCTCCCGCACCGGGCAAGCCTTCAAAGAGGAAGGCAGGTGAAGACACGGTCGGGCCCTTGTTAAAGAGGTATGGGTTTGCAAATATGTTTTTTAATAGACGCATCCAACTGTGACTTTCAAGTTCATCCCGTATCAGGAAAAGAGTCCGCCGGACTGTGTCCGGGGGTCCATGCAGTAATACTCCCAAAGAGCTGTGATCCAATTTCACCGAGGGGTGGGGGCCGATATGGGGGTGACGCTGGACTATCCTTCGGCCGAGGGCTTGGAAAATATGTCTGTCACCAACTCGGAAGTAGAGAGCGCCATGAATCATCGGCGCTGGAGGGCCATTTTACGAGACCCCCGCCGTTCGAAAGAGACGTTTGGTGCCTTTAGCTCGGCTGACGCATACATCCGAGCTGCTCGAGATGGGCTTAGCAGAGCCATAAACCAGCATTTAACGGATGTGCGGGTAAGATTTATTTTGTCCGAAATGGATAAGCACATGCTAGTAGCCCCCGAGACTGAAAGCAGTTGGCCCAAGTGATTTAAGGATCGATGTATAACCAGGTTCTGGCGGAGAGGAACAACCTGCTAGCTCAAGAGCTAGAGCAGTGTCTGACACAGCTAAATGCTTCTACCGCCGAACTGAAAGAGTCCAAGAAGGCATCTTCTGGTAAGGTTCCCCTCCATCGAGGAATAACAATTATACAGTAGCTGTGCTAATACTATTTCTTATCTCATAATAGGATCATCAGGTCAACTGGAAGAGAAGTTGAAAACCGCTCAAGCGGGAGAGAAAGAGGCAAAAAGACTACATGCCGCAGGCGAGCGTATCCTGGTCCGAGTCAGAGAGGAGAAAAACAAACTCCAAGATTCAAACACCAAACTGGGCGAAGAACTGAAAGATGCACAAGCCCAGCTAGCTGACTCTGTGAAGGAGAACAAAAGGCAGCGAGGCGGCATATTCAGTACGTGGCCAAATTGACCTTATAACGGTTTGGAGGTAAAAGTTGCTCATATAGCTGTTATTGCAGGTATGTTGACGGGCCGTCCCAAAGAGGAGGTGTCCGGATCATCAAGTGATCTCCTTCAAGGGCTGTCGCTGTTGCACGAGCAAGCTCGGCAGGTAATGCGGAGTGTAGCCAAGGCCTTAGGGCCATCCGACTCCCCTCGAGGGAGTATGGAGAAGCTTGTAGAGCTGTTCAAGGGAGCGCGGCGGCGTATCCGAGTATGAAAGATATCAGCTTGCCGAGAGGGTACGCGAGAGGCCTGGGCCATGGTAAAAACACGATATACCAAGCTGGATCCGAATCACATGGCCCGGGTTGGACTGCTAGGGTCGAATGGGGAAGAAATTCCCGTTATCCACTACTAGGAAAAGGCCTACTAGTGGCGCACCAGTTTTGCCTACTAATGGCGCACTACTGGTGCGCCACTAGTACCACGCCACTAGTATTATATACTAATGGCGCACCACGACGTGCGCCATTAGTATAGACCAACATGCGCCATTAGTATGCCTCCTAGGGGGGCATATTTAGCCATGTGCTTTGGCATACTAATGGCGCACTGCAGGGTGATGCGCCATTAGTATCTTTGGCATACTAATGGCGCCCTGTGTAGTGATGCGCCATTAGTGTCCTTTGGCATACTACTGGCGCACTTTGAGGTGATGCGCCATTAGTATGAATATTAGGTTTTATTTTTTTACTTTTCTGATTTTTGCACAGATTACAAAATATATTATTGGACAGAATATAGACAGCATCACACAGCAACAGCAGATTCATCGAATACAATAGAAGATTAGTCTCCGAACACAATTCATCATATTAGTCTCCGAATTCAAAAGATCGAACAAAGATAGAACATTACAAGTCTCGAGACCGCGAGTAGCGAGTTTGTCTTCACATTACAAGTCGATATCGATCATCTAAACTACCATCACATAGAAGAAACTGCGGTCATCACGATGAGCATCATCGCGATGAAACTGGTCTTCATTCGGTTCCTCCAACGCTCCCTCCTCTCTCCCGCTAGATAGCGGGCGTATCTAGATTCCGCCTCCGCCCTAGTGGTGTACCCTTTGTAACTGTTACCGCTGAAACGGTGAACCTGTCTCCGACACTCCTCCCAGTCGTCATAGACTCCGGGAACCTTACCCTTGTACACGACATACGACGGCATCTCTATGCACAATCCAAACAATAGACAATACATAAGCAATATATAAGTATGCAACAAAAGGATCGGAAGAGAAAAGCAAGACATTAATAGCATGATTCATGGTCCTACTAATAAATAGCATTGGTTACATCTAAGTAGAACGACTGTCCAAACCAAAGAGACATACAAGTTCATTAAAGTTTAATTACAACATGAGCCAATCAATGTTTCAGAACTACACATAGCATCACTACTTTCAACTCGACTCATGGGACCGGAGCGTGGATGAAGCCGCCGTCTATCGTGATGGTCATGAAATCGCGGGCGTTGTCAGCCTGCATTCTAGCTTGTGTCTATCTCACTATTGGACGGTTGATCTCTGAGGTAGAACTGTCCCGAGGTACGAAGGACATCTTGATGGATGATTTCCGCAAACTCCGATTGGATGCGAAAGAATTCTTGTCTGATGTCCGCGTCCTAGATTGCCGACAAGCTCGCAGCCCAATCTTTGAGATTATCTGGTAGCAGAAGGTGATGATGGTCCGTATGATCGCCCGCATGTGATGGAGGGCGTAGTAGGCATCCTTCTGACCGCCAGGCGGCTGCTTAACGCAGGAGAACGTCATATTGTGGGCTTAACACGCGCTCGCCGCCTCATTTAACTGGCCTGGTGAAGGTGCCTCCAGATTTGGCGAGCCGGGAGAACATCATCAAGAACTTTCTTGATATTTGTGTAGTCTATCTTGGAGTCACGGTCCGGTCGAAATACGTGGCCATGGAATATTTCGGGCTTAAGAGGATGAGTGTGCAATGTGTCACCGCACGTAAGACGACATGTTAGAAAAAAAGAACGATCGAAATCTAAGAAATCATATGTTCTGTGGCAGTTAGGGATGACTTACTCGGAAAGTAAGGCACGAGGAAGTTATCCTTATCCTGGTTTGCTGTAATGACGCCTTCGAGGTAAGAACTCGCGACATGCGGTCCCCGCCGCTGCCCAAGATCTTGGCACGCATGTAGAAGGGGTCGACTATCACGATGTCCGGGGTCTTGTCTCTAATGATCCGCATCTCCATACTCAGCGAAAACAGCCGAACAAAGGTGTAGTGCATCGGATGAAGGTTAAACATAGCAAAGATGTCATCAAACCGCAGGACGATCGTACCCCCGATGGTGCCATCCACAAAGCCCTTGCCCTCTGGCACCTTGGCCATGAAACCCGGGTATGCCACATCATTCTCTATGAGACACCGCTTCTCCAAAGAAAGAAGACTGTCATGCAGACTCCGCATAGCACCGGTTGCAACATTGAGCATATTTGGCGGTAGCATCGCCCTACCCGCCACATGCACCCTCCTCGAGATATCCTTAGGTGAAGGTGGCCCGTCCTGAGCACAGATCGTACTCGATGCCGGCTGGCTCGCACCGGCGCCCTTTTAGTCTTTCGCTTCCGTCTCTTCTTCTTGATCGATGTAATGGGACCGAGTTCTGCTCACAGACCGCCTTCTTGAGCGTGTTGGGGCTGATAATATTTCGCACCTCAGCTATCTGAGGCTCGGAGAAGGCGGGAGCTGGAGGCGTCTCCTGAGAATTGAACGCCAGACGACGCCTACTGCAATTAGGTTTCTCCGCCGTACCAGCTAGATCACGGTCGTCTTTGTTGGGTTCCTGAGAAGGAGGCCCGCAGAACTCGTCAGCGTACCCATGTTCGGCAAAGTACTTATCAACGTTGGTAAATGTACCGTCGTCGTTGTCGTCATCGTTTGGTCCTGTGCCATATGCATGTCCGGATCCTGTGCCATAGGGATGTCCGGCATGTCCGGTAGCGTTGCGGTGTTCTTGCCATGGCTTAGCGCCGGTACGACTGGCGGTCTTTTCAGTGGGGTGGTGTCCCCCGCCCCCAAACGAATCTAGCTCTTCGGCCAAAGCAGGGGCCAGCTTAATCAGGCGCTGAGGGTCATCTCATCTTCTTCGTCGGCCCCAGCGGGTCGAATCGGAGGTAACAGCTCGTCACAGCCTGGTAGCACCTGAACCAGTTAAACCCTATACACTGTGGGTGGCATCGGATTACCATGGAACACGGGGTTGACCGGTTGAACGATTCTGTCCTTGACAACATCGACCAACTCGCCGCCCATGAAGTGCAAGAGAGTGCAAGGAACGTCGGCGGTGCCCTGCGAAAACATGTAGGGCGTCAGGGATGCCCAGTCAAAGGCAAGGAGATGAAGTCATCGGCCGATAGGATTAGTTACCGTGATGCCGTCGAGCTCGGCTAATGTCAAGGCACCGCCAACGGCGGGCGTGCAACTAACAGAGGGGCCGTCCATGATCCACGGATTGCAATCGAAGTATTCTGCATCAAGACGCGTGATGTCATGAGACTTCATCCCGCTGAACTTCGCTTCACTGGGTCTAGGTATCGCTTATCTTCCCAGCAGAATCAGAAGTGAAGTTTTACTCCCACGAGGCAGGTGAAAACTGATCGATCTCCTCCCGACTTAGAGTGAAGCACGGGAGGGTAGTCATTTCCGGTCTTCTTGGCCTTTTTGCCTTTGCGGCGACTTTCCGTGTCCTGCTTCGCCTCATCATCATAATCATTAGTGTGAAGCTCCTCCCTGATGCCCATTGATTTCAAGTCTGCCCTTGCTTTCGGCCCATCTTTGGTCCTATCTGGTATGTTGAGCAGGGTACCAAGCAGACTCTCGCACACGTTCTTCGTGATATGCATGACATCAAGGCTGTGAGGCACAAGGTGGATCTTCCAGTACGGCAAGTCCCAGAAAACAGACCTCGTTTTCCATACCTTCAGCAGCGGCTCTGGCGCCTTTCACTTCTTTCCCGGCTCTGGCGCCTTTTGCTTCTTTCCCGGCAGTGGGCAATCTTTCCAATTTTTCAACAGCTCGTCTATTTCCTCGCCGCTCCTCGTACGCGGGCGTCTTCGGGGTTCGGTTTCACCATCGAATAGATCCTTGCGTTTCCTCCACGGGTCATCATCGCGAAGCCACCTTTGATGTCCCATGAACACGGTTTTTGAAGACCCGGGATCTATATCTAGCTGGTGATACGTTGTGTCATCCATGCACCTGACGCATCCATAAAATCCGTGGACCACCTGCCCCGCGAGATATCCATAACCGAGATAGTCGTGCACCGTCGTGAGTAGTGTGGCTCTCATAGGAAATATTCTTTCTCTGTGGCGTCCCATGTATTGGCTGACGTTTTCCACAGTGTGTCTAGCTCCTCTTTCAGCAGCACCAGATACAGATTGATGTCGTTCCCTGGTTGTTTCGGCCCTTGAATTAGCATACTCATGTGAATGTACTTCCTCTTCATGCACAACCAGGGGGGAAGGTTGTACATCCACACGCACACAGGCCAGGTGCTATGTGTGCTTCTCTGGCTGCCAAACGGATTGACTCCATCGGTGCTCGCGCCAAGCACGATGTTCCTTGGATCCTTCCCAAATTCTGGGTGTTCAAGTTCAACGCTACACACGGCTCCCATCCTTAGGGTGACTCAAGATCTTGTCTTTTTATTTATCTCGGATCATTTCGCTATCTTTCGCTTCTTCTCCTCCCTATCTGCGTGCCAACGCAGGAGATTTGCTACCTTAGGGTCCGCGAAATACCGCTGCAGACGAGGAGTGATCGGAAAGTACCACACCACTTTTCGAGGAGCTTTCTTCCTCTTCTTGTATCGAGTGACGCCGCACACCGGACATATGGTAGACTCCGCGTGCTCGTCCCGATAAATGATGCAATTGTTCATGCACACATGGTATTTCACGTGCGGTAAATCCAGAGGACACAAGATTTTCTTCGCCTCCTCGAAACTGGTCGGGCACTTGTTCCCCTTGGGAATACGTTCGTGCCAGAATCACATGTTCTCGTCGAAGCATGCGTCGGTCATTTTGTGTTTTACCTTCATCTCCAGAGCCATGAGCGTTACTTTCAGGCGGGTATCCTCGGTCCTGCATCCTTCATACAATGGAGTAACCGCGTCTATCTCCATTTGATCCAGCTTGGCTTTCTCTCGGGCGGCAGCTTTTGCGTTATCCGTCTGCTTGAGAAGCAGCTCTTGAATATGAGGGTCCTGCACCTAGCCCATCGATGGTCCATCATCGTCTGCTCCGCTGGCATCTTCATCTTCATGATCATGCCCTTCGTCTGCTCCGGCATCTTCCTCATCATCATGTCCTGCATCTTCTACATGATGACTGTGTACAGCATCACCGTCGTGATCATGTCCCGAGATTCTTCGCCTTCTCGCCCACCGAGTCTTGCTCATTTCTTGCCCGCCCCCATGGACGACTTCATAGTCATCTTCATCACCTTGCCACCGATAGCCATCCATGAAACCACGCAAGAGCAGGTGGTCTCGCACCTGCCCGAATCCGGGTCCGCAATAAGGCTCTTCACTTGCATCTTCGACACGGACATCTTATCTCCGCCTCGCTCTTTTGAAGCATCTCGACCTTCACGGAGCTCAAAACCTATTCACGATGCCTTCGGTCATCGTGCGGACCATGGTCGTCAATGGGTAGAGCAAAACGATATTTTAGAACCAAGAAAAAATTTGGCATGACTTTCCCTAAAAATAGGACCAAAAAGAATGCGTAGTGCCAAAATTCTCGCCGAAACGGAAATGAATCAACATTCCGGCAAAATATTGGCAACTATCAAATTTCAAATACCGGTACCTGCAAACACAAACATATATGCAACACCACAAACATATGCAGCACCACGAACATACATAGATTTAGCTAGGCCACAAAAAGTGCATGTGCACGTTGTTGGAGAGGGAGAACAACATAAAGATAGCTTCCCCCCTTACTTACCTATCAAAAAAAGGTAATTTAACCACTTAATTTGGATGAATCTATGGTGCAAATGAGGTGAGGAGGAGGAGGCAGCCGAGACAAGCTTGGAGGAGGAGGTGGAGAGAATGAAGTGGGGAAAGTGAGTGGGTAGGTGTGGCTGTCCAAAATATCTTGTTGGTCCCAGGTTACTAATGGCGCACCACCTGCAAATGCGCCATTAGTAACCCTGGTTACTACTTGCGCACCTGTTGGTGGTGCGCCATTAGTAGTTTTGCAAAAAAATTAATATATATATATACACACTAATGGCGCACCGTTGCACAGTGCGCCATTACTAGTTTTGCAAAAAAAAGAATGAAAAAAAATAACAGTAGTGGCGCACTGTTTGGCTGGTGCGCCATTACTAGTTAGCACTAGTAATGGCGCACTTTGCCAAGATGCGCCATTAGTATGTTTGGAAAAAAACTTTTGTTACTAGTGGCGCACCATGTGCCTGGTGCGCCATTAGTGTCTTCCACACTAATGGCGCACCTGCACATGGTGCGCCACTGCTATATAGTAGTGGCACACCACATAACAGGTGCACCATTAGTATCCATTTCATCTGTAGCCCTTTTCCTAGTAGTGATCTTAGTATATAACCAAGTAGAAGTAGCCGCCAAGTATTCCCAGCAGGATTGTAAGTTAGATAGCCTGCTGGACGACATAGAGGAGGAAGTTTTTGAGTCCAAGTGACTATGTACTTTCCTTTGCATATGTAGATCTAGCTGAAAACAATTGTCATGGCGGACCTTTTCGCTTCAACCTCTCGACCCGAAGGTGCGGAGTGTTTCCGAATACCAGAATGGCCGAGTAGACCGGGTATGCATGGAAACCAGGCGTAGGGGTCATAGTTGCTTGAACAGACAATTATCCGGCTAGTTATGTTATATTACATTAAGAGTGTAAGAAACATCTTCCAGAGAGAATAGTTCCGCTAAGGGTTCCTTTCCCTGGGTATGCATGCATCGATGTGCATGTTCGAACTGTGATGGAGAAATCACGATGTCTAGAGCTTCTAGGGGTTCACGATGGGACGAATGTAAAAACATATTTAGTTCATTGATCGAATATTCCCTTAAGAACGCTAGCTTTCGGCTTCACCCAGTCTGAGGTACACATCTGGATGACCCAACAGTAACAATCGCAGAGGTGCTCCCTTTATGCCCTAGCCGAACTAACGGGAACGTAGGGCATAAGCACAGGATCCAGGCAACCCAGTTTGGCCAAATCTTAAATCATATCGATGCATATAATGGCGAAGAAAAGGTACATATGGGAGAAAACGCATATGTGAGGAGCTTGGTGCTCGGAAAATAACAATAGCAATCTTCTGCCCAAGAAGCCCCCAGGTATAATAGACGTACATACTTCAAGACGTATGCGTCGGGTGTGTTCGGTCTAACCGTACGAAAGCTTCTAAATATAAAAATAAAAAACAAAAAGAGAGAGAAAAAATAATGGAAACAATAGGGGGAATGAGACGAACAAAGATTTCCGCGCTAGGCATAGAATCTTTGGAGTCTGGCCACGTTCCAGGGGTTCGGCTCTAGTCGATTGTCTGACGCATCACGCAGGCGGTACGCCCCTCCGGTGAGAACTTCGTCGATGATGAAGGGACCCTCCCACTTGGGCTTGAGTTTGTCCTTTTTCTTCTCCGGCGGGCGCAGAACGAGTTCACCGACGTTGTAAGTTTTGGCCCGCGCCTCTCTGCTTTGATACCTGCGAGCCTGTTGTTGATAAAATGCGGAACGGGCTTTTGCGACGTCGCGCTCCTCCTCCAGGGCATCTAAGCTGTCCTGTCGATCGAGCTCGGCCTCTCTCTCTCTCTCTCTCTCTCTCTTTCGTACATGCGCACTCGAGGTGAGTCATGAATAATGTCGCAGGGTAGTACTGCCTCTGCGCCGTACACCATGAAGAAAGATGTGAATCCGGTAGTGCGATTGGGCGTGGTCCGCAGCCCCCAGAGTAAGGAGTCGAGCTCCTCAACCCAGTGCTTCACTGACTCTTTCAAAGACCGCACTAGTCTAGGCTTAATGCCGCTCATAATAAGACCATTGGCTCTTTCGAGTTGACCATTTTTTTGTGGATGATATACAGAGGCGTAATCGAGCATGATGCCCAGATTAGCGCACCAGATTTTCACTTTGTCGGCTGTAAAATTGGAGTCGTTATCAGTGATGATGCTGTGCGGATAATCCACTTGGTGAATTTGTCCACCATGACTAGCAAATATTTTTCTTATGGCTTCCTTCTTTAAGGGGTCCAACCATATCCAGTCCCCAGACCGCAAAAGGCCAAGTGATGGGGATTGTTTGTAGGGCGGTGGGGGGCATATGGCTTTGGTTGGCGAAGAGTTGGCATCCAACGCAACGTTGGACAAGGTCCTGTGCATCCGCTCGGGCCGTCGGCCAATAGAATCCTGTACGGAAGACCTTACTAACAAGGGCCCGAGCTGCGGCGTGGTACCCGCCGAGACCAGCATGAATCTCAGCCAGTAGCTGCCCTCCCTCCTCCTCGGAGATACATCTTTGAAGGACTCCGGTAGCGCTTTTCTTATATTGATCTCCGTCGTGAACCTTGTAGGCCTTCGAACGCCGGACAATGAGGCGGGCCTCATTCTGGTCCTCAGGAAGCTCCTTCCTGTTAAGGTAGGCCAGGAAGGGTTTGGTCCACGGGGCAATGACTGCCATGATGAGATGCGCCGATGGTGTTATTTCGGTGGCTGAGCCTCTGATAATGTCGGTCTTTTCGGAATCTAGGGTTATGTTTGGGTTCGGACTAGTGTTGCCGTTTTTCCCCTACCACACCACGGATGTCTTAAAAATCCTTGCCAGAAAGATATTAGGCGGGACGGGGTCGCGCTTAGCGCCGATACGAGCAAGAACGTCCGCCGCTTGATTACTCTCTCGAGCCACATGATGGAACTCAAGCCCCTCGAACCGAGCCGACATTTTTATGACGGCATTACGATAAGCTGCCATCTTTGAATCTTTGGCATTGAAGTCTCCATTTGTTTGAGATATTGCAAGGTTTGAGTCCCTGCGCACTTCCAGGCGTTGTATGCCCATGGAGACAGCCATCCCGAGACCGTGCTATAAGGCCTCGTATTCGGATGCGTTGTTGGAGTCTGTGTATAGTATTTGGAGTACGTACTGAACGACGTCTCAAGTAGGGGACGTTAAAACGACACCCGCTCCCAGCCCTGCCAGCATTTTGGAGCCATCAAAGTACATAACCCAATTGGAATGTGTGTCGTACTCTTTAGGGAGTTCGGCCTCTGTCCATTCGGCGACGAAGTCAACCAATACTTGGGATTTGATAGCTCGATGTGGTTTGTATGTAATATCAAATGGAAGGACCTCAATGGCCCATTTGGCAATCCGGCCGGTGGCATCACGGTTGTTTATTATGTCGTTGAGTGGTACTTCGGAAGCCACCGTTATCGAGCACTCTTGGAAGTAGTGACGGAGCTTTCGGGACGCCACTGTGACGCTCGGATAATTAAGCTACAGTAAATCTCTGTTAATGAGGCCACGTCATCACGTTACTTTTCCTAATCTCACGTTAATTCGAAACCGGTTCGAATTCAAATTCAAAATCAAGCAAACAATAAAAGTTTTTAAATATTAAAACTAAAATATTTTGAGTGAGCCAAATAATGCATAGGTAATTATGGTGGAGAAATCACACTTTTATAAAATGTGTAATTACTCTAAAATGAGTAGAACAGCATCTAAAACTAATAATTAAATGCTTTTTTATAATATATAAAATATTAAACTAATTTATCTATGAGCCCAGGTTATTGTGGCAGTAGAATAAGTAGTAACAGTATTTTTGGAACTAAATTTATTATTATAAAACTAAAGTAAAGCGTGTCTAAAATAAAACAGAAAATAATAAATAAAAGGAAAGAAAAAAAAAGAAAAAGGAAAGGAGAAATCCCCCCTGTTCACATAAGCCCAGTACTAACACTGTACCAGGCCCAGCCCAGTTGGCCGGCCTTTTCCCCTACCTCTCGCAGGGGAGAGGCAGAGCCGTGCGTGCCGACCATCCATGGCTCCAGGGCCATGTGCTGGCCATCCGCACCCTCCCTCGGCCTACTAAGGCATCCCCCAGAAACCCTAGCTCGCCCTCGTTCATTCCCCCCTAGATCCCCATCGTCCCCCCTCTCCTCTGGCTCGATTTTGAGCTCGCAAGCTCATGCGGTCACCGCGGCCTCGCCATTGTTGACGCGTCCACCGGCCTCTCCGACGTACGGGAGCACATCCTAGAGGTTCGCCGCGCTCTACCGCATCCGTTCAGGGCATTGGAACGAGGCGGGGAGCTGTGTAGCCGACGCAGTCTTTGTCTTCTTCGTCCGGCCGTCGCCGCCCGGACCCCATCGGAGCTGCCTCGTCGGAACGGACCACCTCGCCGGACTGCATCCCCTACGTCGCCATCTTCCCCGTCCTCCCCCACGAGCCCCGCTGCCTCTGCCCTACGAAACTGTCGTGAGCCCCGCTTCCTCCCCTTTCCCTCGCGCGATCCCGCCTCGTCGTCGCGCCGTCCTGCTGCTCCGCACATCCCACGACGCAACAAGGCCGTCATTCACTTACCCTGCTCGCCATGCTCGGTACGTCATCGCGCGCACATGCACACGCACACGCGTGCCCGAGCCCCGCCTCGCTGCGCCTCGCCCCTGTCGCTACCATGCGCGACCGCCGTCGAATGCGGCTCCCGCACCGGCTGTAACATCCCAAATTTTCAATTTGGAATGTTATTCATTAGGTCATCATGCATATCATATTTTTCTCGCATTTTTCCGATCCTAGAAATTTCACGCAACTCAAGGACCCTCGGAGAGAGTTGGAAGTTTCATTATTTTTCATATTTGGGATTTTCCCCAAATTTTGAAAATAGGATCATTGATTTATTTAATTATCTTCATAAAGTTTTCCTATAAAAATATTTGAGAGGGAATAATATGACTTTCCCAATATTTAGGAAAATGAAGATATTATAAATAAATCAAATTTGCTTTTGGAAGATTTATTTTGCTTAGGCAAAATGAGCATTTTAAAAAAATTGCATGTTTGCTGTTTTTAAAGTTCATTTTGTTCGACTCATTTTAGGAGTCGGAGAAAATTTGTTTTATTTAATTTGGAATTCATTGGTATTTTTTTAATTGTTTTGGTTTAATTTTATTTAAAAAAAAATTCGCCCCCTGGGCCGAGGCCCACTGGCCAGCCAGCCAGGCCCAGGCCCTGCACCCCCTGCCCACCTCCTCCTCCTCCTCACACAGGCCACCGGGAGCGGACTCGCCGCCGAGACGCCATCGCCCCGCCGAGTCCGGTTCGCCACGCCCCCCTGCCCCTCCCCAAGCGCCTTTATAACCCCCCTTTATAACCCGCCACCGCCCCGCTCTCTCACCTTGAGCCGCTAACCCAAGCCCAACCTCACTTGGCTGCTGCCGTGGGCCGCCGCCGGCTGCTTCCCTCGCCCGCCGCTGACCGCCCTCGCCTCCGGACCCGTCGCCCCTCGCCCCTCGCCCGAGCTCACTGAGCCTCGCCGGCGAGATCACCGGAGGTAGCCCGCGCCCGATCCGGTTTTTCCCCTTGAACCGATCCGGTTTTTTTTTTTAAAAATGTTCGGTTTTTTAAAAACCTAGATTGGTTTTATTTTTTCGGTTTTCTTATTTAACGAACGTTCACCAAACCGTTCGTTTCAATGAACGCGTTCGTTGGATTCGTTCTGTTAACGAACGTCCGCTTTTTAAACCGTTCGTCGTTTTTCTTTTAATTGGACTTAATCCGTTATTTTTCTGATTCGATTTCAGATCCGATTTTCAAAACTGTTTTATTTCTCGCTCGTTTATCGGAATCAGGTGATTCAAGCGCCTGGAGTTTCGTAACGAAACCGCCGTTCCGACTACCCTACTTTCACAGAGTTTTGCCACTGTGAAATTTTGACCTAATTTCAGATTGCTAAACCGAGTCGTTTCTCTCGAGTTTCGACTTTCGGAGTTTATTTTGATTCGATTCTTTTGCAACCAGGGTTCTTAAGTTGAACTTTCTGGTTAGATCTTTTATTCGAGATTTCCCGTGCATTAGATGAGTACTTATTGTATGCTTGTTGTTTGTCTGCGTTAGATCACCCGAGTGCGCCGCTTGTTACTTGAATCTCTAGGACTCATGGATCATCGCAAGGCAAGTAACACTTTGATCATATCTTTTCTACTACCCAGTTTTATTGCATTAGATCAAACCCTCAAACACTTGCATGTTTAGGATCTAATTAAATTGTGGGTTTGGGAAGTAGATTGAGGTAGTACCTATTACCTGTTTTACTTATGAAACCTTGGGAGTTACTTCTACGTTTGCTTATTATGCCATGCTATGCTAGTAGACGTGGATTGGGTGAGTGAATATCCATGACAGATGTGAGATTGTTAATTAATGGTTTATCTAAGGTGGCAACCTAAACACACATCCTGGGTGGATTGAGGCACCTGGTTTCTATCAGACTTGCCTGTATTTCTTCGGACCGCCACCTGTGCTCTAAGGGATCATAAGATTATTCAAACTGAAACTTCCGTGTGCAGCCACAAGCCAATTATGGGCTCTGGCGTAGTTGACTAAGTTGTGCGAACTCTTACGGGTAGGCTAGCTGATGTAGGGGATGTAGGTTGGTACGGTCTACCCACATGTAAGGTGCTAGCGCTTACGAAGACTATGTCTCGGTCATCCGCTTCTCAAACACCATGTAGTCACGAGAACCAAGCGGAGGCGATCGAGTCTTGTGGGGAAAAGTCATAAACCTCTGCAGAGTGTATAAACTAATCATGATTAGCCGTGTCCCGGTTATGGACAATTTGAGTATCCTGTAATTGAATATCATGTGAATCTCAACATGTTACTTCTAAATAAAAGTTATTGGGTTTTGATGAGTACTTTTAATTGGGATTGAGGATCTGTCAACCATTCTCAATGTTTAACAACCACCATGATAGTTAAATAAAATTATTCCTTTGATGTAGGGAAAAATCAGCTTTATGCAAATGTAACAGAGAGCCTTACCACCAGCCATATATGCATGTAGTAAAGGCTTATTCATTCATTGCTCTTATGTGTTACATTGCCAAGATATTCCATGTGCTGACCCGTTTTTGGCTGCAACTTTTCACGCTGCAGACTTTTCGAACGACAGTAAGGTGTTAGGTCGTGGTTCTATACTCGGTGATGCCGTTGGAGTTGATGGACTCACTTATCTTCCAAGCCTTCCGCTGTTATTATTAGATGGCCTTAAGCCATATTATTGTAATAAGTTCCCTTGTGGACAACGATGTAATAAGTGTGTGATTGCTACTCGCTATAAATCCTTCAAATCTTGTGTGGTGTCAGACATCGATCCGGGGATGACATCGAGCACGAGACTTGATCCATTCGGTCTGGTCACTCTGAGAGAATGGTATCGAGCACACGCCGATCAGAGGACACGACCACTAAGTTAAAGCCATAGATCACTACTCTCTTCCCATTTTCTAACTCCTCATCTTTTCTACTCTCTTTAGGATGACGACGCGAAGATCAAGTACACCCAACGGATGAAGGCACACCTTTGGATTTCACTTGAAGGAAGTTACTAAGTACACGAACATTGGACTACCAAGCTTCACCGGACTTTCAACGCCACTCTGCTCAAGAGGAGCGCTGAAGATTCATGCTCATGTTCCGGGAAGGACATTCGCCCCAATCACCAAGCCTATAGATAGTGTTTTGATTGCACCAACTTGAGTGCAGGAAAGAGCATGGCAGCTCACATCACCATGGGACGCATTGGAGAAGTTTATCAAGAAGACCTCAAGGACACCATCTACCAGATTTGCGGACGCCGAGATGACAAGCTGGACGTCGTCAACACCAAGAAGGATAGATCCATTGCAGCCTTCATCCAGAGTTAAATCAGCACATTCGACGCCAGGAAAACCAAATGTGCAATGATATGTTGGAGTTGCAGAAGACAAAGGAAAGGATCATCGAACTGGAAGAAGAACTAAAGACTACCCGCAAGGACTACATGGACGAGATCGTAGCTCGGCAAGACACAATAACGATCTTAAGTACGAGATCGAAGAACTCAAGAAGAAGTTGGCGCCAGAATGAAGACCAGTATGTCGAATACCCAATCGACTACATCAACATCGACGACACCGATTCGGATCCAAGTGAACCCGACTTTGAAGACGAAGTGGAGCAGTACATCATGGAGTCTTCCACCGTTCAAATTAGTAGAAGTCCCCCACATATTAGTAGTATTCCCTCCATGTAAACATTATAGTACACGCACTTTTGCGATAGTTAGATCGTTGTAAGCTCTTGTTTGATTGAATGAAGTGATTTTGTGTGCATTTGCTCATGTGCATTTGGGTAGTGATTCCCCCTAGACCTCATTCTATTCTACATTTCTCTCCTTTTCTAAACCCATCAGATGCCTCCGAGACGCGACCCCGGATTCGTTTTCCCGCCAGAGATCACCCAATTGATCCAGCAGCAGAATACCCTGATTCAAACATTGGTGCAGAACAACAACAACAACAACAACAACAACCCACCGCCACCACCACCACCGCGGATCATCGACTCGCTTCCTTAGACTGAACCGCCGGTGTATTCCAAAGAGCACCGAGCCAATTGTAGCAGATGACCTGGCTCCGCAAGATAGGAAGGAGCTGACCACTGCAGGATGCACAGATGGTGAAAGAGTGAAGTTTGCAGCACATCAGCTTGAAGGACCCGCAGCAGCATGGTGGGAGAATTTCACAGCCACTTACCCGTGAGACACCGCCACATGGGACCAGTTTCAACAAGCTTTTCACACGCCCATGTTTCAGCAGGAGCCATGGCCATGAAGAAGCGTGAGTTTCGCAACTTACGCCAAGGAGGAAGGATCACACAAGATCGTGGATGACTTTAGCAAATTAGCACGTTATGCCCCGGATGACGTTGCTACGGATGCAGCTAAACAGAGAAGTTTCTAGAAGGACTGAATGATGAGTTCAAGATGCCGTTGATGGTAGCAAGTTTCAACAACTACCAGGAGTTAGTAGACCGAGCTCTCATGATTGAAGGAAGCAGCAGAATTGAGAACTGCAAGCGGAAGTATGGACAAGGGAAGTATAACTCGATCCCAGCAGAAGCCTCGTTATACCCCTAAATCAGGAATTCAGTTTCAGCATACCCATGGAGGAGGTAATTCAGATAACCATAATGGCACCAAGAATGGGAACGGAATGGAGGAAGCAACGGACAGAACCGCACCAACCCGTCTACACCATCCAAGGTAGACTGAGTCACATTACTTGCTTTAAGTGCCGCAAGATCGGGCATTATGCAAATGATCGTCCGAAGGCCGAATGGAAATGGCAATGGAAGCTCGGAAAGAAGCCCAACCCTTTCAACAGGGGACAGGTGAACCACATTGATGTGGAGGAGGTTGAAGATCAGCCCGATGCAGTAATCGGTAAGTTTTTGGTTAAGTCATTTACTGCAGTTGTTCTTTTTGATACTGGTGCATCGCATTCATACATATCAAGGGGATTTGTGGATAAGTACAAGTTACCAACCCAAGCCCTTAGGTCACCCATGCTAGTAACCTCACATGGCTAGTAAATGGTGTGATCGACTTCCACTAAGGATTGGACACTATGTTTTCCCCTCAGACCTAATAGTTCTGGAATCCCAAGGATTGGATGTGATATTAGGAATGGATTGGTTATCAAAGTATGGAGGAAACATAGATTGTACCACAAGGTCAATTTTGCTCACCACACCGAAGGAAGAAGGATTATATGTATCACGGCACGAGCCGAGGAGAGCACAAGTTAATTGCTTATCGGGGTGGTACAGAAGAAGTACCGGTGGTGAAGGATTATCCTGATGTATTTCCTAAGAGTTGCTGTGAATGCCACGGATAGAGACATTGAGTTTTGATCGAGCTGTTGCCGTGAACAGGCCCGATATCGAAGCGACCATACAGTGATGCCCGCAAAGGATTTGGCGGAAATTAAGAAGCAGATTAAGGAACTATTGGATAAAGGTTTTATTCGCCCAAGTTCTTCACCTTGGGGATCACCCGCTTTATTGGTGGAGAAGAAGGATGGATCTTTGAGAATGGTTGTTGATTACCGTGGATTGAATGAAGTAACAATCAAGAACAAGTACCCACTACCTATGATAAATGATCTGTTTGATCGCTTGCAAGGAGCCAAAGTGTTTTCTAAGATCGACTTGCGATCGTGGTACCATCGATTGAAGATTCGGGAGCAAGACATACCCAAGACAACATTTACCACGAGATATGGACTGTATGAGTATACCGTTATGTCATTTGGACTGACTAACGCACCAGCCTATTTCATGAACCTGATGAACAAAGTGTTTATGGAGTTTTTGGATAAGTTCGTCGTGGTGTTCATTGATGACATTTTGATTTTTTCGAAGAATGAAGAAGAACACAAGGAACATTTGCGATTGGTTTTGGAGAAACTGAGGGAACACCAGTTGTATGCCAAGTTCAGCAAATGTGAGTTTTGGCTAAAGGAAGTTGGATTTCTCGGACATGTTATATCCGGAGAAGGGATAGCTGTTGACCCCACAAAAGTTGAGACCGTAACCAAATGGGAAGCACCAACGACAGTTGGAGAGATTCGGAGTTTCCTTGGACTCGCAGGATACTACCGAAGATTCATTGAGAATTTCTCAAGGATTGCAAAGCCTATGACTGAATTGTTGAAGAAGGAAAACAAATTCATATGGGCTGAGGACTGTGAGGCAAGTTTTCAGGAGTTGAAGAAAAGATTGGTTACCTCACCAGTTTTGATATTGCCAGATCAAACTAAGGATTATGAGGTGTATTGCGACGCTTCACGTCGAGGACTTGGAGCAGTGCTTATGCAAGAAGGAAGAGTTGTTTCAGTATGCTTCACGACAACTTAAGCCCCATGAGTTGAATTATGCCACTCATGATTTGGAGTTAGCAGCCGTTGTGCATGCCTTGAAGACGTGGAGACATTTTCTCATTGGAAATCATTGTGAAGTATATACGGATCACAAGAGTTTGAAGTACATCTTCACCCGTATGAATTGAATCTCGGACAAAGGAGATGGTTAGAGCTAATCAAGGATTATGATATGAGATTGCATTATCACCCGAAAAGGCTAATGTAAGTAGCGACGCATTGAGCCGTAAGAGCCACGTCAATACCCTAATGATGGGAGGAATACCCAATGAGTTAGCCGAGGACCTTCGAGAGCTATGTTTGGAAATAGTTCCGAGAGGCTATGTAGCAGCATTGGAGATTCAGTCGACACTAATGGACAAAATCAGAGAAGCCCAAAAGGCAGATAAGGAAGTTGCCTCTATAAAGGAGAAAATGAGCAAAGGAAAAGCTAAAGGATTTCGAGAGGATGAGCACGATACCCTATGGTTTGAAGACCGTGTTTATGTGCCCAATGACCCAGAGATCAGGAAGTTGATTTTGCAAGAAGCCCATGATTCACCCTATTCGATTCACCCAGGAAATACCAAGATGTATTTGGATTTGAAGAATATTTTCGGTGGACCGGAATGAAGAAGGATATTGCGGAGTATGTAGCAGTTTGCAACGTATGTCAGAAAGTAAAGCGCGAACATCGAAGCCAGCAGGATTGTTACAACCATTGCCGATACCGAATGGAAGTGGGATAAACTAGGCATGGATTTCATCACAGGTTTGCCAAAGACCCGCTCAGATATGACTCGATTTGGGTCATAGTCGATCGTTTGACCAAGGTAGCTCATTTCATTCCGATCAAGACTACCTATAGCAGTGCTAAGTTGGCAAAGATATACATGACCAGAATTGTGTGTTTACACGGAGTTCCGAGGAGCATTGTATCAGACTGAGGAACCCAATTTACTTCAAATTTTGGAACCAGTTGCACGAAACATTGGGAACCCGATTGAATTCAAGACAGCTTTCCACCCATGCACCGATGGACAGACCGAGAGAGTCAATCAGATTTTGGAGGACATGCTGAGAGCTTGTGCACTAGATTATGGATCTAGTTGGGATGATAATTTGCCGTATGCAGAATTTTCCTACAATAACAGTTACCAAACTAGCTTGAAGATGGCACCTTTCGAGGCTTTGTATGGAAGAAGGTGCAGGACACCGTTGTCATGGGACGAAACTCGAGATCGTCAGTTGTTTGGACCAGATTTGATTAAGGAGTGCGAACGAGAAAGTTAAGTTGATTCGAGACAGGCTCAAGGTAGCCCAGTCCGCATGTAAGAGCTATGCCGATTCAAAGCGCAAGGCGATTGAGTATGACGTTGGAGCAGAGTATATCTCGAGTATCCCCGCCGAGGAGTTAAGCGTTTTGGAGTTAAAGGAAAGTTAGCACCCGCTTCGTTGGACCATATAAGATTTTGCAACGCATGGGAGAAGTTGCGATAAGTTGGAATTGCGGAAGGACTGTCAGAGTTCATGATGTATTCCATGTTTCTCGATTGAAGAAATGTCACCCGAGATAGCAGAGGTACCGTTAAGAGACACGGTGCCACTTGGAAGCAATTCAGATTGAAGGATGACTTGACATATGAGGAGAAACCGTTAAGATTCTCGATTATGCCAGCAGAGTTACCCGCAGCAAGGTTATCAAGTTTTGCAAAGTTCAGTGGAGCCACCACACCGAGGATGAAGCCACCGGGAAAGAGAGGAAGTTTTGCTTAAGGACCACCCTCACCTATTTTCTAGCCAACCCGAATCTCGAGGGCGAGATTCATCTTAAGGGGGTAGGTTTGTAACATCCCAAATTTTCAATTTGGAATGTTATTCATTAGGTCATCATGCATATCATATTTTTCTCGCATTTTTCCGATCCTAGAAATTTCACGCAACTCAAGGACCCTCGGAGAGAGTTGGAAGTTTCATTATTTTTCATATTTGGGATTTTCCCCAAATTTTGAAAATAGGATCATTGGATTTATTTAATTATCTTCATAAAGTTTTCCTATAAAAAAATATTTCGAGAGGGAATAATATGACTTTCCCAATATTTAGGAAAAATGAAGATATTATAAATAAATCAAATTTGCTTTTGGAAGATTTATTTTGCTTAGGCAAAAATGAGCATTTAAAAAAAAATTGCATGTTTGCTGTTTTTAAAGTTCATTTTGTTCGACTCATTTTTAGGAGTCGGAGAAAATTTGTTTTATTTAATTTGGAATTCATTTGGTATTTTTTTAATTCGTTTTGGTTTAATTTTATTAAAAAAATTCGCCTACTGGCCGAGGCCCAGCCTGGCCAACCAGCCCGGGCCCAGGCCCAGACCCCTGCCCACCTCCTCCTCCTCCTCGCCTTGCGCCCGCTTGGAGCGGACTCCCGCCGCCAGACGCCATCGCCCGCCACGAGTCCGGTTCGCCACGCCTGCCCCTTCCCAAGCCGGCGCCCTCCCCCCCTTTATAACCCGCCACCGCCCCCTCTCTCTCTCACCCTTGGAGCCGCCCCAACCAGCGCCCGCGCTGAACCCCGCCGCCGCCGTGGAGCCGCCGCTGCCGCCGTTGCTTCCCCCCGGCCGGACCCGCCCCCTCGCCTCCCGACCCCGTCGCCCCTCGCCCCTCGCCCCGGAGCCCCGCCGGAGCCTCGCCGGCGAGATCACCGGAGGTAGCCCGCGCCCGATCCGGTTTTTCCCTTGAACCGATCCGGTTTTATTTAAAAAATGTTCGGTTTTTTTTAAAAAAACCTAGATTGGTTTTATTTTTTTCGGTTTTCTTATTTAACGAACGTTCACCGAACCGTTCGTTTCAATGAACGCGTTCGTTGGATTCGTTCTGTTAACGAACGTCCGCTTTTTAAACCGTTCGTCGTTTTTCTTTTAATTGGACTTAATCCGTTATTTTTCTGATTCGATTTCAGATCCGATTTTCAAAACTGTTTTATTTCTCGCTCGTTTATCGGAATCAGGTGATTCAAGCGCCTGGAGTTTCGTAACGAAACCGCCGTTCCGACTACCCTACTTTCACAGAGTTTTGCCACTGTGAAATTTTGACCTAATTTCAGATTGCTAAACCGAGTCGTTCTCTCTCGAGCTTCGACTTTCGGAGTTTATTTTGATTCGATTCTTTTGCAACCAGGGTTCTTAAGTTGAACTTTCTGGTTAGATCTTTTATTCGAGATTTCCCCGTGCATTAGATGAGTACTTATTGTATGCTTGTTGTTTGTCTGCGTTAGATCACCCGGAGTGCGCCGCTTGTTACTTCGAATCTCTAGGACTCGCGGATCATCATCAAGGCAAGTAACACTTTGATCATATCTTTTCTACTACCCAGTTTTATTGCATTAGATCAAACCCTCAAACACTTGCATGTTTAGGATCTAATTAAATTGTGGGTTTGGGAAGTAGATTGAGGTAGTACCTATTACCTGTTTTACTTATGAAACCTTGGGAGTTACTTCTACGTTTGCTTATTATGCCATGCTATGCTAGTAGACGTGGATTGGGTGAGTGAATATCCATGACAGATGTGAGATTATTATTTAATGGTTTATCTAAGGTGGCAACCTAAACACACATCTGGGTGGATTGAGGCACTGGTTTCTATCAGACTTACTGTATTTCTTGGACCGCCACCTGGGCTCTAAGGGATCATAAGATTATTCAAGCTGAAACTTCCGTGTGCAGCCACAAGCCAATTATGGGCTCTGGCGTAGTTGACTAAGTTGTGCGAACTCTTACGGGTAGGCTAGCTGATGTAGGGGATGTAGGTTGGTACGGTCTACCCACATGTAAGGTGCTAGCGCTTACGAAAGACTATGTCTCGGTCATCCGCTTCTCAAACACCATGTAGTGCGAGAACCAAGCGGAGGCGATCGAGTCTTGTGGGGAAAAGTGTGCAAACCTCCGCAGAGTGTATAAACTAATCATGATTAGCCGTGTCCCGGTTATGGACAATTTGAGTATCCTGTAATTGAATATCATGTGAATCTCAACATGTTACTTCTAAATAAAAGTTATTGGGTTTTGATGAGTACTTTTAATTGGGATTGAGGATCTGTCAACCATTCTCAATGTTTAACAACCACCATGATAGTTAAATAAAATTATTCCTTTGATGTAGGGAAAATCAGCTTTATGCAAATGTAATCAGAGAGCCTTACCACCAGCCATATATGCATGTAGTATAGGCTTATTCATTCATTGCTCTTATGTGTTACATTGCCAGCATATTCCATGTGACAATTTTTGGCTGCAACTTTTCACGTTGAGACTTTTCGATTTATTTAGTAAGGTGTTAGGTCGTGGTTCTATACTCGGTGATGCCGTTGGAGTTGATGGACTCACTTATCTTCCAAGCCTTCCGCTGTTATTATTAGATGGCCTTAAGCCATATTATTGTAATAAGTTCCCTGTGGACAACGATGTAATAAGTGTGTGATTGCTACTCTGCTATAAATCCTTGAAATCTGTGTGGTGTCAGACATTCTGATCCAGGATGACATCGAGCACAGAGACTTGATCCATTCGGGTCTGGTCGCTACACCGGCTCTGGCTCTGCTCCAGCCCGCCGGCCACCTCCCGTTCCCCGCGGCCGCCTACGGCTGCAGCTCCCGCTAGCTGCAGCTCCCGCTAGCTGCTGCTCCACTACTCGCCTACGGTGCCGCTCCTACTGCTGCCGCCGCTGGCGCGTGCGCCCAACCGTGGCCTCGCCTCCGCCTACCGCCTCGAGTCGCTACTCGTCGCCGCTCGCGTACGCCCGTGCCGCCGCTTCTATTGATGGCCGCCGCAGATCTCACCCGCCTCCGCTCACCCCATCGTGCGCCGCCCGCGCCCGCGATGCCCCGCCGTTGCCTTGGTCCCGCCATCGTCAAGCGCCTACGCTGCCCTCCGCCCGGCTCCGTTAAGCTGGCTGGCTGCGCAGCTCTGGCGCTGCTTTCGGCCTGGCTGGCTCTCGCTCGAGAGGCCGACCCTATTAGATCAGGGCCCTAACTCTTCCCACTAACCCCACTAACCCGTGGGCCCAAGGCCATTAGGCCTAGTTTAATTAGTCTAAGTCAATCCCCCTGTGATAATGACTAGTGGACCCCACCTAAATTTTAAACTAAAGAAACTCAGATAAAATTATGTCCCAATGACACCTGGCCCCCACTGCCCAGTTTTCAACAGTCAACAGTTTGACTGTTGACGCAGACTAAGGCATAGCCTAGTGGGGGGAAGGGACTGATGCCTTCCGACCAACCCAGGTTCAAGGCATAGTACTTACAATTTGGGGTTGTTGCACCAATTATACTGTAGGGAGTTCCCTTACAGTCTTTCTGTCAAAAAAAAAACAGTCTGACTGTTGACTGTTGAGTCAGCACCCCTCTGGCCCCACATGTAATAGACCCTGGCTAGAGCAGTACTAGGTGACAAAAGTGTTCTGTTTTTAATTTCGAATTAATTGAAATCTAGAAATTAGAAAATCATT
The DNA here is from genome assembly GCA_021605205.1 of Aegilops longissima. Lineage (NCBI taxonomy): Eukaryota > Viridiplantae > Streptophyta > Magnoliopsida > Poales > Poaceae > Aegilops > Aegilops longissima. The sequence goes on along the minus strand of CM038681.1, from coordinate 541,833,576 downwards.
TAAAATTTTGAAAATTAATATAAAATAAACCGTAACTTGGATGGAAATACTTTCTACATGAAAGTTTCTCAGAACTACGAGACGAATCCGGATGCGTAGCCCGTTTGTCCGCCACACATCCCTAGCATAGCAAACTCGCGACTCCCCCCCCCCCCCCCGTTCATCTGTCCGAAAACGCGAAACACCGGGGATACTTTCCCGTATGTTTTCCCCCTTTGTCGGTATCGCCTACTACCGCGATTGGGCAACCCTAGCACCGCTCATTGTCATGTCTTGCACCGTCATGCTTATGTTTGCACTGTATTTATTATTTCTTCCCCCTCTTCTCTCCGGTAGACTACGAGACCGACGCTGCTGCTACCCCGTTCGACTACGGAGTTGACGACCCCTCCTTCTTGCCAGAGCAACCAGGCAAGCCCCCCCTTGATCACTAGATATCGCCTATTCTTCTCTATACTGCTTGCATTAGAGTAGTGTAGCATGTTACTGCTTTCCGTTAATCCTTTTTGCCGCATAGCCTGTCATTGTTCCTACAGTTGTCACCCTTACCTGCTATCCTAATGCTTAGTATAGGATGCTAGTGTTCCATCACTGGCCCTACACTCTTGTCCGTCTGCCATGCTATACTACTGGGTCGTGATCACTTCAGGAGGTGATCGCGGGCATATGCTATATACTTTATATTGTTACATTACTTATGATACTGTTCGGAGATGGGGGCTGAAGGGGCAGGTGGCTCCATCCCGGTAGAGGTGGGCATGGGTTCCCGACGGCCCCCAACTGTTACTTTGTGGCGGAGCGACATGGCAGGTTGAGACCGCCTAGGTGAGAGGTGGGCCTGGCCCTAGTCGGCGTTCGCGGATACTTAACATGCTTAACAAGTTCTTGGTATTTGATCTGAGTCTGGCCATTTGGTCTATACGCACTAACCAGCTACACGGGAACAGTTATGGGCACTCGACGTCATGGTATCAGCCGAAGCCTTCGTGACGTCAGCGACTGAGCGGCGCGCGCCGGATTGTACTGGAATGCCTGCTAGGCTAGGTCTGCTTCCGGCCGCGTTCGCCATGTGCAGGTGTGCTAAGGGCGATGGGCCCAGACCCCTGTGCGCTTAGGTTTAGACCAGCGTGCTGACCTCTCTGTTGGCCTAGGTGGGGCTGCGACGTGTTGATCTTCCGCGGCCGGGCATGACCCTGAAAAGTGTATCCGGCCAAATGGGATCGAGCGTGTTGGGTTATGTGGTGCACCCCTGCAGGGAAGTTTATCTATTCGAATAGCCGTGATCTTCGGTAACAAGACGACTTGGAGTTCTACCTTGACCTTATGACAACTAGAACCGGATACTTAATAAAACTCACCCTTCCGGTGCGGATACAACCGGTGATCGCTCTCTAACAGGCTGACGAGGAGGGATTGCCGGGTAGGATTATGCTATGCGATGCTACTTGGAGGACTTCAGTCTACTCTCTTCTACATATTGCAAGACGGAGGCTGCCAGAAGTGTAGTCTTCGACAGGATTAGCTATCCCCCTCTTATTCTGGCATTCTGCAGTTCAGTCCACTGATATGGCTCCTTGCTTGCGAGTACTTTGGATGAGTACTCACGGTTGCCTTGTTCCCCCTTTTTCCCCTTCTTTACCCGATTGCTGCGACCAGATGATGGAGCCTAGGAGCCAGACGCCACCGTCGATGACGACTCCTACTACACCGGAGGTGCCTTCTACTACGTGCAGCCTGCTGACGACGACCAGGAGTAGTTAGGAGGATCCCAGGTAGGAGGCATGTGCCTCTTTCGATCTGTATCCCAGTTTGTGCTAGCCTTCTTAAGGCAATCTTGTTTAACTTATGTCTGTACTCAGATATTGTTGCTTCTGCACTCATCTATGATCGGGCACTTGTATTCGAGCCCTCGAGGCCCCTGGCTTGTATTATGATGCTTGTATGACTTATTTATGTTTTAGAGTTGTGTTGTGATATCTTCCGTGAGTCCTCGATCTTGATCATTATTGCGTTTGCGTGCATGATTAGTGTACGATTGAATCGAGGCGTCCTGTTGGTATCAGAGCCGACTGCCTGTAGGAATCCCCCTTCCAAACTCCTTGGCCAAAGTCGAGTCTATACATTACTAAACTTGTACTAACATGGTTGTGTGCCTTACGGGCCCACGTCGCCATTTTGGTGGTATTAGGATCTTTTAGTCCTCGTCTATACTCTAGGATTCTGATCTCTCTTCTATTCGGGTTAAATGATTTTACCAACGCTAACTCTAGGTTCTCGTACATACTTCCTCCCGGAGAGCCCCTCACCCCAGATGATTGCTTGGTGCACCAAAGGATTCCGAAGATACTCTTCGATGTTCTCTCAAGACTTTATGCTCACCGCTTTTTGCTTTCCCCTACCATTATTATATCCTTATGGATAACTGCATACACTTGCCATTCTTGCATTTAATCCCATTGATCTTGTTATTTACAAGATGCCCTGAACTGCTCTTCGTTGTTCCAAGAATCCTTTGAGCTACTGCCTTGCAGTTCCTTGCCACATGAATACCCCTGCGGATAATTTCTCGCACTTACCGAGTATCCGCTCATCCCCAGTTGTCATGTGTTTCACATAAGTCTTCGAAATACTTTTCGATCTTTCGAAAATCCTCTGCAGCCTGTTATTCTTGAAATTCTTGCCTGCTTGCATTATGGTTAATTCCATATGACTAGTAGTCCTCGATAACAGGTTATCCTTTTTAAAATTATCTTTCTGACTCAGACGTCATTCCGGACATGAGTTGGTTCTCGGCAATTCAAACCTTTATTGATTGTCCAACAAAGTGTTTTCAACTTATCCATCCTTGATCAGAGCGTCTGCTTCTGATCCTTCGTTTTGGAAACCATAATTTCTTTCTATTTAAGCATCAGACTAATCAGGTGATTCTTGAATCTGATGCCTCTGCATTCTTTCTTCCTCCAAGTGACTATCGATACTCGCATCGGCTCCATTGTGGATCGCCCGATCCATTGTTGGATTTTTATCCGACAACGTCCTTCATATTCAATCACGTTGGAAGTTCTTCCTTGATACATAATGCCATTGGTAAATCCTATTCTCTGAATTGGCCAACGATGCTCTGCTTTCGAGCTTGTGTTATTTACTATTGAAGCTTGTGGTATATGTTCCTAAGAGGCCCTGATGGGTTGAACCTATGCCTTTTCTAATCTTGTGAACCCGGAAACTACTACGGGTCATAATCTACTGATGTTATGCTAGATAAAATTTCAACACTACAACTTCGTCGAAGGCGAGAAGTGAGTGAAAGGTTATACATTAGAGAAGTGGGAGTCGACCTTGAACTTTATGTTCATGCCCATGTACACGATGTAGATCCTATCATGGAAGCTTCTCTTAAATTAATTATTCCCTTGGAACTGGTCTTTTACAATCGTGGTTTCGACCATATTGTTTTTCTTTGATCCCATTTCTCGGACAAGTTGAAATACTTGTCTTCTACAGATCAATACATCTATCCAACCTCTATTCTACTCTACCTGTGAGTATACCCTCTGGTATCTCAAGATTATCACAGAACTGCATAACTTCTTATGAGTTCTTCATCAAGTAATACATTCTCATTGATTCCAATTTTTCAAGGGCTCTGAGTTATGAAACACTCAAAGACACCGATAACTGAACCAAGTCTCCACTACAGTTCAACAACTCTTAGTAATCTTATTTACGTACGAGTTTGTACCCGATCACGCCATTCCTAACCTGGTCGGCTATATCATTATTGTGCTATTTTAACTGTGCTACCCGGTCCTTAATCCCGGAGCACAACCTTCGATGATGGGCTAAGCTTACGTTGATTTCCTCGTCTTATCATTTTACCTCGAACAAACTTGATTCCGAGTTTGTGTCGTATCTGTGGTTCCAATCATCTTTCGCGGCATCAGTCCTTTTTGTTTGATGCAGTTGTTGTTCAGTTGCTTCTTCGTGGAGCCTCTCGACAAAATTGTCGTGATCTTCTTTAACAATTGGACTCTTTCCAGGATATCAATCAAATTCATGATGATAAGTACCAACCTCGTCCCTTGGTAATCTGAGTTACCATCGACAACAACCTTACCTTCTTTTTGTCACAAACTTGTTCATGTTATGGATGCCACTTGCTATCCGGCTTGTATGATGTTCTACCTTGAAGTATTACCGTCTCTTAGGTCGAGGATGTTGTGAGAATTTCACCACTTCTTAAGAATTCTTGATACAGTGGTGCTTCTCTCCATCACCATTCTTCTTGGTCCCCGTGTTGCTTCCAACGATAATACCAACAAGTGAACGATGCTGCTTGGATTATATACTCCTAGCAACCCTATTTCTTTGGAGTTAATGGTCGATAGTTTCATTCTAATTCTTTTGTTCATTAAGTCACCATTCTAACATTAATCGTGCGACCCATCCCATATTTCGCGTGCACCTTTCAATCATTGTTAAATTGTGTATGTTTTCCTCGAGCATACATCATTATATCATTTGGTCTGACAAATGTTATCTCCTTGTTCACATAATTGTGGAAATCCATCTTGTTGGAAATCTCGTTGAATTATCGCTGAGTCCATCAGCCACCTCCTCATCCTCTTCTTGATTTAATGATGAGCTCTTGTTTCGGAACTCGCTTCCATAGTTCATTTCCCGAGAATCTTCGTTGTCATCTCGTCAATTTGTGTCGCACCTTTTCTCCTCGAGCATCGTGAGTTTGAGGTATCCTGACACCAATCAGATCTGAATCTCGGTCAGATATGATGGTTGGAACATATTTCCAAGAGTTATAACAATGGTCTTTATATGACCCGGTAAGGTGATGTCGTGCCTAGCACACCTGGCCTTAGGCTCTATTGTTATAGATTCCTTTTGAGCAAGGTTATCCATTCTTCCATGAGGAAACCATAAGACTTATTCTACAAGTTGTTCCTGATGAATCCTTCATGTATCCAAAGTCCGACCGTTGCTTGAAGACCATGTCAATGCTATCTCGAAGCATGTCTGTGGTACTCCGTTCATCAACAAGAACATTCGAAACACAATGCTAAATTCTCTTTATCAATTATCCAAACACCATTGTATGGGTAACGTCATGAAATTCCTCTCCCTTTACCTCAATGGTTCTCTACTTTCTATCCTGTCATGGATATCATGCCCCGCTTGTCCTTGGGAAGGATATACCCCCGAAATATGTGTGTATACACATTTTCCTCCCCATTGTTCTGAATAAACCTGGTAATCACCTTTCATTTCCATTGGTTTGCTTAACCCTTCTTGTGATCTATATTATATAAGCAGTAGTATTCTTCTGCTTATGTAAAACACCTTACTGTACAACCGTGTCAGTAAGACCCTGTTGCTTTTGCTGATAGCATTCTGGTAACCACCGATGGACGAGAACTTTGCCTATTGGTCCGCCTCGTTCAACGAGCAGGAAAATGGTTCTCTTAGTCCCTCGCCCTTGGTATTGATGTTGTTGCCGACATAACCGACAGACTATCCTCTGACATGCCTTGCTTACATGATCGTGCAAATCATCACCGCCTTCCTACTTTTAATCCACATAGTGGGCCCATAACCCATAGTTCCACAGGATCGAAACCTGACTCTCCTGTACACCCCCTGTTCTCAAGGTTGTTCCTCGCATGTGGCCTCGTATGAAATTCACGAGCCACTTTCCGAGAGATCATCATTTCTGTTATCAGACACAGTACTTATTATCGTTGCCCTGAAACCCTTTCATCTTCTGAATAGGCATCGAATGATTGCCTAGCCGCTAGAAACTCCTTATTGTACCTTATTACTTTCCTCTCGAAGTTTTCTAAGTTCCAATTCTAGAGTTACTTTCCGCCATCTTCATTGACATTATCTACCAGATAGCAACCTTGTAGAGGTCCGTTCTTCTAAAGTTACCGCTTATCCTTTTCGTATGTGCGATGAAGATCACGAGGGAAGGATGAAGACTTCATCATTTTGACCTGAAGCAGAAGTATGAAGGCATCAATATATTGGATGGACCTCTTCAAGAAGAGCAACCAAGACCGAGAAGATTCGTTAGATTTTCCTTAACCCAATCCCTCCCCCCTTACTCCCCTCTTAAATCTCGGGACAAGATTTCTTGTAGTGGAGGAGAAATGTGACGCCCGGATAATTAAGCTACAGTAAATCTCTGTTAATGAGGCCATGTCACCACGTTTACTTTTCCTAATCTCACGTTAATTCGAAACCGGTTTGAATTCAAATTCAAAATCAAGCAAACAATAAAAGTTTTTAAATATTAAAACTAAAATGTTTGGAGTGAGCTAAATAATGCATAGGTAATTATGGTGGAGAAACCACACTTTTATAAAATGTGTAATTACTCTAAAATGAGTAGAATATCATCTAAAACTAATAATTAAATGCTTTTTTATAATATATAAAATATTAAACTAATTTATCTGTGTGCCCAGGTTATTGTGGCAGTAGAATAAGTAGTAACATTATTTTCGGAACTAAATTTATTATTATAAAACTAAAGTAAAGCGTGTCTAAAATAAAACAAAAAATAATAAATAAAAGGAAAGGAAAACAAACAAACAAGAAAAAGGAAAGGAGAAATCCCCCGTGTTCACATAAGCCCAGTATTAACACTGTACCAGGCCCAGCCCAGTTGGCCGGCCTTTTCCCCTACCTCTCGCAGGGGAGAGGCAGAGGAGTGCGTGCCGACCATCCATGGCTCCAGGGCCATGTGCCGGCCATCCGCACCCTCCCTCGGCCTACTAAGGCGTCCCCCAGAAACCCTAGCTCGCCCTCGTTCATTCCCCCCTCGATCCCCATCGTTCCCCCCTCTCCTCTGGCTCGATTTTGAGCTCGCAAGCTCATGCAGTCACCGCTGCCTCGCCGTCGTTTACGCGTCCACCGGCCTCACCGACGTAGGGGAGCACATCCTGGAGGTTCTCCACGCTCTACCGCGTCCGTTCAGGGCATTGGAACGAGGCGGGGAGCTGTGTAGCCGACGCAGTCTTTGTCTTGTTCGTCCAGCCGTCGCCGCCCGGACTACACCGGAGCCGCCTCCTCGGAATGGACCACCTCGCTGGACTGCATCCCCTACGTCGCCTTCTTCCCCATCCTCCCCCACGAGCCCCGCTGCCTTTGCCCTACGAAACCGCCGTGAGCCCCGCTTCCTCCCCTTTCCCTCGCGCGATCCCGCCTTGTCGTCGCGCCGTCCTGCTGCTCCGCACGTCCCACGCACGCAACCGCGCCTCCCCTGCCTCGCCGCCACGATGCGTCGCTATCGCACAGACAGCACACGCACACGCGTGACCGAGCCCCGCCTCGCTGCGCCTCGCCCCTGTCGCTACCATGCGCGACCGCCGTCGACCGCGGCTCCTGCACCAGCTCTGGCTTCGCTCCAGCCCGCCGGCCACCTCCCGTTCCCCGCGCCCGCCTCCGGTTGCAGCTCCCGCTAGCTTCTGCTCCACTGCTCGCCTACGGCACCGCTCCTACTGCTGCCGCCGCTGGCGCGCGCGCCCAACCGTGGCCTCGCCTCCGCCTACCGCCTCGAGCCGCTGCTGGCCGCCGCTCGCGTACACCCGTGTCGCCGCTTCTGTCGATGGCCGCCGCAGATCTCATCCGCCTCCGCTCACCCCATCGTGCGTCGCCCGCGCCCACGATGCCCCGCCGTTGCCTTGGTCCCGCCACCACCTCGCCACGCTGACCCCTCCGCCCGGCTCCGTTTCTTCTTTGGCTGCGCAGCTCGGCCGGCATTGCTGCCGGGCCGGTGGCTCTCTGCCTGAGAGGCCGACCCTGTTAGATCAGGGCCCTCACTCTTCCCACTAACCCCACTAACCCGTGGGCCCAAGGCCATTAGGCCTAGTTTAATTAGTCTAAGTCAATCCCCCTGTGATAATGACTGGTGGACCCCACCTAAATTTTAAACTAAAGAAACTCAGATAAAATTATGTCCCAATGACACCTGGGCCCCACTGCCCAGTTTTGACTAGTCAACAATCAACAATTTGACTGTTGACTGCTGAGTCAGCACCCCTCTGGCCCCACATGTAATAGACCCTGGCTAGAGCAGTACAAGGTGACAAAAGTGTTCTGTTTTTAATTTCGAATTAACTGAAATCCAGATATTAGAAAATCATTTAAAATTTTGAAAATTAATATAAAATAAACCGTAACTCGGATGGAAATACTTTCTACATGAAAGTTGCTCAGAACAACGAGACGAATCCGGATACGTAGGCCGTTCGTCCGCCACACATCACTAGCATAGCAAAGTCGCAACTTCACCCCCCCCCCCCGGTTCATCTGTCCGAAAACGCGAAACACCGGGGATACTTTCCCGGATGTTTTCCCCCTTTGCCGGTATCGCCCACTACCGCGATTGGGCACCCCTAGCACCGCTCACTTGCACCGTCATGCTTATGTTTGCACTGTATTTATTGTTTCTTCCCCCTCTTCTCTCCGGTAGACTAGAGACCGACGCTGCTGCTACCCTGTTCGACTACGGAGTTGACGACCCTCCTTCTTGCCAGAGCAACCAGGCAAGCCCCCCCCCCCCTGATCACCAGATATCGCCTATTCTTCTCTATACTGCTTGCATTAGAGTAGTGTAGCATGTTCTTGCTTTCGTTAATCCTATTTGCCGATAGCTTTGTCATTGTTCCTCTGATTGTTACCCTTACTGTTATCCTAATGCTTAGTATAGGATGCTAGTGTTCCATCAGTGGCCCTACACTCTTGTCCGTCTGCCATGCTATACTACTAGGCCGTGATCACTTCGGGAGGTGATCGCGGGCATATGCTATATACATTATACTGTTACATTACTTATGATATTGTTCGGAGATGGGGGCTGAAGGGGCAGGTGGCTCCATCCCGGTAGAGGTGGGCCTGGGTTCCCGACGGCCCCCAACTGTTACTTTGTGGCGGAGCAAAATGGCAGGTTGAGACCGCATAGGAGAGAGGTGGGCCTGGCCTAGGTCGGCGTTCGCGGATACTTAACACGCTTAACGAGTTCTTGGTATTTGATCTGAGTCTGGCCATTTGGTCTATACGCACTAACCAGCTACGCGGGAACAGTTATGGGCACTCGACGTCGTGGTATCAGCCGATGCCTTCGTGACGTCAGCGACTGAGCGGCGCGCGCCGGATTGGACTTGAACGCCTGCTAGGCTAGGTCTGCTTCCGGCCGCGTTTGCAACGTGCAGGTGTGCTAAGGGTGATGGGCCCAGACCCCTGTGCGCTTAGGTTTAGACCGGCCTGCTGACCTCTCTGTTGGCCTAGGTGGGGCTGCGACGTGTTGATCTTCCGCGGCCGGGCATGACCCAGAAAAGTGTGTCTGGCCAAATGGTATCGAGCGTGTTGGGTTATGTGGTGCACCCCTGCAAGGAGGTTTATCTATTCAAATAGTCGTGATCTTCGGTAACAGGACGACTTGGAGTTGTACCTTGACCTTATGACAACTAGAACCGGATACTTAATAAAACACACCCTTCCGGTGCGGATACAACCCGTGATCGCTCTCTAATAGGGCGACGAGGAGGGATTGCCGGGTAGGATTATGCTATGCGATGCTACTTGGAGGACTTCAGTCTACTCTCTTCTACATGCTGCAAGACGGAGGCTTCCAGAAGCATAGTCTTTGACAGGATTAGCTATCCCCCTCTTATTCTGGCATTCTGCAGTTCAGTCCACCAATATGGCTCTTTACACATATACCCATGCATATGTAGTGTAGCTCCTTGCTTGCGAGTACTTTGGATGAGTACTCACGGTTACCTTGTTCCCCCTTTTCCCCCCTTTCTTTACCCGATTGCTGCGACCAGACGATGGAGCCCAGGAGCCAGACGCCACCGTTGATGACGACTCCTAATACACCAGAGGTGCCTTCTACTACGTGCAGCCCACTGACGACGACCAGGAGTAGTTAGGAGGATCCCAGGCAGGAGGCCTGCGCCTCTTTTGATCTGTATCCCAGTTTGTGCTAGCCTTCTTAAGGCAATCTTGTTTAACTTATGTCTGTACTCAGATATTGTTGCTTCCGTTGACTCGTCTATGATCGGGCACTTGTATTCGAGGCCTCGAGCCCCCTTGCTTGTATTATGATGCTTGTATGACTTATTTATGTTTTAGAGTTGTGTTGTGATATCTTCCCGTGAGTCCCTGATCTTGATCGTACACGTTTGCATGCATGATTAGTGTACGATTGAATCGGGGGCGTCACAACCATGAAGACCGCGTATGCTATCTTTTGATAATGGGGGTACCAGGATTTACATGGTGTGAGGACAGTGGATATGTAATATACTGGCTTCTGAATCGGGAATTTGTGTCCGTCCTATTCTCGTTTAATGACGAGCACGGTGCTCACCACTTGATGTGTTGCCGATATGTATAATAACATCGGATCACCGACGTTTGGCGCGGCCAGGATTGGGTTGCTCGCAAGAAGGGTCTTTATTTCCTCCAGTTCGGCTGCTGCCGCGTCCGTCCACTCGAAGTGATCGGTTTGCCGTAGAAGGCGATAGAGTGGCAGTGCCTTTTTTCCCAATCTGGAGATAAAGTGGCTTAGAGCTGCCACGCAACCCGTGAGTTTTTGGACTTTTTTAAGGTGTGTTGGCGTAGCCAATTGTGACAGAGCTTGGATTCTGGCTGGATTTGCTTAAATTCCTCTGTTGGAAACGATGAAGCCAAGCAGATTTCCAGCGGGGACGCTGAAAACGCACTTTTCCGGATTGAGCTTAATGTCGTACGCACGGAGGTTGTCAAATGTGAGACGTAAGTCGTCTATTAGTGTCTCGACGAGCCTGGTTTTGATGACGACGTCGTCGACATAAGCTTCAACTGTCTTGCCGATCTGTTTCTCCAGGCATGTTTGAATCATGCGGTGGTATGTAGCGGCGGCGTTCTTCAGCCCGAAGGGCATGGTGTTGAAGCAGAATGGCCCATATGGGGTAATGAATGCTGTTGCAGCTTGATCGGACTCCTTCATTTTGATTTGATCGTATCCGGAGTATGCATCAAGAGAACACAGTTAGTCGTGTCCTGCGGCAGCATCGATGATTTGATCAATGCGAGGGAGAGGGAAGGGATCCTTAGGGCAAGCCTTGTTGTCTTTGAAATCGACGCACAGGCGCTAGGATTTGTCCTTCTTTGGTACCATCACCAAGTTTGCCAGCCAGTCAGGATGTTTTGTTTCTCTTATGAACCCGGCCTCAATTAGCTTGGCTAACTCCTCCCCCATGGCTTGCCGTTTGGGTTCGGAAAAGCTCAGCAGTGCTTGTTTGACTGGTTTATATCCCTTTAATATATTGAGACTATGCTCGGCCAGTTTACGTGGGATTGCAGGCATGTCAGAAGGGTGCCAGGTGAATATATCCCAGTTTTCGCGAAGGAAATCCCGTAGCGCGGCATCGACCGTTGGGTCTAGTTGTGCTCCAATAGATGTTGTCTTCTTGGGGTCGGTTGGGTGGACCTGGAATTTGACTATTTCTTCTGCCGGCTTGAAGGAGGTGGATTTGGGTCGTTTGTCTAAGATCACATCGTCCTTATCCACCGTAGAGCGTAGTGCGGTTAATTCTTCGGCCACGTGGGCTTCAGATAATGCCTCAAGGGCCAGGGATGCGATTTTGTTTTCGGCGTGGAGTGCTATGTCCGGATCACTAACGAGAGTGATTATGCCGTTTGGTCCGGGCATTTTGAGCTTCATATACCCGTAATGAGGTATAGCTTGGAAGCGTGTAAAAGCGTCCCACCCCAATAGGGCGTGGTATTCGCTGCTGAAAGGAGCCACTTGGAAGGTGATCTCTTCAGACCGATAATTCTTCGGCGTGCTGAATACCACGTCAAGTGTGATTTTTCCCACACACCGCTCCTCCAGACTAGGGATGATTCCTCGGAAAGTCGTGCTGCTTTGCTTGATGGGGCTCCTGTCTATTTCCATTTTGTGGAGTGTATCCTCATAGATGAGGTTTAGTCCGCTGTCGCCGTCCATGAGGACCTTGGTGAGTCTAAAGTTGTCCATGATGGGACTGAGGACTAATGCGGCTGGCGCTTGGGCTGTCTTGTATTTCGGTTCGTCACCAGCATTAAAGGTTATAGCCGTGTCGTTCCAAGTGTTTATCGCGGCGATTTAGCAGACTTCGGCGAGGTCGCGGAGTGCCCTTTTGCACTTACTGTTTGAAGTGAATGTCTCGAAGACCGTCAATACTCTGGGGTCGTCGTCTTCTGGAGGGTGTTGCTCTGGGGCATTTTTGGTAAGGATGTCCTCGCCGCTCTTGGCTACCTGCCGGAGTATCCAACATGATCTAAGGCTACGGGTTGGTATGGTGTCCGGTGTTGTGTGTATTTTGCATGGGTCATTGAGCCATCCCTCCAGAATGGTTCCATGCCACGTAAGTTTCTTGGCTATTAGACTGGGGGTGTCACGAGGATGTGCCCTTTTCCTCTAGACCAGCGGTTGAGTTGGGACCGATGGCTCCCAACAAGCTGCATGATCTTTCCAGGCGCTTTCCATTGTGCTGTACTTCTGTACGATAGTTTCCAAGTCAGCGAAGTGTAGTATATGACGACAATTAATGGTGTTGAGGATTCCTTCATTCGTGCAATTGTTGCAGAACACAAATATCGCGTCCTCGTCACGACAATCTTAACCTTGTCCTTGACAAGGAGGAATCTGGCCCAGAAGTGGTGGACCGTTTTCGGAGACTGTTGTTGTATGCTCATCAGGGCGCTTATGTCTGGGTGGGTGGGTGGAATTGGATTCGGACCCTGACCCAGTCGACGATCCTGAGTCTGAAGGTTTTCCAGACTCAAGAGTCCGGGCTCCGGAGTCTATGTTCTGGTTGCATGTGCCCGCCGTCTGATTCTATGTTTGGAAGGCTAGTCACCTCCTTTTGCTGGTGGGTGTCCGGCTCTGCAGGGTTGGCGACGCAGAGATAGTCCATCTTCAGTATAGGGGAAGAGTCGCCGTCTTGCTCCTCGACTACCGCTATCTGGTGGGTGACCGGTGGAGATTTGATTTCTCTTTGGTCGGGTTTAAGCCCGATCCGATCGTAATCTGTGGCGATTCCCAGGGCGGCGATGCGATCAAGGAGCTCGTTTAAAGACGAAAACACCGTCGGATCCATCTGCATGGAGCGTTTGAGGTCGATACAAAGGGGATTTTCGATGACCCGAGAGGTCATCGTCGGCTTAGCGGCCGAACGGGCGGTCATGGTAAAGCCGCCCAGCCGGAGGGTTTGGCCTGGGGCCAGTTCTCCTCCGGTGGTGATATTGTCTTTAGACGAGGCGAGTCATCGATCCTGTCGTAGACGGCACAGTGGAACTCTCAATGAAAGCACCAATGTCGGTGTCAAAACCGGCAGATCTCGGGTAGGGGGTCCCGAACTGTGCGTCTAAGGTCGATGGTAACAGGAGACAGGGGACATGATGTTTACCCAGGTTCGGGCCTTCTCTATGGAGTTAATACCCTACTTCCTGCTTGATTGATCTTCATGAATATGAGTATTACAAGAGTTGATCTACCACGGGATCGTAATGGCTAAACCCTAGAAGTCTAGCGTGTATGACTAAAGTAATGAGTATCCTCCTTCCGGACTAAGTCCTCCGTTTTATATAGACACCGGGAGGATCTAGGGTTACACAAGGTCGGTTACGAAGAAAGGAATCTACATATCCGGTCGCCAAGCTTGCCTTCCATGCCAAGGAGAGTCCCATCCGGACACGGGTGCAGTCTTCGATCTTCATGTCTTCACAGCCCATCAGTCCGGCCCGTGGCTAACAGGCCGGACGCCCAAGGACCCCTTAGTCCAGGACTCCCTCACTCGCACACAAGTACACAAAAATATGATTTTTCAAACCATTATGGTTAGGCGTTCCATGTAGATGTAGTTCAAATTTGAATTACGGTCATTAAATGGCTAGAAAATCACTTAAATGTCTTTAAAAGGTCAAATGACCCCTGAAATTTTCCAAATTTTCACATGACAGTTGTATTAGTGCATGTTAAACGTAGAAAAACAATTGAAGGCCGTAAGAGGAAGCTATCTCCCATTCTTCATCAAACATGCAATGTTCTCTCTCAGAACCACGAACCTTCTAGTGAGTTGCTCCGGTTTGTGAGGGGTGTGTGTCTAAACTTTCTTTAAACAGGCCAATTTTTTTACCACATCATCTTGGTGGCATGACATTAAACAAGCAAAGTTTCATGTTTTTCTGATCATTTTTTAATTTTTTGGAATTAAAATGCCATGGCACTCCATGCATGTGCCCATGCCGTGAGACCAATATGTTTGAAAATTCCTTCTAATTTACTGCACATGGAATTAACTCGCCCATAAGTTAGGTATGATAGCATTGTTCGCTATCATATTAGTGGATAATGACCACTTTGCCACAGTGGTGACCCCTTAAACTATAAAAAGAGGCCCATGGCACTCGTAGGAGGGGTTAGAGGGTTGGAAAGTTGACAAACCCAAGCCACCATACGCGCGTAGCCTTGCATATAGATGTAGTTCAAATTTGAATTAAGGTCATTAAATGGCTAGAAAATCACTTAAATGTCTTTAAAACGTCAAATGATGTGACACTCCAAAATTTTTCTTTTGGTTTTCTTCAAAACTTTGTTGGATTTGAAGAAGGTCATTTAAACCCTTCCAAAAATATTTCTCTCAAAGACTTTCCCCTTTGGCAAGGTTTTTATTTTGGCATCTCCTTCAACTCTGGTGTTTGGTTTTAAAAAACTTTCCTTCTGTTTGTCCTCTTCTCAAATTCAAAATTTTTGAGTTTTATTTTCTTTCAAAAAGAAAACCCTAGGAGTCTTGTGTCTTCTCCTATATTGGGACCTCTCATGATTTTACCATGCCCCACATGGTAAAACCTCCCAAAAACCTTCTTCCCACTTTGGGGCAAATCAAACATTCTGTCTCATCAAGTTCAATCCATTTCTGAATTTTATTTCATTTATTTCTCCTCCCAAATCTTTTTTGTCCACTATTTTGAGCCTAGGTGATTTGGAAAGCAAGTACCTAAACGCATTTGAGTTTTGACCTCAAACCAACTCCCCTGGATAGTCCTTGGTACCCACAACCTAGAGCCATCATGATTCACTCCTCCTCTTTTCAAATATTTCAAATTACAGTCTCTGCAAGTTTGGACCAGATTTGTCAAATTTAGTGAAATTCATATCTTCTCTGCTCCAAAAATTCCACCAAAATTCAGGCAACCCCCAGATGCAATGAGAAGCCACTCCACCAAAAATCAACTCAAGGAGAAACTCCCACATGCCAAAATCATTACATCGAACACCGGCGGCCTTTGTTTTCTTGCAGTTTCAGAAATATTCAGAAGTTTCAGAGTTCAGTGTCGTTTCCCTTCGTCAGTGTTCAGTCACGCGTCGACAGTGCGCCCTGGCACGTTGCACACGGCCTCTCCCCCCTGGCCAGAACCCCGCACGCACGCTTGGCCGATTCCTGGCGTCGGTGGCACCCTGGCCCAACCTCGCCGGCGTCTTCTGCGGCGTCGGGACCTCCCGTGGCGGTCGACAGAAGGCACCACCCCATCACAACGCCGTTCTGCGCCGCCCAGCTCTCCCTAGCGCTCCGCGTGGCTCGTGCATGCCAGCGCACGCCCGCGGCACCGTCGCCGTGGCCCGGCAAGCACAGAACGTGCTCCCTGCCGCCGACGGGCCCGCGCCGCTCCGTTCCGTCGAGCATACCCAAAGCACCCAATCCCGGCTCGTTTAGCATCCAAATGGAGTCAGTGGACCTCCACAATGACGCTCAACCCTAACACCACACCGAACAATGCCCTGCGCTGCCGTAACACTCGCCGGACTTATCCGTTCACGGCAACCGCCTTTGGCCGGCTATAAATAGCACCCCCAAGCGCGCTCTCGCCCCCGCACACCTCCACCACCTCACTAGTCCTCGCCCAGCCACTGGAAGGGCCTCGAGGGGCTCTTCTTCCTCAACTCCGGCCGCCTCGTTCCGCCGCGGCCTCCACCTCGTTTCACTCCGGTGAGGCCGTCGCCGGCGTCCTACTCTCGTCAGCTATCCCCTCAAGCTACCAGGAGTCTAACCCCCTCCTCAATTTAACCTTCGCAGCACTCTCCGACGAGGCCCACGACCACCCGAACCGCCGTCCGCTGGAGCAAGAGCCGCCGTCAACGTGGTGCTCACCGGCGACCACCACCACCACCAACCGATGCGGAATAAACCACTGAGCACGGAGGTACCTTCCGATCTCCCTGCCTCGCCGTGGATCGCCGCCGGCGACCACCGCGGCTCTCGGGCGCCGACGAGCTCAGGCCACCTCGTTTGAATATTCAAACCTGACGGGTGGGACCCGCCCGTCAGCCTCTGTTGTTCTTTTTTTTGAACCGTTTTCTAAAAGCGTACTTTGGCAAATACGCTTTCTACTCTGAACCGTTTTTTCGCACTTTTTCGCTTAGGGCCCCGAGAGTTTTCTGTTTCATTACAGATGGGTCCTTGGACCAATACTCTTATAACTTTTTAACAGAAAGAGATTTTTGAGTGATTCTTTTTCTGTCCTCTTCAAAATTTTGTCTAGTTTTTTATCATATTTATTTGAAAAATATTTGGATTACTTTTCTGTACTCCATGGTATTTACGTTAGCGCGTGTGTTTTGTGTACCGTAGATACCGAAGGAGGTGACGGAACCACGAACTTCACCGAGCTAGACCCGACTACTCCGAACCAGGCAAGCATGTTTGAACTTTTGATATGATGAGTGTTTGGGCATGTTTGCATTATTTTAGTATCATGGCATGTTCATGAGCATCTCGATGAAAGTTTATCTCGTAAGAGTTGAGGCAAGTGAGTTTCGGGAAATCCATGAGTTGTTGGAAACATGTTGCATGGCCATGAGTTGGCATGAGAATGGGTAAGATGGCAGTGTTGTAGCATGCCAGTCTTATGCCAGATCGTTGACCCAGTGTCAACATAAATCAGTCAAATTCCCGTCCGTCTCCCCTTTGATACTACCACACGTTTTCCGCAAGGGATACGGCTTAGTAAGTTGCAAACCACTTCCTGGTACACACCAAATCGAGAGGCCGGGATGAGGGTTCCATGGCCCTGGATTAAAGCCTTTCATTCGGTCAGGGGGCATGGGTGTTTCCGGTTGGGACCGAGAGGGGGGCACCCCTTAGAGCGCGCGTATATAAATTTGATCCCATGCTATTCGAGATTGTGATCTCCCTGTCTCAAAGTTTTTCTTGAATGCTGTCTAGGGTGATTCCTGGCAACGTGAGGTAGGATGGGTGTGTACTGGTTAGCTGTGTTTTCTCCAAAATACCGTAAACGGAACTAGTCCTTCGTGACTACGGAAATCCGTTGGCTGTGGATAATTTTAGTACAAACTCTGCAGAGTCACAATTCTTGAAATTCATCTTATCAATGTCCAAGTACTGTGTTCATCTTATCTTGTCAAGTGTCAGTCTCGGTGACAGAAACTCCTGAGAAACACATGAGTGTTAAATGTTTATTTCCTGTGAATGGACTAACCCGCTTATTGTCCTGTGATGAATATTTTCCGGGAGCACCATTTCTTGTCAGTTATGAATAATGTATTATAAGCCCTTTCTGCGATGTCGCTCAGACGTCCGATCATGCATTGTTATTATTTACTTTTTGTTATAAGCCCTTTCTCATGTGTCATTTGAGACGTCCGACTACGGCATTGTTATTATTTACTTTTGTTATAAGCCCTTTCGCTATGTCTCTCGGGACGTCCATTGCGGCATTGTTATTATTTACTTTTGTTATAAGCCCTTTCTGCGATGTCGCTCAGACGTCCGACCGCGGCATTGTTATTATTTACTTTTGTTATAAGCCCTTTCTGTGATGTCGCTCCGACGTCCGACTGCGGCACACATGTCTTTTCTTTCAATATAAGCCCTTTATGAGGTGTCGCTTAGACGCCCGACTGTGGCATGTTTTACTTATTTGTTCACCCTTCGAGGCGTCGCTTCAGACACCCAATCGGTTTTGAGTTTATCTTCTTTGGGTTTTCGAGCGGACTACCGCCGATTCCCTTTTTACTTACCTTGCTATACTGATTTGATTGCGCATTGTTAAAATTAATCATGTCGCATTCATGCATACATTTGTTATATCTTTTGTCCGAACTGTCTTGCGGGTACTTTCAAAGTACTCACCTAGCTTGTTGATTTGGCTAGATGCTGACGAAGGCGATCTCATGGATGAAGAGTTCGATAGCGAGTCTGACGCCTAGAGGAGTCCCAGTCAGTCTCGTGCGACCCTGGATTTGGTCATTCTGTTATATCCGCTTCCGCTACCCAAATAAATTCATCGAGCCTCACCTCGACGCTCGATGAGCCGCCAGTGTAGTAGTCTTATTACCCACCCCACTGTTTTATTCCACCAATCACTTATATCTCGAGTCAGTAGTATTGCCACCCCACACCATTGTGTCATATCCACCATTATGTATAATTATTGGCGTGTTTGTAATTATTGGTTGGGCATCTTCAGCTCGACCCTGCAATATTTTAATGCTACTGGCTTATTGTATCAAAGTTTTGTCTCCAGTGAGGAGGATTTTCCTCACACTGGATATCAAAAGATCGGTCTCTCAATAAATATTTTTATTGGAAAACCGGTCGTGACAAGCTTGGTACCAGAGCCAGGCTGACTGTAGGAAGCCACTAGGTGCGATCGCTAATCGGTTATTAGCAAAATAGAGTTGTTTATTATTTTTACAAATGTAGTCAATTTCCGACAGTCTGCATAAATTTATGATTTGACTACTCAGGATTTTTGCCTACTTTTGTAGATGGTTGGCAACGACTGCGAGTCACAGATGTTTGCCAACATGCCCGATGGGTTTGTCAAGCTTCTCTCCTTCATCGTCCAAGTCACGATGGGGCCATCTGTGCGCCCAGTCTTCTCACTCTCTCAGCACAAGGTCAATGACCGTCTAACCATGCACCAAGCCGCGGTGCAATTCAAGGGAGGGCGTGTTGAGTTACGCGCGCCGGTTCTTGGGAGAGCCATGCCCACGGAGAAGCATGCACTGCAGATGGCAGCCCGTGAGGCGATAGCTCGTCTCAGGGACATCCTTCCTTCAATGAAGACTCGTCGTTACCGCTACCTGCCATGTCACGTGCCATACACCTGCCACTACGCGTTCTCTTTCCCCAGAGGAGAACGAGATGAAGCTTTTGAGATGCTTATCGAATATCTCCGGGCTTTGGAGGCAGCCTTCGACAACCTGGTGGACGACTTTGTAGCTGCCCGCATGGACTCAGTCCATGGCTGTGCCGCCAACAGGAGGGAGCTCCTGCGCGCCGCACCGCCACTGACTTTCGTCTCATCATTAGCATCTTTTGCTCCTACTACTCTCACCACTACTCGTCGCCCGCCTACCACGGAGGAGTTCAACCATGTCATTGCGCCTACTCCGGTTCGTTCTGCACCACCCCTCGTGCCCGCTCATGTCCGAATTGTCCCGCATAGGGCACCTGCTCCACCAACTCAGCGCAGCACCTCACGTCTGGAGCCTATCACTGAAGAGGAGGTTGAGTCCCCAGCCTCACTGCGCCACACCCTTGGCAGGCCAAGGGAAATCCTTACCATCTCCGACTAAGTACGCTTAGCCGCCATGCGATGTACCGACTTGTACGATATGTTTATATGTACATAGGCTGTGAGAAGTAGCTTGTTTGCGCATCATGTAGGAACTGGAGGAGTGCACTAGCCTAAATAACATGTCAGGATTATGTACGCATATCCTGAGTGATGTATTGTATAATTACTGCTTGCGTGTAAGATATGTAATGAGAAGTCCTTCTCCGTGCGCAAACGTTTACTCTCTTGAAAAATCTTGGAGCATTTGCGACTTTTTCCGTCTTCATGAATTTATTGATTTTTGCGACTCAATTTCTTTTCTTATGAGTGTTTCAAAATATATCCCCAGAGTGAACAATGTCTCGTCCTTGGACGCGCTCCATGCCAACTCCGTCAGAGGAAAATTCTCACACTGACAAACCTCTTGAAGCCGAAGACTGGCTTCGAGACATGGAAAGAAAATTAATTATTGCCCAGTGTTCAGACCTTGAGAAGGTGCTTTATGCTCCGCACTATCTCACTGGAGCAGCCGCATCGTGGTGGGAAAATTTCCTACACATGCACCCCAACGAAAATAATATAACATGGGAGGAATTTAAAGAAGGTTTTCGTGGGGCACATATTCCTAAGAGTCTTATGAAGATCAAAAAGGGAGAATTTGATGACCTCAAGCAAAGGACAATGACGGTGTCAGAATACAACAGTCAGTTTACTCTGCTGTCTCGCTACGCCAACGAGGAGCGTATGTCGGAAAACAAAAAGATGGAGAAATTCCTAGACGCTCTAACACCGCGCTTAAATGCCAATTGGTCGTGCACACATTTCCAGATTTTAAGACGCTAGTGGATAAGGCCATTACCTTGGAAAATGAGAGACGCAACTTAGAAGATTTCCGCAAGCGGAAGAGGGACCAGACTAATCATGCCCGCAACCACCGCAGCAAGACAGATGTTCAGAAAAACTGGACACCCAAACCCACGACAAGCATTTCACGCCCAATCAAGAATTTTCATGCAAGGGACAAGGAGTTCACATACCGCCCAGGCGTTACCTGTTACACTTGTGGAGAAGAAGGGCACTATGCCAAGCAGTGCCCCAAGCCAAGGAACTCGACCCCGAAGCCAAACAACGGTGGCAATAATTCGGCGCCCAAGCGCAACAATTTCAACCCCAACAACAACCACAGGAAGGGTCATCTGAACCACGTGACCAAAGAGGAAGCACAAAATGCCCCAGATATCGTACTCGGTACGTTTCCTGTCAACACAATACCTGCCATGGTTTTGTTTGATTCTGGAGCTTCTCACTCATTCGTTTCGAAAAGTTTTGCCTTGCAAAATAATTTTTCGATGCTTCCCTTGGAAAAATCTATGATCGTCAAGTCCCCTGGAATTAAGCAAGTTACCCAGAGTTATTGCCAGGGTGTGGTTATCGAGTTTGAAGGATTGAAATTTCACGCCAACCTTATTGTATTGGAAAATAAAGGACTGGATGTCATCTTAGGGATGGATTGGTTAACCACCAACAAAGGTTTTATTGACTGCATCAACAGAACCGTAATTCTCACCCACCACCACGGGAAGACAATAAAGGTTTCAGCCAAAGAGAGAAAAATATCCCGGCAACCGAGATTAAACAAGGTGGAAGTTTCTGAATTAAGCAAGGTTCCAGTAGTGTGTGAATTTCCAGACGTATTTCCCGAAGAACTACCGGGCATGCCACCAGATCGAGAGATAGAATTCAACATTGAGCTAGCACCCGGAACCGCTCCCATATACAAGAAACCATACAGAATGGCACCATCCGAATTGGTAGAATTGAAGAAGCAAATAAAGGAATTATTGGAAAAAGGGTATATACGAGCCAGTTCCTCACCTTGGGGTTCACCAATTTTATTTGCCAAAAAGAAGGATGGAACACTGAGACTGTGTATCGACTATCGAGCACTTAACATGGTCACAATCAAGAACAAATATCTGATGCCTCGAATAAATGACCTATTTGATCAGCTCGCTCGGGCCAAGGTATTCTCAAATATTGACTTGAGGTCGGGATACCACCAACTGAAAGTGCGAACCGAAGATATTCCCAAGACAGCTTTCACCTCCAGATACGGATTGTATGAGTTCACCGTAATGCCATTCGGACTAACAAACGCCCCCGCATATTTTTTTCACCTCATGAACAAAGTATTCATGAAGTTTATGGACAAGTTTGTTGTGGTATTTATCGATGATATTCTGGTATAGTCCAAAACACCAGAAGAGCACGCTGAACATCTCCGAATTGTACTGGGGGAACTCTGGAAACATCAATTGTACGCTAAATTCAGCAAGTGTGAATTTTGGCTAAAGCAAGTAGGTTTTCTGGGCCACGTACTAACCCAAGAAGGTATCGCTATAGACCCGGAAAAAGTCAAGGCCGTACTTGGCTGGAAGCCACCAACCAGCGTGACGGATGTACGAAGTTTCTTGGGAATGGCGGGTTACTACCGAAGATTTATTGAAGGATTCTCCACCATAGCAAAGCCAATGACGCAACTACTCAAGAAAGACAGGAAGTTTGAATGGACGGAAGCTTGCGAGAAAAGTTTCCAAGAACGAAGAGGAAACCGACGACAACACCAAAGATTAATTGTGCGGACATACACAAGAATTTTGAGGTATATTGTGGCGCATCTCGAAAGGGCCTCGGTGCGTATTAATGCAAGAAGGCAAGGTTATCGCATATGTTTCGGACAAACCGCAAGCATGAGGAAAATTATCCTACTCATGACCTGGAATTAGCAGCGATTATTCACGCACTCAAGGAATGGAGACACTTCTTACTTGAAATCGTTGTGAAATATACACGGACCACAAGAGCCTCAAGTATATTTTCACACAACCGAACTCAATTTACGGCAGCGACGCTGGTTGGAATTAGTAAAGGATTATGATGTTGGAATCCACTACCACCCGTGCAAAGCAAATGTTGTAGCAGATGCTCTAAGTCGGAACCCCAGTCCGAACAACGACGGCATGCCAAACTTGAGACCTGAATTTCAGCAGGAATTTGCTAAGCTCAACTGATGGTGGTCACCAAGGCGATTGTGTCGAACTTAGAGTTACAGCCTACCCCGATAGAGAAAGTTAAAGAGGCTCAACATGGACACCCCAGCATTGAAGGCATAAAACGGAAGATGGAATTGGGAAAGGCCTCAGAATTCGTTATCGATGAGCAAGGAATATTGTGGTGCGGAATAGACTTTATGCATCAAATATCCATGACCTTAAACAGCAAATCTTGGCTGAAGGCCACACCGCTCCGTATTCAATCCATCCTGGAGGAACAAAAATGTACAAAGATCTTCAGGAAACATTTTGGTGGCATGGTATAAAAAGAGACATAGCCACGTTTATTGCATGTTGTGACTCATGTCAACGCATCAAGGCCGAGCACCAGAAACCGGCGGACTATTGCAACCAAATAAGATACCCAAGTGGAAATGGGGACGAGATTGGAATGGATTTTATTGTTGGGCTACCTCGGTCACGACACGGACATGATGCCATATGGGTCATCAGCGATAGATCGACTAAACTAGCACACTTCATCCCGTGAAGACAACCCACACCACTCGAAGCTTGCTAGGCTCTACCTTTCCCGTATCGATGCCTTACATGGAGTCCCAAACAAAATACTCTCGGACAGAGGCACTCAATTCGTCTCCCGATTTTGGGATCACTTACAACAAGCTCTGGGAACTCAGCTGGCATTCAGTACAGCATACCATCTCCAGACAAATGGGTAGACTGAGCGAGTAAACCAGATTCTAGAAGATATGCTGAGAGCATGTGTCCTCACCTATGGGACCAGTTGGGAAGAGAGCTTACCATACGCAAAATTCGCATATAACAACAGTTATCAGGCCAGCCTGCAAATGGCACCATTTGAAGCTCTGTACGGGTGAAGATGTCGTACCCCGCTAAATTGGTCCGAAACTGGAGACAGCCATATCTTCGGCCCAGACATGCTCAAAGAGGCTGAAGATAAGGTCAAGGTGATTAAGGACCGACTCAAGACAGCCCAAAGTCGACAGAAGAGTTATTACGATCAGAAACATCGTGGAGTCAATTTTGAACCCGGTGAGTTTGTGTACCTACGAGTATCACCTATGAGGGGACTGCAACGATTCAAGATTAAGGGGAAGCTAGCACCAAGATTCATCGGACCATTCTGCATAGTGGCACGAAGAGGCACGGTAGCCTACCAGTTAGACTTACCCGAAGAATTATCCGACATCCACGACGTATTCCACGTCTCCCAATTGAGGAAGTGCTAAGCAACCCAGAGAAGCAAGTACCCCATGAAAACATTGACGTGCAGCCAGACCTTACATATCGGGAGCATCCAATAAAAATCTTGGAAGAGTCTGAAAGGAGAACCCGACAGAAAACCATCAAGTTCTTCAAAGTTCCGTGGAGCAACCACACCGAAAGTGAAGCCACTTGGGAAAGAGAGGATTTTCTTCGAACAGAGCACCCACATTTATTTGAGGATCAGCTGGAATCTCGGGGACGAGATTTTTCCTAAGGGGGTAGGTGTTGTGACACTCCAAAATTTTTCTTTTGGTTTTCTTCAAAACTTTGTTGGATTTGAAGAAGTTCATTTAAAACCTTCCAAAAATCTTTCTCTCAAAGACTTTCCCCTTTGGCAAGGTTTTTATTTTGGCATCTCCTTCAACTCTGGTGTTTGGTTTTAAAAAACTTTCCTTCTGTTTGTCCTCTTCTCAAATTCAAAATTTTTGAGTTCTATTTTCTTTCAAAAAGAAAACCCTAGGAGTCTTGTGTCTTCTCCTATATTGGGACCTCTCATGATTTTACCATGCCCCACATGGTAAAACCTCCCAAAAACCTTCTTCCCACTTTGCGGCAAATCAAACATTCTATCTCATCAAGTTCAATCCATTTCTGAATTTTATTTCATTTATTTCTCCTCCCAAATCTTTTCTGTCCACTATTTTGAGCCTAGGTGATTTGCAAAGCAAGTACCTAAACGCATTTGAGTTTTGACCTCAAACCAACTCCCCTGGATAGTCCTAGGTACCCACAACCTAGAACCATCATGATTCACTCCACCTCTTTTCAAATATTTCAAATTACAGTCTCTGCAAGTTTGGACCGGATTTGTCAA
This sequence comes from Aegilops longissima, assembly GCA_021605205.1. Classification (NCBI taxonomy): domain Eukaryota; kingdom Viridiplantae; phylum Streptophyta; class Magnoliopsida; order Poales; family Poaceae; genus Aegilops; species Aegilops longissima. The sequence continues at coordinate 541,808,766 of CM038681.1, read as the reverse complement.
ATTTAGTGAAATTCATATCTTCTCTGCTCCAAAAATTCCACCAAAATTCAGGCAACCCCCAGATGCAATGAGAAGCCACTCCACCAAAAATCAGCTCAAGGAGAAACTCCCACATGCCAAAATCATTCTATCGAACACCTGGCCAGCACTGTTTTCTTGCAGTTTCAGAAATATTCAGAAGTTTCAAAGTTCGGTGTCGTTTCCCTTCGTCAGTGTTCAGTCACGCGTCGACAGTGCGCCCTGGCACGTTGCACACGGCCTCTCCCCCTGGCCAGAACCCCGCACGCACGCTTGGCCGATTCCTGGCATTGGTGGCACCCTGGCCCAACCTCGCCGGCGTCTTCTGCGGCGTCGGGACCTCCCGTGGCGGTCGACAGAAGGCACCACCCCGGCACAATGCCGTTCTGCGCCGCCCAGCTCTCCCTAGCGCTCCGTGTGGCTCGTGCATGCCAGCGCACGCCCGCGGCACTGTCGTCGTGGCCCGGCAAGCACAGAACATGCTCCCTGCCCCCGACGGGCCTGCGCCGCTCCGTTCCGTCGAGCATACCCAAAGCACCCAATCCCGGCTCGTTTAGCATCCAAATGGAGTCAGTGGACCTCCACAATGACGCTCAACCCTAACACCACCCCCACCAATGCCCTGCGGCGCCGTAACACTCGCCGGACTTATCCGTTCACGGCAACCGCCTCGGGCCGGCTATAAATAGCACCCCCGAGCGCGCTCTCGCCCCCGCACACCTCCACCACCTCACTAGTCCTCGCCCAACCACTGGAAGGGCCTCGAGGGGCTCTTCTTCCTCGACTCCGGCCGCCCCGTTCCGCCGCGGCCTCCACCTTGTTTCACTCCGGTGAGGCCCTCCCCGGCGTCCTACTCTCGTCAGCTATCCCCTCAAGCTACCAGGAGTCTAACCCCCTCCTCAATTTAACCTTCGCAGCACTCTCCGACGAGGCCCACGACCACCCGAACCGCCGTCCGCCGGAGCAAGAGCCGCCGTCGACGTGGTGCTCACCGGCGACCACCACCACCACCAACCGACGCGGAATAACCCACTGAGCACGGAGGTACCTTCCGATCTCCCTGCCTCGCCATGGATCGCCGCCGGCGACCACCGCGGCTCTCGGGCGCCGACGAGCTCAGGCCACCTCGTTTGAATATTCAAACCTGACGGGTGGGACCCGCCCGTCAGCCTCTGTTGTTCTTTTTTTGAACCGTTTTCTGAAAGCGTACTTTGGCAAATACGCTTTCTACTCTGAACCGTTTTTCTGCACTTTTCTGCTTAGGCCCCTGAGAGTTTTCTGTTTCATTACAAATGGGTCCTTGGACCAAAACTCTTATAACTTTTTAACAGAAAGAGATTTTTGAGTGATTCTTTTTCTGTCCTCTTAAAAATTTTGTCTAGTTTTTTATCATATTTATTTGAAAAATATTTGGATTACTTTTCTGTACTCCACGGTATTTACATTAGCGCGTGTGTTTTGTGTACCGTAGATACCGAAGGAGGTGACGGAACCACGAACTTCACCGAGCTAGACCCCGACTACTCCGAACCAGGCAAGCATGTTTGAACTTTTGATATGATGAGTGTTTGGGCATGTTTGCATTATTTTAGTATCATGGCATGTTCATGAGCATCTCGATGAAAGTTTATCTCGTAAGAGTTGAGGCAAGTGAGTTTCGGGAAATCCATGAGTTGTTGGAAACATGTTGCATGGCCATGAGTTGGCATGAGAATGGGTAAGATGGCAGTGTTGTAGCATGCCGTCTTATGCCGATCATTGACCAAATGTCAACATAAATCAGTCAAATTCCCGTCCGTCTCCCCTTTAGTACTACCACATGTTTTCCGCAAGGGATACGGCTTAGTAAGTTGCAAACCACTTCCTGGTACACACCAAATCGAGAGGCCGGGATAAGGGTTCCATAGCGCTGGATTAAAGCCTTTCATTCGGTCAGGGGGCATGGGTGTTTCCGGTTGGGACCGAGAGGGGGGCACCCCTTAGAGCACGCGTATATAAATTTGATCCCATGCTATTCGAGATTGTGATCTCCCCGTCTCAAAGTTTTTCTTGAACATTGTCTAGGGTGATTCCTGGCAACATGAGGTAGGATGGGTGTGTACTGGTTAGCTGTGTTTTATCCGAAATACCGTAAACGGAACTAGTCCTTCGTGACTACGGAAATCCGTTGGCTGTGGATAATTTTACTACAAACTCTGCAGAGTCACAATTCTTGAAATTCATCTTATCAATGTCCAAGTACTGTTTTCATCTTATCTTTTCAAGTGTCAGTCTCGGTGACAGAAACTCCTAAGAAACACATGAGTGTTAAATGTTTTTTTCCTATGAATGGACTAACCCGCTTATTGTCCTGTGATGAATATTTTCCGTGAGCACCATTTCTTGTCAGTTATGAATAATGTATTATAAGCCCTTTCTGCGATGTCGCTCAGACGTCCGACTGCGACATTGTTATTATTTACTTTTTGTTATAAGCCCTTTCTGCGATGTCGCTCAGACGTCCGACTGCGGCATTGTTATTATTTACTTTTGTTATAAGCCCTTTCTGCGATGTCGCTCAGACGTCCGACTGCGGCATTGTTATTATTTACTTTTGTTATAAGCCCTTTCTGCGATGTCGCTCAGACGTCCGACTGTGGCATTGTTATTATTTACTTTTGTTATAAGCCCTTTCTATGATGTCACTCCGACGTCCGACTGCGGCACGCATGTCTTTTCTTTCAATATAAGCCCTTTATGAGGTGTCGCTTAGACGCCCGACTGTGGCATGTTTTACTTATTTGTTCACCCTTCGAGGCGTCGCTTCAGACACCCGATCGGTTTTGAGTTTATCTTCTTTGGGTTTTCGAGTGGACTACCGCCGATTCCCTTTTTACTTACCTTGTTATACTGATTTGATTGCGCATTGTTAAAATTAATCATGTCGCATTCATGCATACATTTGTTATATCTTTGTATGCGAACTGTCTTATAGTACTTTCAAAGTACTCACCGGCTTGTTGATTTGGCCGGATCTTGTGTGGCGATCTCATGGATGAAGAGTTCGATAGCGAGTCCGACGCCTAGAGGAGTCGGTCAGTCTCGTGCGACCCTGGATTTGGTCATTCTGTTATATCCGCTTCGCTACCCAAATAAATTCATCGAGCCTCACCTCGACGCTCGATGAGCCGCCGATGTAGTAGTCTTATTACCCACCCCACCGTGTTATTCCACCAATCACTTATATCTCGAGTCGAGAGTATTGCCACCCCACAAAGATTGTGTCATATCCACCATTATGTATAATTATTGGCGTGTTTGTAATAATTGGTTGGGCATCTTCAGCTCGACCCTGCAATGTTTTAATGCTACTGGCTTATTGCATCAAAGTTTTGTCTCCAGTGAGGAGGATTTTCCTCACACTGAATATCAAAAGATCGGTCTCTCAATAAATATTTTTATTGGAAAACCGGTCGTGACAAATGACCGCTAGAATTTTCCAAATTTTCACAGTACAGTTGTAGTAGTGGACGTTAAACGTAGATTAAATTTTGAAGGCCGTAAGTGGAAGCTATCTCATGTTCGTCATCAAACATGCATTGTTCCCTCTCGGAATCAAGAGCCTTCTAGTGAGTTGCTCCGGTTTGTGAGGGTTGTGTCTCCAAACTTTCGTCACACATGCCAATTTTTTACCACATCATCTTGGTGGCATTATATTATATCAAGCAAGGTTTCATGTGTTTCTGATATTTTTTCAATTTTTTGGAATTAAAATGCCATGTCACTCCATGCATACATATGCATGTGTCCATGTCGTGAGCAAAATATGTTTGAAAATTCCTTCTAATTTACTGTACATGGAATTAACTCGCACACAAGTACACAAATATGATTTTTCAAACCGTTATGGTTAGCCGTTGCATGTAGATGTTGTTCAAATTTGCATTACGGTCATTCAATGGCTAGAAAATCACTTAAATGTCTTTAAAAGGTCAAATGACCCCTAGAATTTTCCAAAATTTCACATTACAGTTGTAGTAGTGCACGTTAAACATAGAAAAAAATTGAAGGCCGTAAGAGAAGCTATCTCTCATTCGTCATCAAACATGCATTGTTCCCTCTCGGAACCACGAGCCTTCAAGTGAGTTGCTCCGGTTTTTGAGGGGTGTGTGTCCAAACTTTCGTCAAACATGCCAAATTTTTTACCACATCATCTTGGTGGCATGACATTACATCAACCAATGTTTCACGTGTTTTTGATATTTTTTTAAAAAAATTGGAATCAAAATGCCATGTCACTCCATGCTTAATTGTGTCATAGCCGTTAGACCAATATGTTTGAAAATTCCTTCCGATTTATTGCACATGGAATTAAATCGCACGCAAGTACACAAAATATGAGTTTTCAAACCATTATCGTTAGCTGTTGCATGTACATGTAGTTCAAATTTCAATTACGGTCATTAAATGGCTAGAAAATCACTTAAATGTCTTAAAAGGTCAAATGACCCCTGAAATTTTCCAAAATTTGACATGACAGTGGTATTAGTACTACAAAATTTCTCGTACATTTAAAACACCATCCGTTGCCACTTTAATCCAAATTCGTCTTTCACAGCTAATAAAAATATGTGCAACATCACACACAGTTGTTTTCTAGGAATGGTTTGCGATGAAAATATCTGGGTCTATTTAAGTCTCCCTCCTTAAGCTTCGCCGGCTTGCCTGCTCCAGTGCTGGCAACTCCCGAATCCACGAATCCCGATCCCCATTCCCGCACCCCCTTCTTGCAAAGATGACGTCGTGGAAACGCTTCATGAAGGCCCGTACGATGGCTGCGTCCCCCCCCCCCCCCCCGAGCGCCGCCGCCTTCACCGGGAGCGCGGCCGCCTACGCCTAGAGTGCCACCGCATCCGCATCGAGCGCGGCCGCTTCCGCCGGGAGGGCGTCTACGACAGCCGACAGGGCAGCTGCAGCAGCCGAGACGGCTGCAGCAGCTGTTTCGACGGCTGCAAACGCCGGGAGCGCTCGAGCTGCCGTCCGTGCCGCCGATGTTGCCCTGGCCTGGGTCGAGGCCATCCACGCAAAGATCGAGGATGCACACGCCAAGATATTCCAGGCCACCTCAGAATCCAGCATGCAACCCACGTCCGAAAAGGCGGCGGTGACCATGGAGCACCTGCTTCCTCATGAGGTCGCCGAGCGGGAGCTGAAGATGCAGGAGGCGGCGGAGATCGAGGAGCGTCGGGAGGAGGAGTTGCGCGTGGCTGAGGTCGAGGTAGAGATGAGTCTGTCCGTCGAGGAACCAGTGGTGGAGTACCAACGCGAGCTCTGGCGCAGCCACTACTACGAGTACTACAACCTTGAGGGCGATTGTCGGGGAACGACACCTATGGGATCACGGGGAATCCCTACTACGGTTGGCGGGGCACGGGGCTGCGGAAAGAGCGGGTCTAGAAGATCAACATGGGGAATTTTATCCAGGTTCGGGCGGCAAGCGATGTGTAATACCCTAGTCCTGCTTTGGTGTATATTTGGTATTCTTGACATCTTGAACTAGCTGCAGTGTATCCCTAATCCAAAAAGTCTGAATCCTTCCTCAGTACGCCTCGGGCCTCCTTTTATATGTCAAAAGGGGTTGCCACAGTGGCACATAGGAGGTGGAAAGTATGTACAGTTTACAAGTATATTGCCTGGCACCATAGGACAAACACATTTAATGCGCTGCCGACGTGCCCTCTTGCTTTATCGGGGACGACAAGGAAGCTCATCTCGTCTATCGCCGCCTCGCCTCTCTCCGACGCATGTCCAAGCTGACGAGGCGTGCAGAACCACGCTACTTGGCTGCTGAGCTGGTGCGGTGGCAGGGTCTTCCCGAAGATCTGCATGCCACCACGCAGGCTCTCGCCTAGTTGGCGAGCTGATCGTCATGTTGGAACGGCCGCGGGACGGCGGAGCGTTGGTAGGTGTGGGCCTGGCTGTGGCCCTGCAGATGCCCCCCCACAAGGGTCTTGCCGAAGTCCCAGCAAGGGTCTTGCCGGGGTCTCGTGGGCGCCCCCGGCAAGGGTCTTGCCGGGGGCCTTCGTCTTCTAGTTCTCATCCAGATTTGCAGGCCTTTGGTCTTCACAAAGATCTGCATGCCGCCACGCAAGCGCCTCCCGAGCCTTGGTTCCAATGTTGTCGATGGTGTCGGAACTCTTAGGCTCAAGGGTGGAGGCCTTGCTGGTGTTGGGCAAGTTGCCCCGGCAAGGCTCTTGCCGGGGTTGTGTAGGCCGCCCCGGCAAGGGCCTTTCCGGGGGAATCCACCTTCCCCCTTGCTCTTCGCGCCTCTGGCTTGAGTGCTGCCCTGGTAGTCTTGAATCTTTTCTTCCTCTGCCCCGCCAAGCATGGCTGCAGGTGTGGCTACAAATGCCCATGCACAAGTAAAGGGGTAGATAAGGCCCCCACTTTTATACACCGACAGGAGCCCCCGGGCCTGGGCCACACATAAGCGCAGAGCATTGTTGGGCCAGGCCCAGAATGGTGCGCGGGCACGCGTGGCAGGGTTTTAACTGCGGTAACTCCTTCGCCAGTTGTGCTTCCCCACAACCCACGTTGAATGCGTGACATGGGGGTCATGCGTGGAGCGGTTGCGGCATGCTTGCGTCACGTCGTGGTGGATAGTAAAGAGCCGGCTCGCGTATTCCCCATAAAAAGAGGAAGCCGCAGGGGCGCGGCTCATTTACTAAGTGGACTCGGGTCGTGGCCTTCAAGGCGCCCGCGCCCCATGATCACGGGGTGGAAAGCGGTCTCTCCACTTGTCTTCTTGATTCCGGCCCGCCCGCCACGTGTCCTTCATGCCCCGGGGGGTAGGTGATGGACACGGAGGGCACGGGCCTTAACGCTGAGGCAGGAAACCAGGTTGTCGCTGATTGGAGCAGCGGGCCGGTCCTGATTCCCTGCACTTCTGGTGTCCAGATTGGTCGAGTGGGGCGGCCGCCCTTAGGTTGGGGGGCCGAGCCCCGGCCCCGCCCCTCTATAAGAAGGGGAGAGGGATGGCATCATTCAACATTCATCTCCTTCCAGCCTGACTCCTTCCTTCCCTTTGCCATGGCGAGAGGGCGCGCCGGCGCTCCAATGGCAGCGACGAGAGCCTATGCTCGACAGTGCGTCCCTCCTCCCTAAGAGATCATGGTGGCGGAGCCCGCTACAAGAGGAAGAGGGAGGGGATGAGGCCGAGGCCGCCTTGGCGCTCGGGGGAGAGGAGGACGGGGCGGCGCACCGGCCGCGCTTCCGCCAGCGGTCTTCCCCCAATGGAGGGCCATGTTGGAGACCAGCCCCGCAAGTTCTTCATCAGGCTGTTCAAGCCAGTGCGCGGCCACCTTCGCCTTCCCAGTCCGTTTGCTCGGGAGATGGAGCTCGACCCGCCACAGGCCTTGGGGCTGCATATGAGGTGTTGCGGGAATGGCAGCATGTGGTTCGACGTCGACTTTCCCGCCCCTCATGTCATGTATCTCCGACGTGGGTGGAAAACCTTTGCCCATGCCCATAGCCTGTCATAGGTGCCCGTCCTCCACTTCAAATTGATGGAGAACGGCCTGCTCTCCGTCAAGGTATTTGGGCACTTGGGAACTCGCCTAAGGTGTTGCGCAGAGAGCTCCACCGACAACGAAACCTCCTCCTCGGGCGAGAGTGATGAGGAGGACAGCGACAGCGACGACGAGGGTATCAAGCGGGAGGACGCTGATTCCGACTCCAGCTAATCGCATCGACGTCCTCGCTCGGCCATGCGCCTTGCCGAGGGTCTTCCTCGTCAAGCTCTCCATCGGCGCGTTCCCCGTCGCCCCCTCTTTGCCTTCACCTGCCGCACCTAGGAGGAAATGGGCAAGAACGGAGATCACAGGGCACTTATCTTTCTTTTAACTTGTAGGCACTTGCCAAATCTTGATTTCTCGATGATGTAATCTCTCGAGCCCATGCTTGTATCCTGTAACCTTCGTACTCGTATCAACATATTAATGAAAAAGACTAGCATTGTCGGGAACCCGCGCACGCATACGTTCGTGCAGAGGCGAACGCCTCCTTAACATAAATAAACGAGTCCTCCCGGCAAGCTGTCCTGTCGGTGCCCTCTGCGCCTGCTGGAGAATCACATCTGCCGGGTTACTGACAAAGGGTCCAGCCTCCCGTGCACCTCCTTTTAGCAAGGGCTACTACGACCACTCCGACCAAAGCAGCATTTGGGTCGGGAATGGGAGCACCCGAGTTCTTAAAGAAGAGTGGCGAGGTTTTCTAATGCACAAGTCATAAGTTACAAACACGAAGTGGCAAGAGTGAACTTTATCTGTTTGGTTTGCCGGGGATCACTATGCCATACGGTCTTCTCAACTTGTTGCCGGAGCCGGGTCCTTGGCGGGATCGCGCGTCCTCGTCGTGGCTGGAAAGAAGAGAGGGCAAGAGCATGGAACCTTGGCGGTCCACTAATATTTGTTGGAATAAAAAATCAATACAATACCCTGGACAAGCATGCATATACGTATACACATAAACATGGAAATCAACAGGAAACTATACAGACTAAGGGATTTCTATGACAGCCTGGTTTTGCCTTCTCTCTTTTTCCGGACTTTCTTCTGCTTTTGCTTTGGATTTGGAGTTTGGAATCAATTCAAATGGACTTGAACACTTGGGTCCACCCTTGATTTTCACCCAAGTGACCTCTCCACCTCTAACTCATCTTTTCCTTCTCTGATAAACTCCACAAAATCCAAGGAACATTTTTCATGAAGGAAAAATATTCATTTTCTTCCCTGAAAATCATTTCACAGAAGTATCTTCCAAAGAAACCCTCATTTTCTTTGCCCACAAAAATCTGAGAAAATTCCTAAATATTCTTTGAACCCTAGGGCGCCTTCCTGAGCAAAAATACCGCATAATTTTTTGTAATATTTTTGCTACAGAAAATCATTTCTGTTCTGGACAGAATGATCACTTTCTACAGCAAGTACCATTTTCCTTGATCCAATGAGGTTGGTTTTTCTTGAGCCTCATTACCCTCCTAAAAAACTACTAACCATAAAAAATCAGCCCTAAACCCTTCTGGTTTGACCACAGTCAAGCTCACAAGTTTCTGTCCAGAAACTTGCCAGGAAGAGAGCCACTCCCACAGTGCACCTGTGACCAAGCCAACTATGCAAAACGACCAAAACCACTAAGGACTAGCTGCCTGACATGGTGTTTGCGCTTAGCTCAGCCCAATGCCAAAATTCACACGGTGCCCATGTTCATACAAGGGGGTTGGCATGCGGCCGACGCGCTCTGCGTTGCGCCAGCGCCTCTGTTGCGCGCCTGCTCGCCGCCCCGACCGTTGCACCTTGCCAAACCGTGCCCCCATCTTCGTTTGAACCTCCATAACTGCACCCTGGCACTCGCCGACACCAGAGCTCGCCGCAGCGAGCACGGGCATGGCGCGGCCAAGGCAACAGTGTGCATGTGCCCCTCTACTTGTCGCATACCGCACTCCTGCACTTGTCACCGCTCGTCTACATCCTCCGCGTGATCCCCAACGTTTTCCCCCTCTCTCACTGACGCCATTCGTCACCGGGCGATGCTCCAGGGAGCTCCGGCTAGCTCTCGATCCCCACCTCGGCCTCGCCTATATATAGTCCCTCCCGAGCTCGTTTCCCTCCTCACTCACCACCACCACATCACCACGACCCTGTAGGAAGCCGCAGCCTGACCATGCAAGCCTCTGGCCATCGCCCCCGTCCCGAGCTCACCAGCGATCCCCGTCCTAGGCTCCCTCCCTCTCCAGTGCTGCTCGTGCTCCACCGACTCCTCAAACGTGTTCGTGGTGGTCCACTGGTGTGAGCTGGTGCCGTTGGAGCAGTTGGACCAGCCTTGCCTCGCCAGAATCGCCAACTCCGACGAGCCCCGTCCGCTGCCGCCGCTGGAGAGCTCAGATCCGAACCCGTCCGGTCACCTCTAGCTACGCTACCGGTACGGGCAGGTGCATCTCAACCTCCTCTCCAATCCTATCCCTTTGGATCGGGCCAAGGAGCCCTCCTCGCCGGCGTGCGCTTCGACGGAGCCTCGCCATGCTCTGTCTCTCCCGCCTCCCACTCTAACCTTACCAGCGGGGCCCGCTGTCAGACACTCAGGCCCCACCCGAAGCGGTATGAGTGGTGGCACCCGGGCGTTTTACGCCTTCAATGTCACCCCCCTGGATTTTCTTTTTAATTCAAATTTAGTTTAAATTTGACCAGAACTTTGACCAGCTCTAACTCTTATTCTACAAGTCCAAATGAGTTGATTCTATTTGCATTCTGTTCTTACTAGAAAACTCTAGTAGCTCCCCCAAGATGGGATTTTTCCTTGCTGCCTAGAATTTCTGGTGATTTTCAGAAGTGTTCTTGATATTTTCTTTTTTCCATTTGAATTATTTTCAAAAGGTGAAGCTTGTCTTGAAGGCATCCAGGAGGAGTGTGAAGCTCCTCTGCACTAAGGCAAGCCACAACAACATTATCATGGTGTCTTTGCAATATTCATGATTTTCTACTTGAATATATATATATATATATATATATATATATATATATATATATATATATATATATTGTTCATTGCATATAGTATTAAAATCAATTATGCTTGTGTTATTTAGTTTGTCGTGGTCAAAGGCCTTAGTTAACAGAAGTGAATGCTTGAACTAGTAAAGAATAGATGGAGTAGTTGATCTAAGTAAGTTTGTCATGACTATTGTGATATGATTATCGGTCTTATTTTGCTATATTCTTGCTACGGAAAGTTTTAGTTGATTAATGCCAACCAAAGTGATGAGTTTAAATAACAAGTAAGAAAGGACTAGAAATGTTGAAAGTAAGTTTGTGCAAGTAGAACTTGGAAGAAAGTTTATCTGTTGTGATTTGTGATGCATGATATATGGTTGCATAAGCATGGCATATTCTTGACTCGAGCATTTTTATTTCAAGTTGAACTTGATGGTAATTGAACTTGAACATAAAATTTGGTCGGGTCATGGTGCCACTGAATCGGGCTAACGAGTGCAACCACACTTGCCTTTGTGGGGAGGCCCGTAGTCATTCGTTGTCATGCCTTTTGTCGGTGCCTCCAAAGAGGGAAGGTTATGGATGTGCGTTACCCTGGCCCGGTAAGCAGCCATAACCTTGTGAACTTGTTGTTGTTATGGTACCTTGTCCTCGTTTGGAACTGTTTGTTTGCCTTGACGGTGGTAGCTTTGCCTTTGGTAGGCTGGGTCACCCAGGAGTAATCCCAGTGGGGAGTTGGTCGGAGTGGCCGTAAGAGTGTCATGGCAATGGGAGAGTTATGTCGGAATGTCGTTGGTCCACCTGAATGGGAGGGTGAGGCCATGGATTCTGTGGTGTGGGTAAAGTGTGCAACCTTTGCAGAGTGTATTAATCTATCGATAGCCGTGCCCGCGGATAGGGCCCAGTTCGTAAGTAAGTCACACCATGGACCAACTGTTATTAAGGAAGCTTGCACACTAATCAACTTGCATTCCACTGGTTAGATGATGATGAAGTCAGTGAGGCTGACTGTTGTGGTTTTATTTGTGATCCAGGAGCGATCACGGTTTGGTTACGAGGTAACTAGTTGGACCAAGTATGGTTCTATTCGTGCTTTGTCGTGAGCACTGTTCGGTTGCAAGGCAACCAGTTAGTAAGGGAGTTCGTGTGACTTTATGCACAAGTTTGGTTTAACTGCATGAGTAGCATGTTGTTGTTTGAATTTAACTTGATTAAATGTCATGATGTTGTTTGTCATTATGGTTCTGTTTGCTGTGAGCTTGCAAGTACATTCAATGTACTGACCTGGCATGTTATGCCAGATTTTAGGAAAGCCTAACTGGATCGGGGAGCTGCCATGTCTAGACCGTGTCCACATCGGTGCCCCTATGCTATGGAGTCCCGCTACGTCGTTGTTCCGCTGCCGTGTAGATGCCGTGTTCGAGGCCCCTTTATGTCTACTAAATAATGTACATATTGTCCAGCCGCACTGGGTGTGCCGCTTGGCCTCGCAACTTGTTGTAATGTCACTCTATGCTTCCGCTAGTTTCAATAAAGCGGTGATTTCTGTACCAAGATGTTGTGTGTTGCTAGAAGACATGATCTCTGGGTTGGCAACACAGGGTAAACCGGTCGCTCCGAGCCAGGGTGCCACAACGCTTGGTATCAAAGCCACGCTGACTGTAGGACATGCTAGACTACTGACGTGTTAGCTGGACGTTAGTTACAGTAAAAGTTGAGTGCCGGTAGTGTTTGTAGGTGATTGTTGCTTCGCATGCACTCGTTCTATTTTTATTTCCTAACCCACTAATGGTTGTGAGTGTAGATGGCTCCGGTGCCGTATCCGTGTCAGTTGCAGCTGATTCCGTACACCTGGCCACATCTCCTTCGTAGCGTGTGGCGTCGACTGTACCCTCACGGTGATGACCCAGCACATCGGGTGTACCGGGAGCGTCTAGCCGACTCTGTGTATGAGTATCATTTTCTGGTTACTCTGCGCACCAATTCGTCAACAGACTCTTACACTCGTACCTCTCGGAGCGGTTATGCCTCCACCGCCGCTCAGGCCGTCCAGTATGCTGCATTCGAGATTCTTGTTGAGTTACCATACACAGAGGCTCAGATGCAGAACCATCCAGGTTTTTGTTTCTACCCGTCCTTGCACGATGATGGTCATGTTCGCTTTCATTCCGTTGATCCGGCGTCTGATAGTGACACTAGCCACCTTTCTCAATATATCACTATTAGTTATCTTCTGATTCACAAGTTGGCTCGAGAGCTGAATCGTGCTCATTCTGCTTTAGCCACCGCTAGATCCTACCCTACTCCACCCTCTATGGGATTTACTCCTTATATTGTGCCTAGTTCTAGCTCGCCTATTTCTCCGGTTACTCCCCCGAGTAGCTCGGGCACCTCGGCAGTGAACCCGCATAGTGCTCCTGCTGAGTGGGCGTCTCTTCTTGCTACCCCCGCAGCTCCTATGATCCCTTCTCATCCCGCGCCTACCCCTGAGGGAGAGCCCTCGAGGAAGCTTCATCATGTTACATTTAACCCGGAGGTCTCAGTTGGCATCCTCAGTTCAGGATCTGGGTCTGACTCAGGAGAGGATCCAGCAGCACCGATAGAGTCTTAGAGCGTCTGAGTATCCGCAGTGGTCATGATATGTACGGATGTAGTTGTATGAGCCATGGTGTATCGTTGCGTGTATGCGAGTAGTCGCACCAGTCATGATGTTTATCTTTCATGTATGAGTCTATGTATAATTATGTGGAACTTTTTATTTGATCACTGTGTTTCTTGTGTGTGTTTTCTCGTTCCGCTCTTTCGGGTTTGTCACTGCCTTTTCTTCCCATGTTTGGATGTTTCTCATCGCGGTTGCTCTTATTGCAAAAATAAATAGTAGCATGACGCGGGGAGGTAGCAGCTCACATGCTGGTGAGGATGTTCATGTTCATCGCTCAGCAAAGCAGGCAAGACACTCCCCCGAGCCGTATCCGCAGCCACCACCTCCACCGCAAAATCCACCCTCTACTGAACAAATTATGCGCATGTTTGAGGAAAGAAGGAACAATGATCTGATTGAGCTATTAAGAAGTGTGCAAGCTATGGTTGGGCAGAATGGAACTCAAAATGGCCAGCACTCCAAGCTGTCAGATTTTCAAAGGACTAAGCCTCCCAGTTTCAGTCAAGTGGTTGACCCTTTGGAAGCAGACGATTGGTTACGCACCATTGGGAAGAAACTTGAAATCGCTCGCGCCGAAGAGGCTGACAAGGTTCCCTTTGCTACCCACTATATTGAAGGGGCTGCTGCCATATGGTGGGATAATGCTAAAGCCATGTGGCCCGCGGGAGAGGAAATTATGTGGACTAATTTCACAGACCAATTTCTCAAGTATCATATTCCAGCTGGTATCATGAAGATCAAGCAACGGGAATTTCTTGGTCTCACTCAAGGCAGGCAGTCAGTCAGTGAATATTTGCACAAGTTCAACCACCTGGCCCGTTATTCTCTGTATGATGTGGCCACAGAAGAAAGGAAGATTGACAGCTTCCTTAGCGGATTAAGTCAACACGTCACGAGTGTTTTGTGCATGCTCGATTTTCCAAATTTTCAGTCTCTGGTAAATAAGGCCCTCATCATAGAAAAAGAATACAAGCCTGTGCAGGACAACCAACCCGCAAATTATGACAGCAAGCGCAAATTGGAGCCAAAGAAGGATGGACAGCCCATACAGAAGGCCCGTACATGGCAACAGACTCAAGTCGAGTACAAACCCAATTGGCAGCAGAATGTGAACAAGACCACTACTCAAGTCAAGAATGTCGTGACCAGTCCAGTACATGAGGAGTGCCAGCGCAATAATGACTGTTTTAACTATGGACAGACCGGACAATATGCCAGGCAGTGTCCCAAGAAGTAAAATGCCCCGTTTCGATCGCAAGTCAATCATATGGAGCCATATCATACCCAGCAGATCGTCCAAGGGCAAGTGCATCACCTCTCCACAGATGAGGCTCAGGAAAACCCCGAAGTCATCATTGGTATGTTCCCTGATAATAGCATACCCACAATAATTGTATTCGACTCTGGGGCTTCCCACTTTTATTTCTCGAAGTTTCGTTGCCCAAAACAAATTCCCTTGCTCTCTTCTGGGGAAAAGTATGCTAGTTCAGTCCCCGGGATCTGTGCTCAAAAGAAAATTAGTCTGCCGAAATTTGGGAATTGATATCAAGGGGGTCCGCTTTCCAGCCGCTTTGATAGTAATCAAGTCTGCCAAGTTGGACGTTTATTTCGGGAATGAACTGGTTGACTCAATATCAAGTATGCATAAACTATGCAACTCGAGAGGTCACCCTGACAAATCAGGAAGGGCAGGCTACAAAGTCCAATGCTCGCAGGAGTATACCCAATAAAGAAATGATTTTCACCGCTGTGGCGAACGAGTTGGGATTAATTCTTGTGGTCAGTGAGTTTCCCGATGTATTCCCAGAAGAATTGCCAGGCATGCCACCGGACCGAGAGCTTGAGTTTGCAATTGATCTTGTGCCTGGAACTGCACCGTTGTACAAAAAGTATTATCGGATGCCTTCCTACGAACTCGTGGAATTAAAGAAGCAGTTGGATGTAATGCTACATAAAGGATATATCCGCCCCAGTTCATCACCATGGGGATCACCTGCAATATTTGTGGACAAAAAAGACGGTAGTCTCCAAATGTGCGTTGACTATCGTTAGTTGAACGATGTCACCATCAAGAACAAGTACCCGTTACCAAGGATTGATGACTTGTTCGATCAGCTCAGTGGTGCAAAAGTATTTTCCAAGGTTGATTTAAGGATCGGATATCATCAACTAAAAATCAAGAAGGAAGATATTCCCAAGACCGTGTTCACTACTCGGTACGGTCTCTATGAATACACAGTGATGTCCTTCGGCCTCACAAATGCCCCCGCCTTTTTCATGCATATGATGAATAAGGTGTTCATGGAATTTTTGGACAAGTTTGTGGTGGTTTTCATCGATGATATTCCCATTTACTCCAAGTAACGAAGAACACGCGGAACACCTCCGAGCAGTCCTACAAAGACTCCGTGACCATCAATTGTATGCAACATTCAGCAAGTGTGAGTTTTGGCTGAAACAAGTCAGATTTCTGGGGCATGTTATTTCAGCAGAAGGTATCATAGTGGATCCTAGCAAAGTGAAAGATGTGCTTGATTGGGAAGCACCCACGACCGTAACCCAAGTCTGGAGTTTCCTTGGATTAGCCGGGTACTACCGTCGGTTCATCGAAGGATTCTCCAAAATTGCCAAGCCAATGACAGAACTTCTCAAGAAAGACAAGAAGTTTGAATGGACTGAGGATTATGAGCGGAGCATTAATGAGCTAAAAACCAGATTGACATCAGCACCGGTCTTGACTCCCCCAGACATTTACCGCAGCTCTGATGTGTATTGCGACGCATCTAGACAAGTCATTGGGTGTGTACTTATGCAAAACGGCAAGGTAGTAGCTTACGCATCTCGCCAGCTACGACCTCATGAAGGAAACTATCATACACATGATTTGGAACTAGCCGCTGTGGTGCACTCTCTAAATATTTGGAGACATTAGCTCATTGGAAAGAGATGTCAAATATTTACCGACCACAAGAGTCTCAAATATATATTCGCCCAGCCAGACTTAAACCTCCGACAGCAAAGATGGCTCGAGTTGGTCAAAGACTATGATTTGGAAATAAATTACCATCGGGGAAAGGCCAATGTAGTTGCTGATGCTCTTAGTCGTAAGCCTGCCAAATTGAATGCCATGATAGAGTCTTTGCCTTCAGAACTCCAGCAGGAGATCTCTCAGCTCAACTAGGTAATTATAAATGCCGGCCTTGCAAATATTTTGGAAGTAACTCCTACAAAAGAAGAGGAGATTCACATAGCATAGGCTAAAGACAAGAGTCTGCAAGGATATATATCCAAAGCCTGCGAGAAGGCAAGACTCGGGATTTCTCAAGAGACGCATTGAGTACACTCAGGTTCCGAGGAAGGATATGCGTACCTAAGTTAGCAGATTTAAGGAAGAAAATTTTGGCAGAAGCACACGAATCCTCATACTCAATACACCCAGGTGGTAATAAAATGTATGAAGACCTTCGACAGATATTTTAGTGGAATGGAATGAAAAGGGACATCGCATATTTTGTCGCTTGTTGTGACATCTGCAACAAAGTAAAGGCGGGACACCAAAAACCCGCCGGACTTCTCCAACCTCTACCTGTCTCACAATGGAAACGGGACGATATCTGCATGGACTTTATCACTGGTCTACCCCAGACTCACCGAGGCAATGATGCTATATGGGTCATAGTGGACACGCTGACTAAAGTGGCTCATTTCATTCCTATCTGCACCACCCTTCGCGCTGACCAACTTGCACAACTATATGTGTCCCGGATTGTCAGTTTGCATGGAGTGCCAAAAACAATCACTTCAGACCGAGGTTCATTGTTTACATTCGCATTCTGGTCCCGGCTCCATCAAGCTTTGGGGACCGCTCTCAAATATAGCACCGCCTATCATCCATAGACAGACGGTCAGACTGAGCGGGTAAATCAAATCCTTGAAGATATGCTTTGAGCATGTGCCTTAGCCCATGGACCCAAATGGGAAGATTGTCTGCCATATGCGGAATTCTCATACAACAACAGTTTTCAAACCAGCTTGAAAATATCACCCTTTGAAGCTTTATACGGTCGTAAGTGCCGCACTCCATTAAATTGGTCTCAAACCGGAGACAGCTGCATTTTCGGTACTGGTCTGATATTGGAGGTAGAGAAACAAGTCAGGGAAATTCGAGATAGACTATAGCTGGCTAAGTCACGACAGAAGAGTTATTATGATGCCAAACACCGACAAGTTATCTTTGAACCTGGCGTACACATATATCTCCGAGTAACACACATGAAGGGGGTCAAGAGGTTTCAGACCCGAGGAAAATTGGCACCAAGGTATATAGGTCTGTTCCCAGTCATGACACGAGTTGGTTATCAGTTAGAATTGCCACCTGAATTGTCGGATGTGCACAATGTGTTCCATGTATCACAGCTGAGAAGGTGTATTTCACCACCTGAGAAGAGGACGGATATGTCAGAAATTGAGCTTGCCAAGGATTTAACTTATGAGGAGAGACCATTCAGAATCTTGGATGAGGTAGAAAGGGTCACATGCAGCAAAGCGATCAAAATTTTCAAGGTTCAGTGGGAGCATAACACCGAGGAAGAAGCAACCTGGGAAAGAGAGGAATTTTTAAGAACAACCTACCCAGAATTGTTTTCCCAAGCAATTGAATCTCCAGGATGAGATTCAACTTAAGTGGGGGAGGTTTGTGACAGCCTGGTTTTTGCCTTCTCTCTTTTTCCTGACTTTCTACTACTTTTGCTTTGGATTTGGAGTTTGGAATCAATTCAAATGGACTTGAACACTTGGGTCCACCCTTGATTTTCACCCAAGTGACCTCTCCACCTCTAACTCATCTTTTCCTTCTCTGATGAACTCCACAAAAGCCCAAGGAATATTTTTCATAAAGGAAAAATATTCATTTTCTTCCTTGAAAATCATTTCAGAGAAGTATGTTCCAAAGCAACCCTCATTTTCTTTGCCCACAAAAATATGAGAAAATTCCCAAATATTCTTTGAACCCTAGGGCACCTTCCTGAGCAAAAATATTGCATAACTTTTTGTAATATTTTTGCTACAGAAAATCATTTCTGTTTTGGACAGAATGATCAGTTTCTACAACAAGTACCATTTTCCTTGATCCAATGAGGCTGCTTTTTCTTGAGCCTCATTACCCTCCTAAGAAACTACTAACCACCAAAAATCAGCCCTAAACCCTCTTTGGTTTGACCACAGTCAAGCTCACAAGTTTCTGTCCAGAAACTTGCTAGGAAGAGAGCCACTCCCACAGTGCACCTGTGACCAAGCCAACTATGCAAAACGACCAAAACCACTAAGGACTAGCTGCCAGACATGGTGTTTGCGCTTAGCTCAGCCTGATGCCAAAGTTCACGCGGTGACCACGTTCGTCCAAGGGGGTTAGCACGTGGTCGAACCGCTCTGTGTTGCGCCAGCTCCTCTGTTGCATGCGTGCTCGCTGCCCCGACGGTCGCACCTTGCCACACTGCGCCCCCATCTTCGTTTGAACCTCCATAACTGTACCCTGGCGCTCGCCGACACCGGAGCTCGTCGCAGCGAGCACGGACATGGCGCGGCCAAGGCAACAGTGCGCCCATGCCCCTGTACTCGTCGCTTACCGTGCTCCTGTGCTCGTCGCCGCTCATCTACAGCCTCCGCGTGATCCCCCGGCGTTTTCCCCCTCTCTCACTGATGCCATTCATCGCCGAGCGACGTTCCAGAGAGCTCCAGCGAGCTCTCGATCCCCGCCTCGGCCTCGCCTATATATAGTCCCTCCCCAGCTCGTTTCCTTCCTCACTCACCACCACCACATCACCACGACCTCGTAGGAAGCCGCAGCTGATATTTCTCTGACGTATCTATAATTTTTTATTGTTCCATGCTATTATATTATCTGTTTTGGATGTTTAATGGGCTTTATTATACACTTTTGTATTATTTTTGGGACTAACCTATTAACCAAAGGCCCAGTGCAAATTGTTGTTTTTTTTTCTATTTCAGTGTTTCGCATAAAAGGAATATCAAACGGAATCCAAACGGAATGAAACCGTCGGGAGAGTGATTTTTGGAACAAACGTGATCCAGGGGACTTGGAGTGGACGCCAAGAAAGAAGCAAGGAGGCCACGAGGCAGGAGGCGCGCTGCCCCCGAGCGCCGCCCCACCCTCGTGGGCCCTCGCAGCTCCATCGACCTACTTCTTCCTCCTATATATACCCATATACCCGAAAACATCCAGAGCACCACGAAACCCTATTTCCACCGCTGCAACCTTCTGTACCCGTGAGATCCCATCTTGGGGCCTTTTCCAGCACTCCGCCGGAGGGGGAATCAATCACGGAGGGCTTCTACATCAACACGATAGCCTCTCCGATGATGTGTGAGTAGTTTACCACAGACCTTCGGGGCCATAGTTATTAGCTAGATGGCTTCTTCTCTCTCTTTGGATCTCAATACAAAATTCTCCTCGATTCTCTTGGAGATCTATTCGATGTAACTCTTTTTGCGGTGTGTTTGTCGAGATCCGATGAATTGTGGGTTTATGATCAATATTATCTATGAACAATATTCGAATCTCCTCTGAATTCTTTTATGTATGATTCGTTATCTTTGCAAGTCTCTTCGAATTATCAGTTTGGTTTGGCCTACTAGATTGATCTTTCTTGCAATGGGAGAAGTGCTTAACTTTGGGTTCAATCTTGCGTTGCTCGATCCCATTGACAGAAAGGGAAACGACACGTATTGTATTGTTGCATCGAGGATAAAAAGATGGGTTTAATATCATATTTCTTGAGTTTATCCCTCTACATCATGTCATCTTGCCTAATGCGTTACTCTGTTCTTATGAAGTTAATACTCTAGATGCATGTTGGATAGAGGTCGATGTGTGGAGTAATAGTAGTAGATGCAGAATCGTTTCGGTCTACTTGTCGCGGACGTGATGCCTATATACATGATCATGCCTAGATATTATCATAACTATGCACTTTTCTATCAATTGCTCGACAGTAATTTGTTCACCCACTGTAATACTTATGCTATCTTGAAAGAAGCCACTAGTGAAACATATGGCCCCCGGGTCTATTCTCCATCATATAAATTCCAATCTATTTTTACTTTGCAATCTTTACTTTCAATCTTTATCATAAAAATACCAAAAATATTTATCTTATTATCTCTATCAGATCTCACATTTGCAAAGTGGCCGTGAAGGGATTGACAACCCCTCTATCGCATTGGTTGCAAGGTTCTTATTTGTTTGTGTAGGTACGAGGCGATTTGTGTGTATCCTCCTACTGGATTCATACCTTGATTCTCAAAAACTGAGGGAAATACTTATGCTACTTTGCTGTATCACCCTTTCCTCTTCAAGGGAAAAACCAGCGCAAGCTCAAGAGGTAGCAAGAAGGATTTCTGGTGCCGTTGCCGGGGAGGCTTACGCCAAATCAAGTCAGGAGTTGATCTCCAAGCAGCTAGCCATTGCTGCCGCAGTTGCCAAGTCAAGTCAAGACATAACAAGTACCCATCACAAACTCTTATCCCTCGCATTACATTATTCGCCATTTGCCTCTCGTTTCCCCCACTTCACCTTTGCCGTTTTATTCGCCCTCTTTTTCCGTTCACCTCTTTTCTCTTGCTTCTTGTTGCCTGTTTGCCCTAATGGCCCTGCCTAAAAACATTGATCCTTACCTTAAAAGGTTGGAAGAAATTGAAAACAACATCAGAAGCTTTATGACTTTGCAATTTGAGCATAACAATTTCTTTGTAAACTAGCTTAAAGAACAAAAAAGCTTTATGGAGTACATGAATAAAGAACTTGATGATATGTCTAAGGAATTTTATGGTTTGAAATCTCAATTTGCTCATCTTGAAAAGTTAATAGCCCAAATTTCGGATAAGCAGGCCACCTTAGTCAATAAGATGTCCGCCAAACCGGAGGATCTATAAGGTAATAAGGATGAAGATCTAAAGGCGATTGATGTGTCCCGTATTAAATCTTTGTTTTGCAATATGAATCTTAATAATGATGGGACTGGAGATGAGTCAACTTTAGTTAGAAGGCTTCCCAATGATTTGGAGTTTTTAAGTCTTGATGCAAAATTGATAAAAGTGGGATTGAAGAGGTCAAAACTTTACATAGCAATGAACCCACTATTTTGGATTTCAAGGAATTTAATTATGATAATTGCTCTTTGATAGATTGTATTTCCTTGTTGCAATCCGTGCTAAATTCTCCTCATGCTTATAGTCAAAATAAAACTTTTACTAAACATATCGTTGATGCTTTAATGCAATCTTATGAAGAAAAACTTGAATTAGAAGTTTCTATCCCTAGAAAACTTTATGATGAGTGGGAAACTACTATTAGAATTAAGATTAAAGATCATGAATGCTACGCTTTGTGTGATTTGGGTGCTAGTGTTTCCACGATTCCAAAAACTTTGTGTGACGTGTTAGGTTCCCGTGAATTTGATGATTGTTCTTTAAATTTGCACCTTGCGGATTCCACCATTAAGAAACCTATGGGAAGAATTAATGATATTCTTATTGTTGCAAATAGGAATTATGTGCCCGTATATTTCATCGTTCTTGATATAGATTGCAATCCCACATGTCCTATGTCGGTGTACAAAAAGAGGGGCACAGTTTTGTACCCCTTTACCTATGCACGGGCAGTCAGAGCCGCGCCCACGACCACACCAAGCAGAGCAGGGGAGGTGAGCCAAGGTAAGACCGAAGCCCAAGATAATCAGAGCAACGCCAAGGCCAAGACCACAAAGAGCAGGGGGGGCGAAGCAGGTTCCCCCGGCGAGACCCATGCCGGGGCAACCTCAGCGGCCCCGGCAAGATCCTTGCCGGGACAGCTCACTCCACACCAACAGAGCGAGCCACCCTTGAGCCCACGGCCGCCAACACCGTCATCAACGTGGGGCCAGGGCTCGGGAAGGCACCTCTGTGGTGGCATGCAGATCTTTGTGAAGACATATTCAAGATCAGATGGGGATTAGAAGACGACGATCCTCAGCAAGATCCTTGCCGAGGAAGGCTACCAGACCCCCGGCAAGACCCTTGCCGGGGACGACAGCGCGCCACGGCAAAACCCTTGCCGGGCCACTCGGCGAGACCCTTGCCAGGCCACCCGACAAGGCCCTCACCAAGGACGCCGGCGGGACCACCGCCAGGCCCGCGACAGCCAAGCTTCCACCGTCGTTCCCATGCAGCTGCCAGCCCAACCAGCTGGGCAGGCACCTGTGTGCAACATGCAGTTCCCAGGCCAACTCATCAAGCGTCCGCGTGGCGGCATGCAGATCTTCGTGAAGGCTCCACCACCGCGCCACCTCAGCTGCCTGCCTGCCTACATGGCACCGCGCGCATCACTGGCTGGGGCGCGTGTCGAAGCGAGAAGGAGCGGCGATGGACGGGACGGGCCTCGCCCCGTCCCCGATAAAGCAAGGGGACACCTATGCCATGCATTAAATGCGTCTTGTCCTGTAATACGAGCGATAAGCTTAGGGCACTGTACGCCTTTCCACCTCCTGTGTGCCACTGTGGCAGCCCCTTTTGACTATAAAAGGAGGCCCATGGCATACTGGAGAAGGATTCGGCTCTTACGAACCACGCGCTGACCACAACTAGTTCGAGATCTCAAGAACTCTCAGAAATACACTCACCAAAGCAGGACTAGGGTTTTACGCATCCTCGCGGCCCGAACCAGGGTAAATGATCCTTGTGCTGTCTACTAGCCCTGCTCTCCTTGCAACCGTGCGCCCCGGCAACCGTAGTAGGGATTCTAGTGATCCCATAGGTGTCGTTCCACACCGACATCCTATTATTCTTGGTAGAACTTTTCTTAGAATGATTGGTGCAATTATTGATATGAAAGAAGGGAATATTAGATTCCAATTTACATTAAGGAAAGGCATGGAGCACTTTCCTAGAAATAAAATTAAATTACCTTATGAATCTATTATGAGAGTCACTTACGGATTGCATACCAAAGATGATAATACCTAGATCTATTATTGCCTTTATGCCTAGCTGGGGGCATTAAACGATAGCGCTTGTTGGGAGGCAACCCAATTTTATTTTTATTTCTTGCTTTTTGGTTCTGTTTAGTAATAAATATTTGATCTAGCCTCTAGTTAGATGTGGTTTTATGTTTTAATTAGTGTTTGTGCCAAGTGAAACCTATAATATCTTCTTGGATGATAGTTATTTAATCTTGCTGAAAAAGTCAGAAACTTTCTGCTCACGAAAACAACTGTTAAAAATCACCAGAATGTGATAAAATACTGATTCCAATTGCAGTAGATCAATAAACAAATTATATAGGTCTTCCTATTTTGGTAGATTTTTCTGAGTTACAAAAGTTTGCGTTAGATACAGATTACTACAGACTGTTCTGTTTTTGACAGATTCTGTTTTTTGTGTGTTGTTTGCTTATTTTGATGAATCTATGGCTAGTATCGGAGGTTACGAACCATAGATAAGTTGGAATAAATTAGGTTTAACACCATTATAAATAAATAATGAGTTAATTATAGTACCTTAAAGTGGTGGTTTGTTTTATTTCGCTAACAGAGCTCATGAGGTTTTCTGTTGAGTTTTGTGTTGTGAAGTTTTCAAGTTTTGGGTAGAGATTTGATGGATTATGGAAAAAGGATTGGCAAGAGCCTAATCTTGGGGATGCCCAAGGCACCCCAAGGTAAAATTCATGGACAACCAAAAGCCTAAGCTTGGGGATGCCCCGGAAGGCATCCCCTCTTTCATCTTCGCCCATCGGTAACTTTACTTGATGCTGTATTTTTATTCACCACATGATATGTGTTTTGCTTTTTAGTTTACCACAATCATCCTTGCTGTACAACTTTTGGGAGAGACACACATGAATCAGAATTTATTAGAATACTCTATGTGCTTCACTTATATCTTTTGAGCTAGATAAATTTTGTTCTAGTGCTTCACTTATATCTTTTAGAGCACGGTGCTGGTTTTATTTTATAGAAATAATTGATCTCTCATGCTTCACTTAAATTATTTTGAGAGTCCTTTAGAACAACATGGTAATTTGCTTTGGCTATAAAATTAGTCCTAATATGATATGCATCCAATATGGGTATAATAAAAACTTTCATAAAAAGTGCATTGAATACTATGAGAAGTTTGATACTTGATGATTGTTTTGAGATATGGAGATGGTAATATTAGAGTTGTGCTAGTTGAGTAGTTGTGAATTTGAGAAATACTTGTGTTGAAGTTTGCAAGTCCCGTAGTATGCACGTATGGTAAACGTTGTGTAACAAATTTAAAGCATGAGGTGTTCTTTGATTGTCATCCTTATGAGTGGCGATCGGGGACGACCGATGGTCTTTTCCTACCAATCTATCCCCCTAGGATCATGCGCGTAATGCTTGGTTTTTGATGACTTGTAGATTTTTGCAATAAGTATGTGAGTTCTTTATGACTAATATTGAGTCCATGGATTATACGCACTCTCACCTTTCCATCCTTGCTAGCCTCTTCGGTATCGTGCATTGCCCTTTCTCACCTTGAGAGTTGGTGCAAACTTTGTCGGTGCATCCAACCCCCGTTATATGATACGCTCTATCACACATAAACCTCCTTATATCTTCCTCAAAACAGCCACCATACCTACCTCTTATGGCATTTCCATAGCCATTCCGAGATATATTGCCATGCAACTTTCCACCGTTTAATTTATTATGACACGTTTCATCATTGTCATATTGCCTTGCATGATCATGTAGTTGACATCGTATTTGTGGCAAAGCCACCATGCATAATTTATCATACATGTCACTCTTGATTCATCTGCCGGAGGCATTCATATAGAGTCAAATTTTGTTCTAGTATCGAATTGTAATCATTGAGTTGTCAATAAATAGAAGTGTGATGATCATCATAAATAGAGTATTGTCCCAAATAATAAAAAAAAGAGAAAAAAAGAAAGGCCAAAAAAGAAGGCCCAAAAAAAGAGAAATAAAAAGGGACAATGCTACTTTCCTTTTTTTCACACTTGTGCTTCAAAGTAGCACCATGATCTTTACGATAGAGAGTCTCTTGTTTTATCACTTTCATATACTAGTGGGAATTTTTCATTATAGAACTTGGCTTGTATATTCCAACAATGGGTTTCCTCAAATGCCCTAGGTCTTCCCGAGCGAGCAAGTTGGATGCACACCCACTTAGTTTCTTTTGTTGAGCTTTCATACATTTATAGCTCTAGTGCATCCGTTGCATGGCAATCCCTACTCCTTGCATTGACATCAATTGATGGGCATCTCCCTAGCCCGTTGATTAGCCGCGTCAATGTGAGACTTTCTGCTTTTTTGTCTTCTCCACATAACCCCCATCATTATATTCTATTCCACCCATAGTGCTATATCCATGGCTCACGCTCATGTATTGCGTGAAGGTTGAAAAAGTTTGAGATTACTAAAGTATGAAACAATTGCTTGGCTTGTCATCGGGGTTGTACATGATAAGAGCATTCTTGTGAGACAAAAATGGAGCATGACCAAACTATACAATTTTGTAGGGATGGACTTTCTTTGGCCATGTTATTTTGAGAAGACATAATTGCTTAGTTAGTATGCTTGAAGTATTATTATTTTTATGTCAACATTAAACTTTTATCTTGAATCTTTCGGATCTGAACATTCATGCCACAATAAATAAAATTACATTGAAAAATATGCTAGTTAGCATTCCACATCAAAAATTCTGTTTTTATCATTTACCTACTCGAGGACGAGCAGGAACTAAGCTTGGGGATGCTTGATACGTCTCCGGCGTATCTATATTTTTTGATTGTTCCATGCTATTATATTATCTGTTTTGGATGTTTAATGGGCTTTATTATACACTTTTATATTATTGTTGGAACTAACCTATTAACCGAAGGCCCAGTGCAAATTGTTTTTTTGCCTATTTCAGTGTTTCGCAGAAAAGGAATATCAAACGGAATCCAAACGGAATGAAACCTTCCGAAGAATGATTTTTGGAACAAACGTGATCCAGAGGACTTGGAGTGGACGTCAAGAAGAAGCGAGGAGGCCACGAGGCAGGGAGGCGTGCCTTCCCCCTGGGCGCGCCCCCCCTCGTGGGCCCCTTGCAGCTCCACCGACCTACTTCTTCCTCCTATATATACCCATATACCCCGAAAACATCCAGGAGCACCACAAAACCCTATTTCCACTGCCGCAACCTTCTGTACACATGAGATCCCATCTTGGGGCCTTTTCCGGCGCTCCGCCGGAGGGGGGATCGATCATGGAGGGATTCTACATCAACACCATAGCCTCTCCGATGATGTGTGAGTAGTTTACCACAGAACTAAGGGTCCATAGTTATTATCTAGATGGCTTCTTCTCTCTCTTTGGATCTCAATACAAAGTTATCCTCGATTCTCTTGGAGATCTATTCGATGTAACTCTTTTTGCGGTGTATTTGTCGAGATCCGATGAATTGTGGGTTTATGATCAAGAATATCTATGAACAATATTTGAATATCCTCTGAATTCTTTTATGTATGATTTGTTATCTTTGCAAGTCTCTTCGAATTATTAGTTTGGTTGGGCCTACAAGATTGATCTTTCTTGCAATGGGAGCAGTGCTTAGCTTTGGGTTCAATCTTGCGTTGATCGATCCCAGTGACAGAAAGGGAAACGACACGTATTGTATTGTTGCCATCGAGGATAAAAAGATGGGGTTTATATCATATTGCTTGAGTTTATCCCTCTACATCATGTCATCTTGCCTAATGCGGTACTATGTTCTTATGAACTTAATACTCTAGATGCATGCTAGATAGCGGTCGATGTGTGGAGTAATAGTAGTAGATGCAGAATCGTTTCGGTCTATTTGTCGCGGACGTGATGCCTATATACATGATCATTCCTAGATATTCTCATAACTATGCACTTTTCTATCAATTGCTCGACAGTAATTTGTTCACCCACCGTAATACTTATGTTATCTTGAGAGAAGCCACTAGTGAAACCTATGGCCCCCGGGTCTATTCTCCATCATATAAGTTCCAATCTATTTTACTTTGCAATATTTACTTTCAATCTTTATCATAAAAATACCAAAAATATTTATCTTATTATCTCTATCAGATCTCACAATTGCAAGTGGCCGTGAAGGGATTGACAACCCCTTTATCATGTTGGTTTGCAAGGTACTTATTTGTTTGTGTAGGTACGAGGCGATTTGTGTGTATCCTCCTACTGGATTGATACCTTGGTTCTCAAAAACTGAGGGAAATACTTACACTACTTTGCTGCATCACCCTTTCCTCTTCAAGGGAAAAACCAATGCAAGCTCAAGAGGTAGCAGCAGCCCAGCCGGGCAGGCCTCTGGCCGTCGGCCCCGTCCCGAGCTCGCCAGCGATCCCCGTCCTAGGCTCCCTCCCTCTCCAGTGCTGCTTGTGCTCCACCGACTCCTCAGGCGTGTTCATGGTGGTCAACTGGTGTGAGTCGGTGCCGTTGGAGCGGCTAGACCGGCCTTGCCTCGCCGGAATCGCCAACTCCGACGAGCCCCGCCCGCTGCCGCCGCTGGGGAGCTCGGTTTGACCCCGTCCGGTCACCTCTTGCTACGCTACGGGTACGGGCAGGTGCGTCTCAACCTCCTCTCAATTCCTATCCCTTTGGATCGGGCCAAGGAGCCCTCCTCGCCGGCGTGCGCTCCAGCGGAGCCTCGCCGTGCTCTGTCTCTCTCCCCTCCCCCTCCGACCTAACCAGCGGAGCCCACTGTCAGCCACTTAGACCGCGCCCGAAGCGGTATGAGTGGTGGCGCCCAGGTGTTTTACGCCTTCGACGTCACCCCCCTGGATTTTCTTTTTAATTCAAATATAGTTTAAATTTGACCAGAACTTTGACCAGCTCTAACTCTTATTCTACAAGTCCAAATGAGTTGATTCTTTTTGCATTCTGTTCTTACTGGAAAACTCTAGCGGCACACCCAAGATGGGAATTTTCCTTGCTGCCTAGAATTTCTGGTGATTTTCAGAAGTGTTCTTGATATTTTCTTTTTGTCATTTGAATTATTTTTAGAAGGTGAAGCTTGTCTTGAAGGCATCCAAGAGGAGTGTGAAGCTCCTCTGCACTAAGGCAAGCCACGACAACATTATTATGGTGTCTTTTCAATATTCATGATTTTCTACTTGAATATATATATATATATATATATATATATATATATATATATATATATATATATATTATTCATTGCATATAGTATTAAAATCAATTATGCTTGTGTTATTTAGTTTGTCATGGTCAAAGGGCTTAGTTAACAGAAGTGAATGCTTGAACTAGTGAAGAATAGATGGAGTAGTTGATCTAAGTAACTTTGACATGACTATTGTGATATGATTATCGGTCTTATTTTGCTATATTCTTGCAAAGAGAAGTTTTAGTTGATTAATGCCAACCAAAGCGATGAGTTTAAATAACAAGTAATAAAGGACCAGAAATGTTGAAAGTAAGTTTGTGCAAGAAGAACTTGGAAGAAAGTTTATCTGTTGTGATTTGTGATGCATGATATATGGTTGCATAAGCATGGCATATTCTTAACTCGAGCATTTTTATTTCAAGTTAAACTTGATGGTAATTGAACTTGAACATAAAAGTTGGTCGGGTCATGGTGCCACTGAATCGGGCTGACGAGTGCAACCACACTTGCCTTTGTGGGGAGGCCGGTAGTCGTCCGTTGTCATGCCTTTTGTCGGTGCCTCCAAAGAGGGAAGGTTATGGGCGTGCGTTACCCTGGCCTGGTAAGCAGCCATAACCTTGTGAACCTTTTGTTGTTATGGTACTGTGTCCCTGTTTGGGACTGTTTGTTTGCCACGATGGTGGTAGTTTTGCCTTTGGTAGGCTGGGTCACCCAGGACTAATCCCAGTGGGGAGTTGGTCGGAGTGGCCGTAAGAGTGTCATGGCAATGGGAGAGTTCTATCAGAATGCCATTGGTCCACCCGGATGGGAGGGTGAGGCCACGGATTCCGTGGTGTGGGTAAAGTGCGCTACCTCTGCAGAGTGTATTAATCTATCGATAGCCGCGCCCGAGGATAAGGGCCCAATTCGTAAGTAAGTCACACTATGGACCAACTATTATTAAGAAAACTTGCACACTAATCAACTTGCATTGCACTGGTTAGATGATGATGAAGTCAGTGAGGCTGACTGTTTTGGTTTTATTTGTGATCCGAGAGCGATCACGGTTTGGTTACGAGGTAACCAGTTAGACCAAGTATGGTTTTGTTCGTGCTTTGTCATGAGCACTGTTCGGTTGCGAGGCAACCGGTTGGTAAGGGAGTCCGTGTGACTCGATGCACAAGTTTGGTTTCACTTCATGAGTAGCATGTTGTTGTTTGCATTTAACTTGATTAAATGTCATGATGTTGTTTGTCATTATGGTTCTGTTTGCTGTGAGCTTGCAAGTACATTCAATGCACTGACCTAGCATGTTATGCTAGATTTCAGGAAAGCCTAACTGGATCGGAGAGCTGCCGTGTCTAGCCCGTGTCCACATTGATGTCCCTGTGCTATGGAGTCCCGCTACGTCGTTGTTCCGCTGTCGTGTAGATGCCGTGTTCGAGGCCCCTTTATGTCTACTAAATAATGTGCATATTGTTCAGCTGCACGGAGTGTGCCGCTTGGCCTCGCAACTTGTTGCAATGTCACTCTATGCTTCCACTAGTTTCAATAAAGCGGTGATTTCTGTACCAAGATGTTGTGTGTTGCCAGAAGACATGATCTTTGGGTTGGCAACATAGGGTAAACCGGTCGCTCTGAGCCGGGGTGCCACTATTTCTTTCCCTGACTGCACACAGGGTCTGCACCTGGCTCTGTACATAGGGTTACATGCCTTGCCGGCAAGGCTAGTACAAAATGGGGGTTGTTGGGGCTCCCTGCAACCGCGCCTTAGGGGTAAAACTTGCGAAGTGTTCGATATTCCAGGAATTGCTCACCAGAATGCCATCTTCGGTCTCCAGGCTGACCGCCCCGGGCCTGGTAACTCGTATTACCCAATAAGGGCCTTCCCACTTTGGCGTCAACTTGTTTGAATTCTTGGCGGATTGGATTCACCAAAGAACAAGGTCGCCTTCCTCAAGGCTTCGGGCCTGAACCTTGCGGCTATGGTAGCGGCGCAAGGACTGCTGGTA
Source organism: Aegilops longissima (assembly GCA_021605205.1). Lineage (NCBI taxonomy): Eukaryota > Viridiplantae > Streptophyta > Magnoliopsida > Poales > Poaceae > Aegilops > Aegilops longissima. Next base: position 541,778,368 of record CM038681.1, on the reverse strand, counting down.
GCGAGCGGCTCGCACATCAGCCTGAAGACGATCTTCCTCAAGGAGCGTCGCATCATCTTGGCGCAACTGCTCTTGCTCAAGCTCATCATAAGCGAGCACTCGAGGTGACCCGTATATGAGTTCCGTGGGGAGAACTACTTCTGCCTCAGATACTGTGTGTCGGTGTCAAAACCGCGGATCTCGGTAGGGGGTCCCGAATCTATGCGCCTAGGCGGATGGTAACAGGAGACAAAGGACACGATGTTTTACCTGTGTTCGGGCCCTCTTGATGGAGGTAAAACCCACGCCCTGCTTGATTGATATTGATATTGTGGATGTTTACAAGAGTGGATCTACCACGAGATCAAGGAGGCTAAACCCTAGAAGCTAGCCTATGGTATGATTGTAAGGGTTGTTGATGTTGTTCTGTCCTACGGACTAGAGCCATACAGTTTATATAGACACCGGAGAGGGCTAGGGTTACACAGAGTCGGTTACAATGGTAGGAGATCTACATATCCGTATCGCCAAGCTTGCCTTCCACGCCAAGGAAAGTCCCATCCGGACACGGGGCGAAGTCTTCAATCTTCTATCTTCATAGTCTTGGAGTCCGGTCGATGCTGATAGTCCGGTGATGATAGTCCGGCCGATGATGGTAGTCCGCTATCCGGACACCCCTAATCCGGACTCCTCAAGAGCCTGAACCAGGCTTCAATGACGATAAGTCCGGTGCGATATTGCTTGGCATTGCAAGGCGGGTTCCTCTTCCGAATGATAGAAGGTTGTGAACACCAGATAGTGTCCGCTCGCAAAATAAATTCCACATTCCACCAGAGAGAATAATAATATATACACAAGTTCAATCTGTCGACGCTTTTTGTGGCATGACGTCACACCACTACCAAGCCATTACTTGAATCGCTTTTTACTTTACCACCTCAGCAGATTTAGCGAAGCGGTTTCCTTGGCACGCCTTGTCGAAGCAGAGATCGTGTTTCCCTTAATCCGGGATTCTCATCAATACGGACGTGGGTAACCCAACCGCGCCATTGATGGTGACGCTTGGGAGATAAGCGAGTTTTACCAGCCGCTGGGGACGCGAGACTTCGCCCGCCCATATAAGGGATAAGGATTCACCTTCTCACCCACGCCTTCTTCCTCCTTTGCTTATCCATCTTCGCAAGACTCGAGCTCCAAATACCAAGTTTGCGATCTCGTCTCAACCTTCTCCGACCATGTCCGGAGCGGGAGGTAAATGGTTGGCCTCCACCGCTAAGGAGGAGCACATCGCTAAACTGCGCGGCGCCGATACCTCTCCGGCGACATCACAGACCGGCTGCCCGACGAGGGGCAGCTCATCCCCACCCCAAGCCCCATGAGAGGGTCGCTTTTCTTCCCCACTTCCTCCGCTGGACTGGGCTTTCCACTTCACCCCTTTGTTCGGGGCTCATGTTCTACTACGGCCTGGATTTCCATGATCCGCGCCAACTTCATCCTCAACAACTCGGCGCTTATCGTCGGTGCGAGGCCTTCCTCTGCATCCAGCCCCACTTCGCTTAGGCTCAAGACCTTCAATGTCAAGTGAAGGTAGTGAAGGGCACTCTGCCGGAGTGCGGAGGCGCCATGTTGGGCAAGATGCCCAATGTCCTTTGGTTCAAGGGGCCTTCGTGGAATCCGCCAGGGGTGGCAATCGGGTGGTTCTATATCACCGAGCCGCGTGACCCTACATGAGCGGGCGGCCCCGAAGTTCAGATCTGGTATCCCCACGCAGCTCACCTCCCGGAAAGAGAAGGGCTTGCTTGTGGGGTAGTTCGAGGAGCCGACGGACTCCAAGCCTATATCCGAAGCTGGTGAAGAAGCTCAGCTGGTTAACGTGGTCCAAGTCATGCTCGTCCGCCGGATTCTCCCATGCCAAGAGCGGCATTCAATCTGTGGAGTTCGATCCGAACAGCACCAGCGCCTGAGCAAGCTCTTCGACACGACGCACGAAGGCGCTGGAGGGTGCTGTTCAAGGGCGCCGGTTTCGCATCCGCCGATCAAGATCGCGGATTTCGCTTGCAGCGCCAAGCCAACGAGGTAAGTGATTCTACCCTTTACGGGACACTTGCTTTTCATAGTTTGACTCTATGCGGTTTTAATTTCCCTTTTCCTTTGACAGATCTGGATGAGGAAGGCGGAACAGATTATCTGTCCGGCCCTATGCCAAAAATCCAAGAGACGCCTGCCCAGAGGGGTTGCTGGTTCCGCACCGCACGTGGTGCCGGAGAAGAAGGCCAAGAAGGAGGCCACGGGTGCTCGAAGAGTGCCCGCCAGGTGTCCGACGACTCGGGCGGACTCCTCCCGAAAATGAGGAGGAGAAGAGGACTCTCTCCGCAGGAGGAGAGAGGAAGAGGAAGGCTTCCACTGTGGGAGGCCAAGGCCCAAGAGGGAAGGACTATTCCCCGGACAGCTCCGCCAACATCAACGCTGGCGAGGAAGAATGGCCTTCAAGGGCCAGCCTCCGCGAGATCGTAATTATCCAGATTCCTTAATGATTTATAATTTCTTTTTCGCGCCACATAGTGTCATTCTCGATGCCGCATGCTGCCTGTAGTCCGCCGGTGATGATCTCCCCGCTTCATCAAGCGGGTCGTTGGTTCCGCCGGATGTAGACTCCATCCCGACCGCCTCCACCCTCGCGACACCGAGGACGCCGAGGTGGGATCCCAAGAAGGGACCCATCGGGAGGCTCCGAGGCGCCGCAAGGCGCCCTCCCGGACTTTTGCGCCGACTCCAAATCGAACCCGCAGTGGTTCCGGAGTCCGCCGGGCGCCCTTCGAACGAAGGCAAGACCGTGACGCCGCGGCTTCCGGCCCAACCGAGGCGCCAGTAATTTGTTGAGGCGCTGCAGAGCGCTTTATCGAGGAAGAACACCGCACTATTATGAGTGCGGTGATTCGTAAGGTGCAGCTCGCCAAGAGCGGGCTGACCGGCTCGCAGTAGCCTTCTATCGTGCTTTGAGGTAAGAAGTTAAAATATGCAATGTAAGACCGCATAGACAGTAGCCTCGATGCTCGTTTCGTGTTCGGGAAGAAAAGCCGGACCGAGGATCTGGAAAAAAAGATATACGCAGGGTTACTAAAAATTATGTCAATATGGGTTGCAAGGCTGCTTGCCTTTGACCTCTGCCGCACTAATCATGGAGGTCGGTGCTTTGAAGCAGAGCTCGAGCGGTCCGAGCAAGAGCTCGGCCGCGCCAGAAGCAGCTCAGGACAAAGAAAGTGAGTAACACCACTTTGAACTTGTACCTTACAGAAAAGGATTTAGGTTGCAACAAAAATAACAAGGATAACATGGTACTGCAGGGCCACGAATGAGGTGGCGACTGAAGGAGGCCGTGTCCACGGCCGAACACAATGCGCCACGGAACGGGCAGAGCGAGAAAAGCAAGAGGCGCGGAGGCGGTGGTTCAGCAAGAGCTCCGTGCTCTCATGGAAAAGCATGAGAGTTTGGAGCGTGACTCAAAGACTCGAGAGTCCGAGCTTGCCTCGGCTCTCAAAGTGCCAAACTGCCAAGGCCGATGCCCATAAGTCCCTTCAGAGATTGAGTTGATGAGGAAGATAGCGGCGGTAAGGCATTTTTCATGCAAAGCAAGCATGTGAATGTAAATTACGTGTTACTTACCCAATTCGGAGCTCTGAGGCGTTTGCAGATCTGCCTCAGCAGCGTGTCCGATGCCGCCAGATTCTACCGAGCCGAGGAGGGAGCTCAACGGAGAAGGTCTTCGTCTCAAGATGTCGAGGCCGCCATCCGGTGCTCTCTAGCGGCCACCAAGCAGCTGGTCGAGCTTCACAAGGTGGCCGAGCAGGCCATGAAGGGCCTCATAGTCCGGCTGTGGCCTCGAGAGGCCATGCCTGGAGCTACTTCGCCTCGCGCGATGGCTGGTGGATGCGTGCCCTCGGGTGGAGGTTATCAAGCGCCCTACCGTATTGAAGGTGTTCATGGGCCCTTGCCCGCGCAAAGGTGCATTGGGGCAAGCTGGATGCGGAGAAGCTAATCATCGACGCGCCACCAGCGGGCAAGGGATATCGACGCCCAAATGTACTATAAGACTGTCCTCAAGGGTGCCCGCAAGATTGCGATGAGTGCCCCTGTGGATGTAATTATTGAGTAAATTCGCAATGTGTTATCCTGTGCGCTGAAAACTTTGTTCATATGCGCTAAGCAACGCTTGTTAATTTAAAATATTACCTTCTGTGCGGCCATTTATTAAATCTGAGAGATGGCAAGTCGTCGGCTTCAGCCCCCATGCCACGAAAGTGCTGGGGTGTTGGGATAAACTTGAGCACTCTTGTTCCCATTTTTGGGTCCATCTAGGGAGGCGCTCAACACAACGAACAATGCAACCGGACTTATAGTGCTTGAACACTCTCACTTAGCCATAGAATTCTATAATTTTAAATTTCGGCGAAGCCCCTAGTATTCGGAGGACCGAATTGGGGCGCTATCCACGCCTTCGCTCGGACATTATCCGAACTTCGTCAAGCGGCGAGGTCTTTAAGGACCCGAAGGACCTCTCGAACAGCGACCAGTCTCTCGCCTTATCATGACAGTCAGTTTTAGCTTTCCATCGAGGCGTTAACCTGCTCAACCGGGCGCAATCGCAGTGGTTCTCCCAGTGCTACCTTAGCCGATAGAACGGAACGTAAGGTGCCGAACATGGGAGCCGGGCAAACCCAACTATTGACCCAAGACATGATTCGAGCCGATTCATATAATTCTATAAGTTCGGGTGCCGACTTGTGAAAGTGTTCGGACTTTATCACACCATAATGCGGAGAACATAAGCCCTCGGTATTTGGCCGTACTAAAATGTACGGGTGCAACATGTCGTAAATGAACATATATATATAAGGTAATGCAATTATGGGCAAAAGTGCCGAGTGTTCGGCACGGCCTTTGTCCTTTCCCTGGCTGTTGCATCATGAGTTCGGCAGGTTCGCCGCCGGACAGAGTTCTCAGATAAAAAAGAGAGAAATAAAAGAAAAAGAGCGACACACTTGGGAGCCCCCGTGTGGTCGAACCGCACTGGTCTGTTGTGGTAGTGCCTTTCCCCTATGCCCATGGTATCTCCAGTATGAATTATGTACGCGGAGAGTTTGTCTTACAATTATGCGAGGGTTGGGGTCGAGGCCGCATTGCTACGCGTGCTCGGAACGTGCTGTGGTCTTGGTTGATGTTGCTCCGGCGCTGCTTTGGCGTGTCCGGTCGCTTAACGGCCGGACTCGAAAATTGCCTTAAAAGGCTGCTCAGATTTCCGCCGTGAGAGCATTGTATGTTCCTCCGCTCGAGGGAGCGCCCGTGTTTCCATTGACCGTGATGACTCCATGAGGGCCTCGCATCTTGAGCTTAAGGTATGCATAATGCGGCACGCGCTGAATTTTGCGAACGCGTTCGTCCGAAAGCAGGCGTGATAGCCGCCATGAACAGGACTATGTCAAGATTAACTCCTCGCTCGGAAGTTATCCGGGATCCAAGACCACTTCCAGTAATCGAGCCTCGTATAATTGGCCTCGACACCTGGTATGACGCCTTTGAAGGTTGTCTTTGTAGGTTTAATCCTTGAAGGGTCTATGCCCATCTTGCGCGACCGTATCCCGATAAAGCAGGTTCAGTTACTCCCGCCGCCCATCGGGACTCTCGTGAGGTGAAATCCATCGACGATTGGGTCTAAAACCAATGCGCGAATCTGCCATGGCGGATATGGTCGGATGGTCTCTTCGATCAAACTGATCGGGCAAGAGGACCATGGGTTGAATTTTGGGGCGATCGCTCCATCGCAGATACGCCCTTTAGTGCACGCTCAGCTCCCTCTTGGGAATATGCGCTATGATATCATGTTTACCGTCCAACTTGAGGGGGAATCCTTTGTCCTCTCGTTGTTCGGCGGCCGGTCTCTTCCTCGTCATCGCTGTGTAGCCCCTTGTCACTGTTTTCAGCGATTAATTTGCTGCTCGCTTGAATACCCAACAATCTCTCGCTGGTGTGGTTAGCTGGCTTTTCGGGGTTCCATGTATTTGACCGGAGCGGTCGAGTATTCGGTCAAAATTGGACGGGCCCGAGTGGTTCTTTGAATGGCTTCTTCCGCTGACCGGTTTGAGCCTCGAATCCGGCGCTGATCGCCGATCCTCATTGCTGCCGCCAGCACGCGGCGTTTGTTTTGTTTCGACGCAACCTGCCATTGCGGTCCTTGGTATCCGGACTGCCAGCGCTTTTGCTGAGGTTGTTGCTGCGAGCCAGCCAGCTATCCTCTCCCGCAGAAGCGGGTCATGAGTGATGTGAGGGCTGCCATGGATTTCGCTTCTCCGTCCTAGGTGCCGGGCCAGCCACTCGTCACGGATGTTATTGAAGGCAGCGAGTGCCTCCGCATCCGGACAATCGATGATTTGATTTTTCTTTGTTAAGAACCGTGTCCGAATTGCTCGCCGATTCGTCGGCTGCTGGATTATGTGGCTTAGGTCATCTGTGGTCCGGTGGTCGCACATACGCGTCTCGGAAGTTGTCGAGGAATGCGGCTTCAGTGTCTTCCCAAAGATCCAATTGACTCTGCGGGCAGGCTATTAAGCCAATGCCGAGCTGGTCCTTTAAGCTTGAGCTGGAGATATTTGATGGCGTGAAGATTGCCGCCCGGGCCATATGTATATGGAGGAGATAATCCTCAATCCAAACCGCGGGGTCTGTTGTGCCATCGTAGGATTCGATATTAACGGGTTTAAACCCTTTAGGGATTTGATGATCCATTACTTCGTCAGTGAAGCATAGCGGTGTGCGGCGCCTCTGTATTGAGCAATATCGCGACGTAGCTCGAGAGAGCGTTGTCTGCAGTGTTCGGCCCGGCCGGAGTAGTTGTATCCGGCGCGACGGTATTCGTCGTGGGTCTTGGGGCGCCCACGTGATCCATAGATAGATCTGGATTGTCTTGCCTTGTCCTCCAATATATATCGAAGTCCGCGCTCCCCCGTGGCTTCATGCTTTTTGAACGATGCCGGGTACGGTTTTGGTGGAGGGCTTGCACGCTCTCTCGTCCGCGCCACGAGGTGGTCGGTCTGCCGACAGCGCTGGTGATGCAGGTTTGTACGCTTCCTCCTCTAATCGGGGAGCAACTTTGCTTTTGGGTAATTTTGAGGGGCGCTCGAGTTCATACTCTTCGCCGCGAGGGCCTCGGTCCATCTATCGCCAAGAGGTCTTGATCAGCTTGAAGCTGTTGCTGCTTTTTCTTTAGGCTGTTTGCCGTGGCCATTAGCCTGCGCTCAAACGCTCTTGTTCGATGGGATCCTCAGCACGACGACTGGCTGTCGCCGAGGCTTGCCTCGCCTCCGGAGGGAGGTAAGTAATTGTCATCCTCGACCTTCGCCCTGCCGCCTCTCGTGAGGGCTTGCTTCGCCTCCTCCTGCGCTGGATCGTCTTTGGAGGGAGTTGTCTTCGCACTTTCTCGGGTCTTATTATCTCCGTGCCGGAATCTCCATTCTTGCCGTGGCGGATTTAGAGCGGCGCCGCCGACGCCGGGCGCTTGGGCTGTTTCTTTAAGGAATCGGCCTCCGCTGCTTCCTCGCCGCCCCCATCTTTTGGGGTGTCTACCATGTATATGTCGATGTAGGTGGTCTTCCAAAGGTCCTGTAGGCACCGGTTCTTGGTAGTCTCCGCATCGCCGCCCATACCGCCGATGTCTTCGGAGTCGAGTCGAGCACGCCGTTAAATCGCCGACGGTGGCTACGGGCGGGTGGTGGGTGGGCTCAATTTCTTCGTCGTCCGCGATCTCAACCATCCTGGCCGTAGTTCGCCAGGCTCTCCGGATAGCGAGATATGCTTCAGTGAATTTATGATATCGCCAAGGGCGAAGTGCTGAAAGATGTCCGCAGCGGTGAATTCCATGATCGGCGCCAATCGGATTCGATTAAGGGGCGCAGGAGGTTCGGAGTCCGCAGGAGTCCGCACTCGAGTCATGAGCTTTATGCGGACAAGGTAAGTGTTCGCCCATCGCCAGAGAAGTTGCAGCTCCCGAGGCAGTGTCCAGCCATCCGTCCTCGATCCGAGCGATCGGCTCCGGACTATGGGTCGGAGCGGATTCGTGTGCGGCCTCCAAGGTGATGTCCGGCGGCAGAGTTAGGTCATGCCCATCGTGACAACGCGGCACGCACGGCTGTGGCTCAGATCCATCGAAGATCAGGGCTCCGCGGATATCGGCCGTGAAGTTTAGGCTTCCAAACCTGACCTGACGGCCAGGGGCGTAGCTTTCGATCTGCTCCAGATGGCCAAGTGAGTTGGCCCGCAGTGCGAAGCCTCCGAATACGAAGATCTGTCCGGGAAGAAAAGTCTCACCCAGGACTCCGTCGTTGTTGATTGAAGAGGCGATCAAGCCTATCGGTGATGACACAGAGGAACTCTCAATGAAAGCACCAATGTCGGTGTCAAACCGCGGATCTCGGTAGGGGGTCCCGAATCTATGCGCCTAGGCGGATGGTAACAGGACACAAGGGACACGATGTTTTACCTGTGTTCGGCCCTCTTGATGGAGGTAAAACCCACGCCCCGCTTGATTGATATTGATATTGTGGATGTTTACAAGAGTGGATCTACCACGAGATCAAGGAGGCTAAACCCTAGAAGCTAGCCTATGGTATGATTGTAAGGGTTGTTGATGTTGTTCTGTCCTACGGACTAGAGCCATCCGGTTTATATAGACACCGGAGAGGGCTAGGGTTACACAGAGTTGGTTACAAAGGTAGGAGATCTACATATCCGTATCGCGAAGCTTGCCTTCCACGCCAAGGAAAGTCCCATCCGGACACGGGGCGAAGTCTTCAATCTTCTATCTTCATAGTCTTGGAGTCCGGTCGATGATGATAGTCCGGCTGATGATGGTAGTCCGGCTATCCGGACACCCCCTAATCCGGGACTCCCTCACCAGGGTAAAGGGTGTCTTGCCAGTGGCTCGATTTCATGTCGTCCTAATTAACCAAAGAACCGTTGACAACTCATCAATCCAATGCCTTCCGCACTTGTGTAGCTTGTCAAAAGTTCTGTCTTGAGGCCTCGCAGCACTTCTGCATTCGCCCTCTCAGCCTGGCCGTTACTTCTGGGATAAGCAACAAAATTAAAACAGACCTTGCCGCCGAGGTCTTGAATGTACTACATGAAGGTGCGGCTCATGAACTGCGTGCCGTTGTCGGTGATGACTATTCGGCACGCCACAACGGCAGACTGGTCCCTTGAATAACTTGATGGCTAATTGTGATGTCACCTTTCTCACTGGTTCCACCTCCGGCCACTTCGTGAACTTGTCGATCACGACGTACAAGTACTCAAAGCCCATTACGACACGGGGAAAGGGGCCCAATATGTCGAGCCCTCAGACCAAAAATGGCCAGGAAAGAGGGATTGTTTGAAGGGCTTGGGCTGGCTGGTGAAGCTTCTTTGAATGGAACTGGCACGCTTCACACTTGGTTACTAGTGCAGCTGCATCCTGGAGAGCGGTGGGCCAGAAGAAACCTTGTCGGAACGCTTTGACGGCAAGGGCTCTTGACCCTATGTGGGAGCCACACATGCCTCCATGTATCTCTGCCAAGAGCTCCAGTTCGTCCTCCCAAGGAATGCACTTCAATTTCACGACGTTCAGTTTCCTTCTGTATAGGGCATCATCCACAAATTGGTACATGCTGGACCGACGGGCTACTTTCTCTTCTTCTTTCTGTTCCTCAGGGAGTTCCCCTTTTTGGAGGAAATGGATGGTGCGCTGCGCCCATGCCAAAGACCGGGGCTCGACAGCAAGGACTAAAGGCTCATCTATGGCCACAGGGGCAGCTGCCTCTACAGTCAGGGATTGAGGCCCTGCCGGAAGTTGCTGCTCCCCGACAACGTCCTTGTCGGCGGCCCCTGGGAGCTCAGCCGGAAAGTACTTGCCAGGGCCTGCCTTCCCTCGTTTGTTCTGTCTTGCTGATGGCTCAACGGATAGCTGGGCTAATTGAAGGACAAAGGTACCTGGTTCCATAGGCAACTTCAAGGCAGCGCGCTTTGACAGGTTGTCGGCAATGTTGTTCTCTACTCGGGGAACATGCTCTGCTTGTAGACCGTCAAAACGCTCCTCCAACTTCCTCACCTCATCCACATAGGCCTCCATCAACGGGCTCTGGTAATCCTTTTTAACTTGCTTGACGACGAGCTGCGAATCACCTCTGATGATGAGCTTCCTGATTCAGAGGTCTGCCGCGATCCTGAGATCGGCAAGCAATCCCTCGTACTTCGTCGTGTTGTTCGTTGATTTTTCTCGGGGAAAGTGCATCTGGACTACGTACTTGAGGTGGTCTCCGATGGGTGTGATGAGTATCACGCCGGCACCGGCACCTTGCAATGAGAAGGCTCCATCAAAGTACATAATCCAATCATGGCTCGTCCCCTTGCCGGGAAGGGTGGTCTCTTGAATCTCTTCGTCGGGCGTCGATGTCCATTCTGCTATGAACTCTGCCAAGGCTCGGCTCTTGATTGTCGAGGTTCTTTCAAACTTGAGGCCAAAGCTCGACAGCCCAATGCCCATTCCACAATCCTCCCAGACGCATCCGGGTTGTGCAAGATTGGTTGCAAAGGGAGGCGGGTGACGACGGAGATCTCGTGCGCTTGGAAATAGTGACACAGCTTTCTCGAGGCCATAAGGAGGCTGAATAGTAGCTTCTGCATACCAGAATATCTTGATCTAGCCCCTTCAAGAGGGATTTGACAAAATAAACTGGGTGCTGCACCACCTTCTTCTTTTGTTCCACTTCGCCCATCTGTGCAGACTCTGTCTTGCCGGGGGTTCTGCCTTGCCGGCGTCAGGCCCTGCTGGGGAGGACTCCGGCCCATCATCCGACGGCTCCGCTGCTACTGCTGCTTCTTCCTCAAGTTCCCTCTGTGCTAATAGTGCGGCACTGACCACTTGATTCGTCGCTGCTAGATATAGCAGCAACGGCTCCTGTGGCTTAGGTGCGACTAGTATTGGCGTGGATGAAAGGTACCTCTTCAAATCTTGCAGCGCTGCCTCTGCCTCCGGAGTCCATTTCATTAGACCCGCCTTTTTCAAAACTTTGAAAAAGGGGAGGGCGCTCTCAGCAGATTTGGAGATGAACCTACTCAGGGCAGCAACGCAGCCGGCGAGCCTACGGAATTCTTTGACCCATTTTGGTGCCTCAATCTGCTCAATTGCTTTGATCTTGTCGGGATTTTCTTCGATTCCGCGTTGAGACACAAAGAACCCAAGAAGTTTGCCAGATGGGACACCGAACACGCACTTCTCTGGGTTGAGCTTGAGGTTGATCTTGCGTAGATTTGCAATGTTTCTTCTAGATCTTGCACGAGTGTGGCCATGTTCCACATGGGGTGATGAACCTGGTCTTTTCTTCGTCTTCCTTCATCATGAAGATCTTGTGGTATTCTGAATAGGCGTCGAGGAATGACAGCAGGTAACACCCGGCAGTGGAGTCCACAATCTGGTCGATGCATGGCAGAGGGAAAGGATCCTTTGGACAGGCTGTATTGATATATGTGTAATCAATATACAGCCTCCACTTCCCATTTGCCTTACGCACTACCACAGGATTGGCCAACCACGTGGGGTGGAGCACTCCTCTGACCAAGCCTGCCGCCTCCAACTTCCTGATCTCCTCGATGATGAACTCTTGCCGCTCCAAAGCTTGCTTCCTGGGACAAACAGCAAGATGGTGCTCAATCACCTCCCTGGGAACGCCGGGGATGTCGGATGCTTGCCATGCAAACACGTCGACATTCGCCCGCAGGAAGGCGATGAGCGCGCTTTCCTATTTGCTTTCAAGGGTAGAGCTTATAGTAAAAGCCCCGCCCGTGTCGTCCACCCTGACGGGCACCTTCTTGGTCTCTGGTGGGGCTGCCTTGGATTTCTTGCTCTTGCCGGTAGAGCTCTCTAGCACATCCTCAATGAGAGCGCAACACTCTGAAGAGGCGTGCTAGTCAGAGTGGGTGCAGGAGGTCTTGCCGGAAGAGGTCTCACCGGAAGGGGCCTTGCCGGCAGAGGCAGAGGTCTTGCCGGTCTTCTTCCCTCCCGGGGCTTCAGCGGCAGGAGCAAGTGCCTTGGCGGCAGTTGCTGCAACTGCCTCCCGGTAGAGTTGGTCGATGCAGATGAGTGCATCTTTCTTGTCAGAGGGGACGGTGATGATGCTCAGTGGCCCGGGCATCTTCAACGTGTGGTAGGCGTAATGGGACTGTCGGGTGGTAGGTGTGACATATGCCAACGGGTGGCTTATCATTGTGGGAGCCAATAAGACATCGTCGGTGCCTGATAAGGCGAAGACATGCACGCCGGCGAATCTTACCCAGCTTCGGGGCTGTCCGGGGAGATAATACCTCATCGCTGCTCTGGGTCTCTCGCGATGATCACTAAGTTAACAAGTAGCTACAAGAGGATCCTTGAGCTGTTTGGCGAGAGGAAGAAGGAGGGCAAGGCTAGCTCTCCTCTTCCCTCTATGTGGTGTCTAAAACTCTAAGAGATCAACCCTTTGCATCGGTGCCCTGGGGGGTTTATATAGGCCTACCCCCAGGGGTACAATGGTAATCCGGCTGGGCGCGAGCCCTAGCCGTCAGTGTGTATGTTCGCTGGCTTCTCCGCCGGCTGCTGGGGCCCGCCGACTGGTGGGTCCCGCCAGTTGTCGGCTTCCTAGTCGACAAGCAGGTCCCACCGCTCGGGGGCCTTGTCGAGGGCTGGTTACTTTTGCCTCACTCGTGATGACGAGGGCCTTGTCGAGGTAAGCATGGCTACAGTGCAACCGCCTGGCGCGCGTTCACTGTAGCCTTGCCTCGTCTTGTCTCCTTAATGGGGCGCCTCCTTTGAGGGAGGGGGCAAGCCGGCCGTTGGCAGCCGGCCATATCTCAGGCCGACTGGGGGAGGCCAGGCCGCCTGGGCGCCTCTCGATCAAGGGGCCCGGGCCGCTGGGCCAGATCGACAACACTGTCGTGGGTGACATCATGGTCAATGTGGCAACAAAGGTCGCGGTCGGATGGTGATGGCCGCCCCAGACGGGCGTGACTGTGGCCTCAAGGCTCTGGGATTCGGGTGTGGTAGGCTTCACTGTAGCCACGCCCCGTCTCATCACCGTTATGTGGGTGTAGAGTTTGAGGGTACGATCTTGGCCGCCTGTTGGGGGCCGGGTTCTTGGAGTCGGCCTTCTCGTGGCCGGCTTCTTGAGTCGGCCCTCTTGTGGCTTTCCTCTGTGGGTTTAGGGCCGGCCGCCTCCCAGTAGCCGGCTTGAGAGATAGCCGGCCAAGGAAAGGCGGCCCCACGCCTTGGATGCTTGAAGGCCCGATCGGCCTGTAATTTTTCCGAAGAGCCGGGGGAGCCGGCTAGGCTACCCGTGGTCATTTACTCCGACAATAGTCCCCGAAGCTGGTTGGGCTTCAAGGCTGAAGAGAGGACGAGAAGCCCAATCAGCTTCCTATCCTGAAGGGCCGGCAGCTAGGAGCCGACTTCGATTGGGTGCGCCATCTTTAGGAGGCTCTGCAGCTTGAAGGCAGGAACCAGGTGGCACGCGAGCCGGGCTGCGCGCTGACCGCTTGCCGCCTGCGCGCCACATGGCACCCGTCAGTGGGACGGGCTGCCCGCCCACGCGACAGGGACGCCGCCGCAGACCGGGCCCGCCACTCCTGTGCCTCTGCCCAAGTGTGGATCTTCAGGTCGAACGGACTGCTCACCTTCTGCGGCAGTTTCAGACGCTTTAGGGCGCGATAATCGCGGGACGTGGGGGAGTGGGCGCAGTTAATCCCATGCCCCCCACGCCTTGCCTCCTCGGCTTCGCTGCGCGAGGCTATAAGTAGGGGGGAGGGGGAGCGGCAGACACTCGCACGCTCGCCCTCGCTCCACCATTTCTTCTTCTTCTTCCTGCTCTCCGCCGCCGCAGCGTCTCGCCGCCGCGCCGTCCTTTCGCCAATCTTCTTGGCTCGCCGCAGCTCCGTCGCAGGTGAGTCGCGTCTCTTCCGCCGCCGCGCCTTTCCCGTCGCTTCCCCATCCTCATGGCGCTGTCCAGCTCCTGGGACGGCTCCAACGTCCATGAGGACCATGTCGACTTCCTCCGCAAGACGCGGCGGTTGCCGGGCAAGGATTACGTGTGGGCCCGCCTCACGCCGGAGACGGAGATCTCGCCGGCGCTGGAGGAGGACGAGCGGGTAATCTTCCGCTTGCACTGCATGCGCGGCGTCGGCCTGCCGGCGATCGGATTCTTCCGCGCCTTCCTCGAGTTTTATCATCTCCAGCCGCATCACCTCACCCCAAACACGGTGATACTGCTGTCCGCCTTCGTCACTCTGTGCGAAGGCTTTCTTGGCGTCCTCCCCACCCTCGAACTCTGGGGGGAATTCTTCCAGTGCAAGCTTGGCACCGTCACCGCGGGGGTGCCCGCCCCATGCGGTGCCTTCATCGCCATGCGGAGGTCGAGCGACAACAACCCGTTTCCGCCCATCCCGCTGATCCAGTCGGTGAAGCTCTGGCAGAAATCCTACTTCTACGTGAAGAACGTCGCTCCGCAAGGCGACTTCGTCAATCTGCCGGCTTACGTAGCCGGCCCGCCGGCTGGGAGGCAGCCTTCATGGTCCTATCGAGCCAAGACGCTGTCTGCGGCTGGGGCTGTTGTCGTCGCCCGGCTCCGGGTGATGGTCCAGTCGGAAGGCCTGGCCGGGGCCGACCTGGTGGCCGCCTTCATGGAGCGCCGGGTGCTCCCGCTCCAAGGCCGACCGCACATGATCTGCCAGATAAGCGGCCGTTTCGACCCAAGTCGGCTGAGCACCAAGGAGATGCCTCATGATGAGGTAGCTTACATGGTGAACTACATCTCCAACTGCAAGCTCACCGAGGAATGGCAGTATGGCAAGGAGCCGTACTCTCGCGCCAATCCTCCGCCTACGGTAAGTTTCCCTTCTTTTCTTCTTCTCTTGTTTCCGGGTTCGTAATGGTCGGCTTTTGATCAGTCGGCTTATTTTTTGCAGAGCCCCCTTCTTCGTCCGGCGGCCGGAGCCGCGGGGGTGGAGTGCCAGTTCATGCTCGATCGCGCGACGGACGACTTTGACGACCCAGACTTGGGGGCGGCTGCCCTAGACGACGACGTCGTAGGGGGAGGCCGTGGCAGGCGGTGGCGAGGCAGGCGGCGCCGAGCTCGGAGCCGGCTTCGGGGACTGGCCGGATGACGACGAGGCCGAAGTTATTCCGCGCCGTCAGCCGGCGTCCGATCATCAAGGCGCGGGCCCATCTGCCTGCCGGCTGCTCGTGGTGGCGCGCAGAAATGCCGGGCCGTGCCGACCCTTTTTGGCGGTCGGCCGAAGAAGCCCAGGGGTTCTGCGGCGGCGACCAAGCGGGAAGAGCCGGCCGCGAAGGCGGCCCGCTCCCGCAAGGTGGTGAAGCAGCCGCAGGCGGTTTCGGCGTAAGTGTTGAATATCTCACGCTTTTCTTTTTTTTCTTCGATTGATATTCTTCTAAGCCTTCCTCTTGACTCGTCAAGCAGGGCCCCGCTCTCTCTCGAGCGGGTCCCTGCCGCCTCCATAGTTGGAGTGGTGGGAGGGTCTGCGAGCTCCCGCCGCATGGATCCCCGCGCCGATCTCCTGGAGGCGACGGAGCGGAACACGCGGGAGGCGCGGGAGGAGCGGGAGGCGGAGGAGCGTAGGGCCGCCCAGGAGGCGAGGGAAAAGCCGGCGGAGGCGCAAGCCGACGCATCGGCCAAGGCCCAGGCGGAGGCAGCGGCCACGGAGAAGGCGGCGGAGGCTACGCGTAACCAGCCTCCGTAGCTCATCATCCCTCTTTGCACCGCGGCCCCCGACATCCCGGTGCCCCCACCGGAGGAAACCGGCCGCAATCGGCCAGCGACGGAGAGGCAGGAGGGTGACGTAGTCGTCCTGGAGGGGGAGGCGGCACCGTCATCGCCGACTGGAACGGGCCAAGGCGGCCGGCATGATATGCCGCCCGAGCAGCCGGCGGGAGGTGAGCCGGCTGTGGGGGCGGATCTTAGGTCTGCTGCCGCCCTGCCGGGCTGCGAGGGAGGCGATTTCAGCACCGGAGCCGCAGAAGCCGCGGCACCAGCTCGCCACCAGTGGTCTCAGAGGCGCCAGCGCCAACTCGTCTGAGTGGACACCCGGTGGCGGGACGGCCGAGCTGAACGTGGCGGCGCAGGAGGTCCGGAGCCGGCCGTGCCTGTGCCGCTTCGCTGAAGCGGTACACTCAAGAGTTCCTCACGACCCGGACGGTCATTCGGGTGAGTCCTCCCGCTTTTCGTTGATTGCTTCTTGATTTCTTCCGTGGGGGCGCGTCAGCGCACCCACTGGGTGTAGTCCCCGAGTCCCGAGCCGGCTGCTGAGCAGGCAGCTTGGAACTTCTTAGTAAACTTCGATTGTGGTCTTGTTCTTATTCGCACCTCCGTCCTATTTGCAGGAATATCACAATCTCTGCGCGGCTGCTTTCAACTCCCAGGCCTAGGAGATTGAAACGCCCTCGATGCGGCTATATCTCCCACGTGTCGAGGCACGACTTAGAGGCATAACCGCATTGAAAGCAATGTCGCAAGTGAGGTAATCTTCACACAACCCATGTAATACATAAGGGAAAAGATACATAGTTGGCTTACAATCGCCACTTCACACAATACATGGGTAAAACATTACATCATACAGATACAATCAAGGTCCGACTACGGAACCAAAATAAAAGAAGACTACCCCAAATGCTACACAGATCCCCGATCGTCCCAACTGGCTCCACTATCGATCAACTCAAACGAAACCACACAAAGAACAAGATCTTCATCGAGCTCCTCCTTGAGCTCAGTGCATCACCGCACGGTTTCATCGGCACCGCAAACTGGTTTTGAAGTATCTGTGAGTCACGGGGACTCAGCAATCTCACACCCGCGAGATCAAGACTATTTAAGCTTAAAGGTAGGACAGGGTAGTGAGGTGGAGCTGCAGCAAGCGTCTAGCATATCTGGTGACTAACATACGCAAAGAGAGCGAGAAGAGGAGGCAAATCACGGTCGAACAACTATGATCAAGAAGTGATCCTGAAACTACTTACGTCAAACATAACTCCAACACCGTGTTCACTTCCCGAACTCCGCCGAGAAGAGACCATCACGGTTACACACGCGTTGGTGTATTTTAATTAAGATCAACTTCGGTTTTCTACAACCGACATTAACAAATTCCCATCTGCCACATAACCGCTGGCACGGCTTTCGAAAGTTCAAACCCTGCAGGGTGTCCCAACTTAGCCCATGATAAGCTCTCGCGATCAACGAAGGATATTCCTTCTCCCGGAAGACCCGATCAGTCTCGAATCCCGCCACAAGACATTTCGACAGCAATAAAACAAGACCAGCAAAGCCGCCCAATGTGCCGACAAATCCTGATAGGAGCTGCACATATCTCGGTCTCGTGGCACACTCGGATGAGCAGTCCGCATAACTAAAACCAGACCTCAAGTTGTTTTGAGGGGCGCTGACAGCGCTTTAGTTCGGGCCAAGACTCAAGGAGCACCGTCCGGGGGCTAAATAAAGATGACCCTCTGCCCGGAAACCCAAGGGAAAAAGGGCATAGGTGAGGCAAATGGTAAAACCAATGTTGGGCCTTGCTGGAAAAGTCTTATTCAAAGCGAACTGTCAAGGGGTCCCATAAATCACCCGACCGCGTTAGGGACGCAAAAATCCGGGAACATAATACCGATATGACGGAAACTAGGGCGGCAAGAGTGGAACAAAACACCTGCATAAGGCCGAGCCTTCCACCCTTTACCAAGTGTATAGATGCATTAATTAAATAAGATATATTGTGATAACCCAACAAGTAAACATGTTCCAACAAGGAACAACATCTCCATGTTCCAACAAGGAACAAACTTCATCTTCACCGCAACTAACAACGCTATAAGAAGGGCTGAGCAAAGCGGTAACATAGCCAAACAACGGTTTGCTAGGAAAGGATGGTTAGGGCTTGACATGGCAATATGGGAAGGCATGATAAGCAAGTGATAGGCATCGTAGCATAGGCATAGCAAAAGAGCGAGCAACTAGCAAGCAAAGATAGAAGTGATTTCGAGGGTATGGTCATCTTGCCTGAAATCCGCAAGGAAGAAGATCAAGTCCATGAAGAAGACAAACGGACGAAGTCGAATGAATCCTCACAACTCCGAACGAAACCGGCTAACGAGAGAAGCAAACCGAAAGAAGCAAACAACATAGTAAACAACCATCACATAAACATGGCATGATGCACAATCAAGTATGATGCATGTCCGTTTAAATAGCATGGCATGGCAATATGCACAAACAACACTACAAGTTAGTGGAGCTCAATATGCAACGGTTGCATATTGACAAAACACCACAACACTTATTTAGTTCTCTCCTAATAGGTACTCAACAATATTAAATGTTATTTAGCATGGCAAGAGGTGAAGCATAAGTAAACTAACTATTTAGGCAAGTTTAAATGAGGCCGGAAACAACCACAACAATTCCGGAAAAATCCTCATATGCATATTTCGAATTTGGTGCTGATCTGACCTAAAGCATATTTTAGAGTTGTTAAACAGCAAAATAAAGTGTACCATGTTAAACTAGGCATTTTCTACCCCATTTACATATATACTTTATTTAAATCCGAGTTACGGTTATTTAGTTATGAAATAAATCATTTTAGCATGGCATTTAAGCAAATTAATGCAACCAACAATATTAAACATTTAAATGTTGTTATCATGATGCGGATGACATGTGCAAGTTTTATGCAATTTTTAATAAAAGTTGACAAGAGCATGTTACGAGGCATTATGTCGTCGTGGCGGAAACGAAAAAGGGTGCCACGGCAACGACAACGGAAATGGTGCCACGGCAACATTCCGGTTCCGACAGCTCATCGAGATGTCGGTGCAAAAGAAAGCGTGAGCGGTCATGCGAGGATGGTGGGTGCTCCCGACACGGGTTCCCACGGAACGGTGGCATGGCAAAAGAGGGCATCGCAAGGATGATTCGATCACGGTCGGTCATCTCGGGTTATACCTTCGGATCGCTCAAACGGGACGGTTCGCGTTCGAGAGGGAAGTAGACGCTCGCGATGATTGTCGAGGGAAGTAGGGTACACGCTCGAGAGGAACTCGCGATCTTGGCGACGGTAGTGGTACACACGCCATCGGGTACGGTCGGATCCGAGAGGTACTTGGCTAAAAGCATGTCAACGGTAGTTGTACTCATTTTCAGAGATGAACTTGACGAATCGCGGCGGTAGTCGAACTTGGCGCTCGTGGTACACGTTCTTTATCGTAGATGTTCGAGTCGGCGATAGCGGTACTTGAAGAATCCCGAAACGGACTTGGCGTCTTCGCGCGTAGGGGTACTTGGCAGCTCCGTGTAGTCGAACTTGACGATCCGAGGGGGTACTTGACGGGTCCGGTCTTGACGATTCAGGTTTCTGTAGTGCCCTGGTACTTGACGCTTGGGAAAGATTCCAGGGTTGCATGCGTCCACGGCTTCACAGCGCAGACGCAAAGATGCAGCGACTTGGCGCGGTTCCGGTGGTCGAACACGGCAGGGCAGCTCGGCCACGCTGGGTGGTTTCTCAAGCCGCCACGGGCGGCGGGTGGCGATGGGTCACCGGAGATGGCCTGGAGGTTCAGGCCGAATCGAGGGAGGAGGAGGCACGGGCGCCGACGCCTGTGGTGGCGCTATGGCTGCACGAGGGAGGCGCGGGTCGCGAGGATCCGAGGCGGCGGGTCGATCTCGGCCGGATCGGGTCAAAACGAGGCGTGGCGGCGCCCGGTGCTCGAGGAGGCCGACGAGGGGCGCGAGCGAAGATGGGTCAAGGCCGGGCGAGAGGGTGCAGCGCACCAGGGCGACGAGGAGGAGGTCGCGGGGACGGGAGGAGAAGCTAGGCGCGGCGAGCTACGGCCGGCCGGTGAGGAAGTGGAACCGCAAGGCGGCGGGTGCGAGGCGGTGGCGCGGGAACGGGTGGCGCCGGTGGAGGGAGGACGAGGAGGAGGCCGCAGGAGAGGGAGATGGGGGCCTGGCGCCGGGGCGCTCGAGAAGGGGGGCGCCATGGAGGAGGAGAGGAAGGGGCCGGGCCAGCGGGCGCCATGAGAGGCGAGAGGGAGATGGGGATCGAGAGGTTCGCGAGAGGGGGATCGAGGGGATCGGGCAGGGGGTTCGGGCGAAGCGGCGCAGTGGGGCGACGAGGGAGAGATGGGATCGAGCAGAGCTCTCCCTTGCGGCTAGGGTTAGAGGGCAGGGGCGGCTGGGCCTTGGGCCGGCTGGGCTGGTGGAATGGGCCGGCTTAGAGAGGCCGGTGGAGAGGAAATGGCCAGAGGCCTGGCTGGGCTGGCTCTCTCTCCTCTCTTAAAACAGAGAAAAAGAAAGGAAAGGGAAGAAAAGAAAAAGATTAGAGAAAGAGTTTGGTTCGGGATTATTTTCCGAGCTCAAAAAATGAGCTTGATCCAGAAAATAAAAGAGGCATGATTGAGAGATTTAAATTCAAACTTATTTGAATTTAATTCAAATGGTTTGAACTAGAACAAGGTTTTAGAAGTGTCCAAAAATGTTGAGATTTTTGGTGGATCTCCGAAAAAAGAGGTAAGAATTGATGGCAAAGTTTGGGGACCAAACTTGAAGCAGAAAAAGGAACGAAATTATTTTGCAAGTGTGTTATGATCAATTCCAAATAAATGGAATATTTTAATATAGCTCCCTAATATTGGGAGGATATGTTATAAAGAGAAAACACCATGTGAATTCCTCGATTTAAATGGACCAAGATCCATACGATTTATTTAGTTGAGTTTAAAAAAAATTAATGATATGATGGCATGATGAGATGATGCAAAGCAAGAGATGACATGATGAATGCACAAACAAAACAAATCACATGGCAAAACTCGAAACCCCGAAGGCAATCAAGCTCCGGTCTTGGGGCGTCACAACACTCCACCACTACGAGAGGATCTCGTCCCGAGATCTAGGATGGCATTGGAGAAAAGCGAAAGAGGAAGAGGTAAAACAAAGTTGCTTCTTCGACAAACGAGTGAAACCAAAGAACCTTGAGAGGTTGAACAAAATGAAAGAAAGAAAACAACGAAGATGAACAAGGTTGAAAACACTCTATTAGAAAAGAGGAACAAGGGACACGACGAAAACCAAGAGGTTTAGTGATAAGATAGATACTGAAACCACTCCGGTTAAAACAATATAGAGAAGAAATAAGAATGATATAATTTGGGCAGCACTCCGACTGAAAGAAGAAGGAAAACTTGATAAGATGAAAAGAACTTGAAGAGAAGACACAACACTCCGGTTAAATGGATAATGCAAGAAAAAGAACATGATCTTGGCAAAACGAGACGATGGGTCGAAGAGAGCAACATCACAATGCCTTCAAAACGAAAGAATAGAATCTAGATTGTTGGGATAAAGGGATGGAGAAGAAAATGACAACTTCTACCACAAATGAATTTGAATGAAGCATCCTTACAAACAAGGATAGAACGGAGTTGTTTGAAAAAAAAAACAACAACGGTAAGGATAAGCTTGTAGTGGGCTTATGAATACATCTCAAAATTATGAGGTGAAATTCTGCCACTAACGAAAACAAATGCTTGCTTGAGATCAACGAAGAGATGAAAACTGCTTTCGCCGAGAGGATAGTTAAAAACTTGGATCATTGATAAGCACCACAATATCAACATTCCTTAGGGAAGGCTTTAGGTGAAATATAGCCCAAGACAACTCCAATGAAGAGATTGATGGATTTAAAATACCTCATTCTTGACAACATGTGAAACATGAAACACGAACTCAAATTGTCGAGAATGACATAACACCACCTCAAATGATAAGGAGAACGAATTGCACTTCGAAATGCAAGAAGAAGGATACTTGAACTCCTCAAAACAAAACATGTGTTGAGCACCATGCTTATTTTAGAGTATAGCTTGACGGATCATAACTCCGAGAAAAATCTTGATGAACAATTGAAGAATGAAAAGAATCCTTGAGGAAGCACCATGTAGAGCCTCCATGAAGAACTCCGGTAATAAAAGGATGATAAAAAGAAAGAGAACTTGAAAACACAAGGTGAATCCTTGCAATGATACGATGAAGCTTTGAAATGATATAGCCG
Organism: Aegilops longissima; assembly: GCA_021605205.1. Classification (NCBI taxonomy): domain Eukaryota; kingdom Viridiplantae; phylum Streptophyta; class Magnoliopsida; order Poales; family Poaceae; genus Aegilops; species Aegilops longissima. The sequence goes on along the minus strand of CM038681.1, from coordinate 541,756,216 downwards.
AGAAAACTTGGAACTCCGGAAAGAAAAATGAATAAATGAAATAGAGAATTTTGACGATCCTCCGGAATAAGGAATTGAATTTACTCAATGGAACAAGAATAAGAATTACATTATGCTCATCCTTCACCAATTGAATTGATGACAAGCAATGGATTTGGCATACTACTTATACTCGTAGAAAGGATTGAAAAGAGATATAGCGCAACCTTGGGAAGGTATTCAACGAACCACCGGTAGGATTTGGGAAGAACGAATGAATTGACACGATAAAGAAGGAAGTGAAATCTTGAACGAACCACCGTAAGAATTGAGAATGAACGTAGCAAAGGCACAATTCACCAGGAAGAATTGGAAAACGAATAAAGATATTTGAGGGGATTTAGATACAAGTGAGCGAATATATGATGAGCTGATTGGAGAATACTTGAATGATGCACCGGTAAGATTTGGAGAACAAGAGCTGAACGCTGGAATGGATAATTCTGAGATGATGGGCTCCGAAGAATCAAACTGAAAAGACTCCTGAAACGCTCCGGGTGGGTTAAAAGAATTCTCACAATCCAAACAATTATGAGGATGGCACGAAGCTAGAACCATGAATCTTGAAGAGAAAGGAGCGAGATTAAAGAGAAACTCTTCTTCGGTCTTCAAAATTCGAGAATGACGACGAGAAACATCACCATGAATTGTTGAGGCACTCCGGAATGAAAATTAGAAAGGTTGAACCAACAATGAAAATAATTTTGAAGATCTTGGAGAAAAACATTTGACTGATGATGATTCATCCTTACATCAAACTTTGCAAAGAATTTGAGAATAACTCCGAAAAAATTAGAAGAGTTAGGTAAGATCCTAGGAAAAGACCTGTGGGTTAGGGCCCACTCAAAAGAACCACCGTTGAACAATTGTTTGAAATAGATATTGCACCGGTAGAATTAAATGGCTTGAATGAGATAGCATCCTCGAAAGAACTTGAGTGAATTGAGAATGGAAACTAGAATCTTCTGAGATATCTTCAGCACTCCGGAACAATTGAATAGCGAGAAGTGAAAGACTATGACGTGCACCGGTATGGGAAAACATTGTGAAAATAGGAAAAGGGATAAGATCAACACCGAAATCTTGAACTAAATCCATCGGAGAAGAAAATTAGAAAGGAACAATGATAAGGTTAAAGCTTCCTTAGCGTCTTCATGAGAAATCACCGGATAAAACATTAAAGGGAAAGAATGAAGAAACTTCACTCAATAAAATGGATACTTGATTAAGAAATCTGAGTCCTTGAAGAAAAGGGTGGAGGGCGGAAAACAAAGGCAACTTAGGTCGGATGAAACGAACACCGTTGAGAAAAAGCTTAGAATTGATCTTGCGAATGTTGGAATGATCGGATCCACTTGAAGAGAAGCACGCCGGTTGAGAAAAGAATTGACATGACAAGCTCAGTGATCAAGAAGGATTAGTATTCACATAGCAATATGAGAACACCATTTAGGAAGGTATGGAATCAACACTTGACATTGAAGCAACTTGAATACCACAAAACGGAACAAAAACAAAGGATTTGGCTTGCAGAATAAGCCGGAACAAACACACGATAGAGATTTACCCAATCCCATATCATGCATCTGTCGGAAAGATATTCTAGGAGCTACTTGAATTCCCACCTATAAACTCCCGAAACTTTCTGGTTATGCAATCTGGTGTTGGGGATACAGGGGACACAAAATATATCACCCAAACTAACAATACCTAGATCCAAATTGTATCCATCCGTCAACACATAACCAAGAAACCTTCGGAAATCGTGTACCTCGACCTTCGAAAAACATCCGTTATACAAGTCATGGCAATACTCCCGCACTCGCCTCAGTACTGGGCTATCGGGGTTATCTCACCAACAACTGCACAAAAGAGATTTCGATGTCGGTAAAACTGTGTATTCCAGAATCGCAACGATAAAATTGTGACGACAACACCGGAGCTCAACTCCCGGACACCGCCACAACCCCTAAATGTCGAGGCACCAAGAACAATGTTCTCGCCACAAAACCATCGAACGATTCCAAGATACCGCGTGATCCTAAAAAAAATTTAGTGAAATTTGAGGAGAGAAAAGTCAAAACTCTACGTCAGATACCTCACCAGAGCGATTTAAGGACCGAGGAGTAAAAAGAATCCTACTCCGATATATATAATCCTAAGACTCAAAACATTTTCCGTTCTAGACTCAACAACGCCAAGAAACAATCGAGTAGGGGTCTCCTAAGTCGGGAAGGCTCGATTACCAACTTGTAACGCCTCGATGCGGCTATATCTCCCACGTGTCAAGCACGACTTAGAGGCATAACCGCATTGAAAGCAATGTCGCAAGTGAGGTAATCTTCACACAACCCATGTAATACATAAGGAAAAGATACATAGTTGGCTTACAATCGCCACTTCACACAATACATGGGTAAAACATTACATCATACAGATACAATCAAGGTCCGACTACGGAACCAAAATAAAAGAAGACTACCCCAAATGCTACATGATCCCCGATCGTCCCAACTGGCTCCACTATCGATCAACTCAAACGAAACCACACAAAGAACAAGATCTTCATCGAGCTCCTCCTTGAGCTCGGTGCATCACCTGCACGGTTTCATCGGCACCGCAAACTGGTTTTGAAGTATCTGTGAGTCACGGGGACTCAGCAATCTCACACCCGCGAGATCAAGACTATTTAAGCTTAAAGGTAGGACAGGGTAGTGAGGTGGAGCTGCAGCAAGCGTCTAGCATATCTGGTGACTAACATACGCAAAGAGAGCGAGAAGAGGAGGCAAAGCACGGTCGAACAACTATGATCAAGAAGTGATCCTGAAACTACTTACGTCAAACATAACTCCAACATCGTGTTCACTTCCCGAACTCCGCCGAGAAGAGACCATCACGATTACACACGCGGTTGGTGTATTTTAATTAAGATCAACTTCGGTTTTCTACAACCGACATTAACAAATTCCCATCTGCCACATAACCGCTGGCACGGCTTTGAAAGTTCAAACCCCGCAGGGTGTCCCAACTTAGCCCATGATAAGCTCTTGCGATCAACGAAGGATATTCTTCTCCCGGAAGACCCGATCACTCGGAATCCCGCTACAAGACATTTCGACAGAATAAAACAAGACCAGCAAAGCCGCCCGAATGTGCCGACAAATCCGATAGGAGCTGCACATATCTCGGTCTCGTGGAACACTCGGATGAGCAGTCCGCATAACTAAAACCAGACCTCAAGTTGTTTTGAGGGGCGCTGCGACAGCGCTTAGTTCGGGCCAACACTCAAGGAGCACTGGTCCGGGGCTAAATAAAGATGACCTCGGCTCCTAAACCCAAGGGAAAAAGGGCATAGGTGAGGCAAATGGTAAAACCAATGTTGGGCCTTGCTGGAAAAGTCTTATTCAAAGCGAACTGTCAAGGGGTCCCATAAATCACCCGACCGTTAGGGACGCAAAATCCGGGAACATAATACCGATATGACGGAAACTAGGGCGGCAAGAGTGGAACAAAACACTGTGCATAAGGCCGAGCCTTCCACCCTTTACCAAGTGTATAGATGCATTAATTAAATAAGATATATTGTGATAACCCAACAAGTAAACATGTTCCAACAAGGAACAACATCTCCATGTTCCAACAAGGAACAAACTTCATCTTCACCTGCAACTAACAACGCTATAAGAAGGGCTGAGCAAAGCGGTAACATAGCCAAACAACGGTTTGCTAGGAAAGGATGGTTAGGGGCTTGACATGGCAATATGGGAAGGCATGATAAGCAAGTGATAGGCATCGTAGCATAGGCATAGCAAAAGAGCGAGCAACTAGCAAGCAAAGATAGAAGTGATTTCGAGGGTATGGTCATCTTGCCTGAAATCCCGCAAGGAAGAAGATCAAGTCCATGAAGAAGACAAACGGACGAAGTCGAATGAATCCTCACAACTCCGGAACGAAAACCGAAGCTAACGAGAGAAGCAAACCGGAAAGAAGCAAACAACATAGTAAACAACCATCACATAAACATGGCATGATGCACAATCAAGTATGATGCATGTCCGGTTTAAATAGCATGGCATGGCAATATGCACAAACAACACTACAAGTTAAGTGGAGCTCAATATGCAACGGTTACATATTGACAAAACACCACAACACTTATTTAGTTCTCTCCCGAATAGGTACTCAACAATATTAAATGTTATTTAGCATGGCAAGAGGTGAAGCATAAGTAAACTAACTATTTAGGCAAGTTTAAATGAGGCCGGAAACAACCACAACAATTCCGGAAAAATCCTCATATGCATATTTCGAATTTGGTGCTGATCTGACCTAAAGCATATTTTAGAGTTGTTAAACAGCAAAATAAAGTGTACCATGTTAAACTAGGCATTTTTCTACCCCATTTACATATATACTTTATTTAAACCGAAGTTACGGTTATTTAGTTATGAAATAAATCATTTTAGCATGGCATTTAAGCAAATTAATGCAACCAACAATATTAAACATTTAAATGTTGTTATCATGATGCGGATGACATGTGCAAGTTTTATGCAATTTTTAATAAAAGTTGACAAGAGCATGTTACGAGGCATTATGTCGTCGTGGCGGAAACGAAAAAGGGTGCCACGGCAACGACAACGGAAATGGTGCCACGGCAACATTCCGGTTCCGACAGCTCATCGAGATGTCGGTGCAAAAGAAAGCGTGAGCGTGTCATGCGAGGATGGTGGGGTGCTCCCGATTACCGGGTTCCCACGGAACGGTGGCATGGCAAAAGAGGGGCATCGCAAGGATGATTCGATCACGGTCGGTCATCTCGGGTTATACCTTCGGATCGTTCAAACGGGACGGTTCACGTTTCGTAGAGGGAAGTAGACGTTCTCGCGATGATTGTCGAGGGAAGTAGGGGTACACGTTCGGAGAGGAACTCGCGATCTTGGCGACGGAGTGGTACACACGCCATCGGGGTGCGGTCGGATCCGAGAGGTACTTGGCGAAAAGCATGTCAACGGTAGTTGTACTCATTTTCGAGATGAACTTGACGAACCGCGCGGTAGTCGAACTTGGCGCCGTGGTACACGCTCTTTATCGAGATGTTCGAGTCGGCGATAGCGGTACTTGAAGAATCCCGAACGGACTTGGCGCCTTCGCGTAGGGGTACTTGGCAGCTCCGTAGTCGAACTTGACGATCCGAGGGGGTACTTGACGGGTCCGGTCTTGACGATTCAGGTTTCAGAGTGCCCGGTACTTGACGCTGGGAAAGATTCCAGGTTGCATGCGCCCACGGCTACACAGCGCAGACGCAAAGATGCAGCGATTTGGCGCGGTTCCGTGGTCGAACACGGCAGGGCAGCTCGGTCACGCTGGGTGGTTTCTCTCGGGTCGCTGACGGCGGCGGGTGGCGGCGGGTCACCGGAGATGGCCTCGAGGTTCAGGCCGAATCGAGGGAGGAGGAGGCACGGCGCCGACGCTCCTGTGGCGGCCATGGCTGCACGAGGGAGGCGCGGGGTCACGAGGATCCGAGGCGGCGGGGTCGATCTCGGCCGGATCGGGTCAAAACGAGGCGTGGCGGCGCCGGTGCTCGAGGAAGCCGACGAGGGGGCGCGAGCGAAGATGGGTCGCAAGGCGGGCGAGAGGGTGCAGCGCACTGTGGCGACGAGGAGGAGGTCGGGACGGGAGGAGAAGCTAGGCGCGGGCGAAGCTACGGCCGGGGTGAGGAAGTGGAACCGCAAGGCGGCGGGTGCGAGGCGGTGGCGCGGGAACGGGTGGCGCCGGTGGAGGGAGGACGAGGAGGAGGCCGCAGGAGAGGGAGATGGGGGCCTGGCGCCGGGGCGCTCGAGAAGGGGGGCGCCATGGAGGAGGAGAGGAAGGGGCCGGCTTGTGCGGGCGCCATGAGAGGCGAGAGGGAGATGGGGATCGAGAGGTTCGCGAGAGGGGGATCGAGGGGATCGGGCAGGGGGGTTCGGGCGAAGCGGCGCAGTGGGGCGACGAGGGAGAGATGGGATCGAGCAGAGCTCTCCCTTGCGGCTAGGGTTAGAGGGCAGGGGCGGCTGGGCCTTGGGCCGGCTGGGCTGGTGGAATGGGCCGGCTTAGAGAGGCCGGTGGAGAGGAAATGGCCAGAGGCCTGGCTGGGCTGGCTCTCTCTCCTCTCTTAAAACAGAGAAAAAGAAAGGAAAGGGAAGAAAAGAAAAAGATTAGAGAAAGAGTTTGGCCTGGGGATTATTTTCCCGAGCTCGCAAAAATGAGCTTGATCCAGGAAAATAAAAGAGGCATGATTGAGAGATTTAAATTCAAACTTATTTGAATTTAATTCAAATGGTTTGAACTAGAACAAGGTTTTAGAAGTGTCCAAAAATGTTGAGATTTTTGGTGGATCTCCGAAAAAAGAGGTAAGAATTGATGGCAAAGTTTGGGGACCAAACTTGAAGCAGAAAAAGGAACGAAATTATTTTGCAAGTGTGTTATGATCAATTCCAAATAAATGGAATATTTTTAATATAGCTCCCTAATATTGGGAGGATATGTTATAAAGAGAAAACACCATGTGAATTCCCTCGATTTAAATGGACCGAAGATCCATACGATTTATTTAGTTGAGTTTAAAAAAAATTAATGATATGATGGCATGATGAGATGATGCAAAGCAAGAGATGACATGATGAATGCACAAACAAAACAAATCACATGGCAAAACTCGGAAACCCTGGAAGGCAACTGAAGCTCCGGTCTTGGGGCGTCACAGAGATGAGCCAGAAGACCGCTGATCTGACTGAGAGCCGGAGTAAGTGCTTCATTTTTTATCTCACATGGGGGCGCGTCAGCGCACCCACTGGGTGTAGTCCCCGAGATTTGGGCCGATCACGAGCAGGCGGGTCGATCTTTCCGCATTTAATTCTTCCTTATTGCTTTTTTCTTCTTCTTCATATTTGCTGGGGCCAATGCCGACTTGAGGGAGCAGCTAGGCGGGGTCCAGACCGCCCTTCGCGCCAAGGAAGCCGAGTGCAACACCTTGGCCCAGGAACGTGACCGCCTGGCCAAGAAATTGGCCAGCCAGGAGGAGAGCCATAAGGCGGCCCTAAAGACGGCGCAGGACAGCGAGGCCGCCCTCAAAGCCGAATATGAGACCGAGGCGGCAGGCTGTGCTGAGGCGAAGCAAGCATTGAGTGAAGGCTACGGACGGGTTGAGGATTTGATCGATGGTAGGCCGCCTTCCTCTTCATCCCTTTGCTTGCCCTTTTGTCATCTGATTTGTCTTCTGACTTTGTGCTACTTCTTTCTTCTTTGTGCAGATCACTTTCCTGGTTACTCCGTTGCCGCCAGCCAGACCATTGAGGCCCATCGCGATGCACGACGGCAGGCAGGGGTCGAGATCGCGCCGGATGCCAGCCGGTCACTTGAGGAGCAGCTTCTGGCAATTCAAGCTCGTCTATAGCCGGCCCACCGCATGCTCCGCCGTCTTCAGCGTGCCGGGGCGCAGGTGATGTCCGCCCTCTGGCCCGGCGAGGCGGTTCCCCACAGCCCCAGTCGGACCGCCGACTGGCTGGATGTTGCAGTCGGCCGCTTCGAGGCCTGGAAGGCTTCTGCAACTCGGTCTGGCACCAGGCGAGCGGTGGAGTTCATCCGAGCCTGGTATCCTGGGCTGATCTTGGCCCAGCTAAGCACCTGGTGGCAGGAGGCCGATGAAGAGCTGGTGGCGGTGCGGCCGGCTATCATCCAGCGCACCTCGGCGATCGCCGATTACACCGACACCAGTGTCTTTGCCCCTGAGGTAAATGATGGCGGCGTCGCTCAGCCGGAGGAGTGGTTCCGGCTGAACCCGGCAGGAGGTGAAGACTCGGCGGAGGAGGTCGCTTCCAGCGACGATGGCGAAGAGGACAAGGGGGAGGATGGCGAAGATGCCGTGCCAGACGGCAAAGTGACCAGCCAGCCTCAGCCTGATTGTACCTCCATTAATGAGACACGCGCAAGCGCGCCGCCTGCCAGAGGTGATGATCATGCCGAGACTCGCCAGCCAGCGACTCCTCCAGCAGACCGCTGCCTCCACCAACCCGCCTGACTACTGCTGCTTCTTGGCCTGATCCGCCGCCTTTACTTTCCTGCTCATTACTCTTTGAACAACTTTTATTAAACTTGCGCAGTTCCACCCACTGGGGGTGTATTCAAACTATGTTGAATGCTGGCCTTTCGAAGGCCTTTTGTGTAAATATAATCATGCATGTGTTTGGCTTCCATTCATGTTTGCTTTTCATCCTTTTGGTTGTTTCCTTTGCCGCCTTCCCTTGGTCGCCGCCTTCCCAGCCGGACAGCTGCTCTGCAGTCTGTGGCTGGGGAAGAGCTTGGCCATTTTTGGAAGGCAAGTACTCGAGCTTTCTTAGATTGTAGCAAGGAGAGTGGGAAGCCGGCTAGCCGGCTGCTCTGACAGCCGGTCGGCGGGGTGGGAAGCCGGCTTGTGTTATATAAGTCCGTTAGTCCTTAGCCATTTTTCATGTGGGCATCCTTTCCTACCTTTGGCTCTTGCCAGCAGGACAGCCGATTCTTCGAGCTGCGGCTTTCGACAAGAGAGGGCTTGGGTGCCGGCACACTACTTGTCTGACTGCAGGTAGAACCTGAATATAACTCATATGGTAAGTCCCCGGCCGACTGGTCGAACCCGGTGCCGGACGAGAAAAATGAATGTAGTAACATAATCATAGGCATGATACTCATCATTCATAGATAAAAGAGGGTAGTCCCCGAGTGTTCCTCGGGGGGCCCGTTGTCTCATACTTAATACAAAAGGTAGCGTGGTACATACTGCATTTTAACTGTAAAATCTTCGGAGGAGATTGGCGTTCCATGGTCGTTCTGACTCCTTGCCAGAATCATCTCTCTTGCGTGCCTTCGGCTTCTGCCGTCGATCAGGTAGTAGGAGTCGTTGCCTAACGCTCTGCTGATGACGAAGGGGCCTTCCCAAGGGGCCGAGAGCTTGTGCTGGCCGGTTGTTCGCTGGATCAGCCGGAGCACAAGGTCCCCCTCTTGGAAGGATCTTGGCTTGACCTTCCAGCTGTGGTAGCGGCGCAAACCCTGCTGGTAGATGGCGGACCGGCTGAGGGCTAACAGCCGGCTTTCTTCCAGAGGTCGACGCTGTCTTCTCGTGCTTCCTTGGCCTCCGCCTCCGTGTACATGGTGACCCGAGGTGAGTCGAACTCAATGTCAGTTGGGATGACAGCCTCGGCACCATATACAAGGAAGAAAGGGGTGAAGCTGGTTGACTTGTTCGGGGTAGTGCGCAGACTCCAGAGGATGGCCGGCAGCTCGTCGAGCCAACAGCCGCCGAACGCCCAAAGGGCACGCACTCACCGGGCTTGATGTCGAGAGGATGAGGCCGCTTGCTCGCTCAACTTGGCCGCTTGATCTGCGGGTGGGCAACGGACGCTAAGTCCGGGCCGGATGCCCCGTGTCGCGCAGAAATGTGCCGCGTTCTTGGCAAAATTCGTTCCATTGTCGGTGATGATGCTGTGTGGTACGTCGTACCGGGTTGTTATATCTGCGATGACTGGCAGTCGGCCCATTCAGCTTCTTGATCGGCTTCGCTTCAATCCACTTGGTAAATTTGTCCACAGCGACGAGCAGATGTGTCATGCCGCCGCGCGCCGTCTTGAACGGGCCCACCATATCCAGTCCCCAGACGGAAAAAGGCCAAGTGAGGGGAATGGTCTTGAGTGCAGAAGCCGGCAGGTGTTGCTTGGAGCTAAAGACTTGGCACCCTTTACAGTATTTGACTAACTCCTTGGGCGTCATCCAAAGCAGTCGGCCAGAAGAATCCATGGCGGAAAGCTTTGGCGACGAGTGATCTTGAGGCCGTGTGGTGGCCACATTCGCCTTGGTGGATGTCCTTGAGGATTGCTATGCCCTTCTCTGGCTCGACGCAGCGTTGGAAGGCTCCACTGACGCTGCGCCTAACGAGCTCTCGGTTAACTATTGTGTATGCTCCGTCTCGGCGTTGGACTTGTCTTGCCGCGATCTCGTCAATCGGCAGCTCTTTGTTTACCTGGAAGTTGAGGATGGGCTGGGCCCATGATGGAGCTGTGACTTCTTCTATTTCCAACACGGCCATCGCGACCAGGGCGGTGGGCTGGGTGGTGAAGAGCTAGAGTCGCCACCGCTGTTGTGTCGATGCAGTCCCGGCCAATCGTCAGAGTCCCCGGCCGGTTCTCAAGTCCCGGCCGGTGCGACTATGGAATTCCCCGAGCCGCTCGTTGAAGTCCCCGGCCGCTTATCAAAGTCTCGAGCCGCCGCTTGGTTCCCTGCCGGATCGGACTGCGTCGGGGTCGGGCGGTACGAAGATGGAATCGGATTGTGGAGACGGCTTGATAGACGGCTTGAGGAGGCGCGGAGAGAGACGCCGTTGGTATAGCTTGTCGAGTGGAGCCTATTCGTGCTGTGGCATCTCGCTGTTTGTTGTCGCCCGTGGCACGTGGAGGAACTCGATCCTTCAAAATACCCACGATTTGTTGAACGAGGAAGCGTTAGCTCGCCATGTTTATGCCCTGGCGCCCCGGCCCAGATGATTGTTGGACTACTAAATCTGAGTCGCCATAGCATGTGATCCGCGGATGCCGAAGTTCTTGGCTAGCCGGAGTTCGTGTATGAGTGCCTCGCACTCGCCACATTGTTGAGGCGGCAAAATGAATTTGCAATGTGTATCTGAGCTTGTCGCCTTTGGGAGAGGTGAGGATGATGCCGCTCCCAAGCCGGTGCGCATCTTGGACCCATCGAAGTGCATCCGCCAATGAGTGGAGTCGGGGGCCGGCGGCAGGTACCGGGTCTCGGCCCAGTCGACAAGGATATCCCACCCCGCCGCCTGTCACGCCGCTGACCAGCAGGTGGAGGCGGCACCAGCCCTTCGCCTTTGGAGACTCGTGTGAGCCAGCTGGCATTCCGGTCGTGGTGGTTGGACGGTCGCGCGCCGCCAGGAACTTGCAAGGCATCAAGGGCTTGCTCAGAGGAGAAAGCCGGCTGCTGCCGCCTGCCGCCTTCTTCGCTTCTTGGCGCGGGCCACCGGTTGTTCATCATTCGATCGTGGCCACCGCCGATCGGTGGAAGGTGGCATAGGGCCCTTGCGCTTGTTATCGTAAAGACGGGCGTCGGCTGGAGTCCCCAGCCGGCATCTTGGGAGTCGGATTGAGCACCTTCCGGAGGTGTCACCCAGAGCTCGGTCTTCATTGAAGAGTCGGCCGTATGCATTTGTTCTGCTATGACCAGCAGCTCGCCGAGGGTAGTCGGCCTGCCGCAGAGGAGTTTAGGTTGAGGAGGGTGCCTTCTCGCACCCGGCGGTGAAGTACTCTATGGCTTGAACCTCGTGCACCCCCACACAGGAATTGCGGAGCTCGGCCCAACGCGTGAGGTAGTCGCGAGTTGATTCATTGGGCCCTTGAACACACAAGGAGAGCTGTCGGGCTTGGGAGCCCGCTTTTAGGTGCTGGTGAAGTTGCGGATGAAGGCTTCCGTGAAGTCCAGCCAGCTGTTGATGTTGTAAGGCTTGAGGCTGTTGAGCCAGGTACGCGCCGTGCCTTGGAGCATGAGGGGGACATACTTCACGGCAACGCTCCTGTTGCCATTTGCTATGCTGACTGCAGTGGAGTAGTCGATCAACCAGTCTTCCGGCTTTACGGAGCCGTTGAACTTGGGCGTGTCTCTTGGGAGCGAGAACCCTTTGGGAAAGGGCTCATCGCGGATGCGGGAGCCGAAGCAAGGCGGTCCGACATCATCTTCTTCTTCTAGCGCCAGGGATCGCGCTAGGCGGTCGATCCGATGGCGGGCGTTGCTTCGCCGATTTTTCATGGCGCGCCTAGTCGGGCCGAGGGTCGGATGCGTGACAGGCGGCGGGGTGGGATATCTCTCCCCACGAGGCGGAGGAGGAGGCGGGTTGCCTCGTCGCTCCACGGCTCGAGGGCGTCCTTCTGCATCACGCTCGATGGAGATTCCGGTCCGGCTGCGGCTAGCAGCCGACTCCTTTTCTTTCCTTGCGCGGGTATTGCCCGCGGTCGGCGCCCGCGGACGCCGCGCCGCGTTTCTCGGTGTGGGGAAGACTTCAGCCGGACGCCGCTTTACAGCCGCTCCGCGCCGCTGCCGATCACCGCCGGATGCTTCGTCATGTAGGGAGCTCGCCAGCCCCTAGTCCATTCAGCTCGCTTCACGGCTACCGGGCGGCGCGCGAGGTTTTTGAGGGCGGCATAGACTCGGGCGGTCTGCTCCCAAAGATGTCGGGCGATTGCTACGCCATGCTTCTTGATGACGCCGATTCGCCTCGCCCATCGTGGGCGGCGGTACAAAGGCGGGCGCGGTCGATTTCAGCCGGTGAGCCTCGTGAGGCGCCTCATGGAGGCTATCTTCGACCTCCGCGATGAGGGCGAGGCGGCGTGCCTCCGGTGCCTCGGCGTCGGCGTCGGCCGGAAGGGGGACGGACCAGTCGTGCAGCGCCGCTTGCAGGGCATCGTGGGCATTCTCACCAGAGGCGACGTCATAGCCGATGACCAGACTCGGTGATGGTGCTGCCACACCGCCGGCTCGAGGGAGCGGTCGTTGAAGATCACTACATTGGTGGGGAAGGCCGTTTACGCCGCGGTCGAGTCGACAAGCATCGGGTCGGTGGAGCCAACCGACTCCAAATCCACAGCAGGCTCGCTGGAGACGTGGAGTTGGTCGAGGAGGCTGACGAGGTGGCTCTCGGGGCAGCCCGTGCCCACGTCGGATGCGGGCTCGTCGGAGATGCGAGCCTCGCCAAGAAGATCTATGAGGCAGCTCGCCGCGCAGGCGTCGGCGATGCCTTGCAGCGCGTTGGGGCAAGCGCCATCGGGCGTGCCAGGCTAGCTACGCTCGCTGGGAAGAAAAGGGTTCCAGTCCAGAACAGGTCTCCGGACGACGGTGCACCTGGCCCCACGGTGGGCGCTAAATGTCGGGTGGTAGGTGCGACATATGCCAACGGGTGGCTTATCATTGTGGGAGCCAATAAGACATCACCGGTGCCTGGAAACGGGATAAAGCGAAGACATGCACGCCGGCGAATCTTACCCAGCCTGTGGCTCTCCGGGAGATAATACCCTCATCGCTGCTCATGGGGTCTCCGATGATCACTAAGTTAACAAGTAGCTACAAGAGGCTCCTTGAGCTGTTTGGAGAGGAAGAAGGAGGGCAAGGCTAGCTCTCCTCTTCCTCTATGTGGTGTCTAAAACTCTAAGAGATCAACCTTTGCATGGGTGCCCTGGGGGTTTATAGGCCTCATTTCTGGGTACAATGGTAACCGGCCGGGCGCGGGCCCTAGGCATCGATGTCTATGTTCGCCGGCTTCTCGCCGGCTCTGGGGCCCGCCGACCGGTGGGTCCCGCCACTGCCGCCTTCCTCGTCGACAAGCAGGTCCCACCGCCGGGGCCTTGTCGGGGCTGGTTACTGTTGCCTCACTTTTGATGACGAGGGCTTTGTCGAGGTAAGCATGGCTACAGTGCCGCCGCCTGGCGGGCGTTCACTATAGCCTTACCTCGTCTTGTCTCCTTAATGGGGCGCCTCCTTCCAGGGAGGGGGCAAGCCGGCCGCTGGGAGCCGACCACATCTCAGGCCGACTGGGGGACGCCAGGCCGCCTTCGGGCGTCTCTCTGACTAAAGGGGCCCGCCGCCTGCGGGTCGTACTGACAGCCTGTCATGGGTGACATCATGGTCAATGTGGCAAAAGTGCCGTGCCGGACTGGTGATGACCGCCCGTACGGCGCACTGTGGCCCTGCGTGCTCCGGGATTCGGGGGTGGCAGGCTTCACTTTAGCCACGCCCCGTCTCATCGCCGTTATGTGGATGCAGCGTTTGAGGGTACGATCTTGGCCTCCTGTTGGGGGTCGGGTTCTTGGAGTCGGCCTTCTCGTGGCCGGCTTCTTGGAGTCGGCCCTCTTGTGGCTTTCCTCCTATGGGTTTAGGGTCGGGCCGCCTGTTGGGTTCTACGGTAGGGTGCGTCGACTGCAAATTAAAAATTCCTACGCCGCAGAACATCCAGAACATGCTACGGAGATGGATCACAGTTCGTTACCACTAGACGCGCAGCGCGTGCAGCGGAAGAAGAGTTGGGGCAGCGCGTCCGCGCGGATCGCCTCCTCCTCGCTCGATCTTCCTCGAGCGCCGGCCGTCCGATCCCACGACGAAGTTCGCCGGAGCGGCGCAAGTGCACCGCTCTAACGGTATCCGCTGCGGCGGGAGGAACGCCGTCGGCGCGGACTGCTAGGTCCGATCACACACCGGGCGGCGAGTGGAGGTGGCTATTCGCAACACATGCAAACCCTAGTCGCAGCGCCAAGCGATCAACCGCCGAGTGTGCCGCACTCCACTTTATATAGGCGCCCGTCATGGCTCAACACTTGGGCCTCGTGACGGACCCTAAAGCCCAAAGTCTATTCACCACGCTCCTAGTACAGCTTCAGATCACATCCGACCAAAGGTCCTACTTAACTGACCTCATAGGTTCCTTCCTTAAGCGCCGACCCCTTAGGTTCAAGTCGGCTTGGTCACATTCGATCACCTCCGACCTGCACGGTTGGTAGCGGCCTCTAGCAAGGCGTACGACCACCAAGCGCACGATGAAGCTGCTTAGGCGTAACCTGCACAACGTGTCACACTTCTCGCTCCTTTGCAAGACGATATATGTTGTCGGGCTCAAGGCGAGACTGTCATCCTTGTGCTAACCCGACCTCTTTCGTTTCCAAAGGATATCGACCACAATCCGGATTATCTCATAATCCTTGTCGCATGGCCATGCTATTCCTGGTCGATCACACGAGGGGCCCAGAGTATATCTCTCCGACGGAGGGGCAATCCCATCTTGCTCGACCATGTCTCGCAAGATGGGACAGACAAACCCAAACCTACCTTTGTAACTACCCACCACGGGTAGCGTTTGGTCGGCCCAAAGCAAGTCTGTCACCATCCGTAGTACATGCGCCACCGTGTCTTAGGACATAGAACGATGTTGTACTAGAGACTCACAGATGACATATCGCTGCGCCTCATAGTTGGATCTGTCCGACTCGGACCTTATTCGACTCGGATCCGACTATGTCGAATCCGACCAGACCTTTCCAAGTCCATATTATCCGGTTAGCATCCAATGCTCCATGGCTAGTGAGACCGAGCCATCGACCGTGTCATATGCTAGTCTAGTCGGCTGCGCGTCCACACAGCCCTTTCGACTAGGGACCTTTTAAGACAGTCATCATACAATGTATAGTCCCACAAACAAGTCACGTACTTGCTGATACACATCATTGATAATGTCCAAGGACTATCTTTATTCATAAACACATAGGAAATATCATCATACATGATTGCCTCTAGGGCATATCTCCAACACCGCCTCCCGGTAGCCGGCTTGAGAGATATCCGGCCAAGGGAAGGCGGCCCCACGCCTTGGATGCTTGAAGGCCCGATCGATTTGTAATTTTTCCGAAGAGCCCGGGGGAGCCGGCTAGGCTACCCGTGGTCATTTAGTCCGACAGGGACGCCGCCATGAACTTGGCCAGCGCTGGGCGGCCAAGGATCCCAATGTAGGGCAAGGGGATCTTGGCGGCATAAAAAACGATCTTCTCCATCCTATGGTTCAGCTCGCCCCCGAATGTAACGGGCAACGTGATTTTACCTTTCGGCTGATTCCACCCCGGGTTGACCCCTTGAAACATGCCCATCTCCTCGAGATCTCCATAGGGGATTTGCAGCCTCTCGATCACAGCGGGCGAGATCAAGTTCAGACCAGCCCCACCATCAACTAGCACTTTTGTCACCTTGAGGTTGCATATTGTTGGTGAAACCAACAACGGCAAACACCCGACCGCAGTTGTGCGATCAGGGTGATCCTCGGTGTCAAAAATGATAGGCGTGTTGGACCACTTCAGTGGCTTCTGGGCATCGAATGATGGCTCCGCCGCAGTGACCTCACGTGCCCAATGCTTCAGTCGGCGGTGAGAGGTGAGCAACAAGGCGCCACCGTCGACGCACATCGCCTCCGTAGCTTTCTGGAACTCGTGCTCGCCGGACTCGTCCTCCTCATCATGATCATCATCTCCCTCCTTCTAGTCACGGCCCCGAGCGGGCCTCTCTTGTCGATTATCTTTGCCGCGGTGACCTCCTTGGCCGCCACGCTTCTTGCCGGACCCCTCAGCACCATCCTGACCCTTCTCCTTGTCCCGCCTTTCATATTCAGCTTTCTGCTTTTCAGCAAGCAGCTCAACCTGTCGGCAGTTCTCGAGGTCATGGCCCTTGGTGCGACTGATCTTACAATACTGCTTGTCGGAGCCTCCTGGCTTGTTGGCAGCCGCCAAGGCCGGTAGGCGGCGCACTCGGCAACTTCCTTGTTAGGGTCGTCAGCCTTGGCCTTCTTGGCGGCGCCGGGGTCACCGGATCCCTCGACGGCAAGCACGGTCTTGCCCTTACGCTTCTTGTTACGGCGTCGACCCTTCTTTGGCGAGGCGACGGCGTCTTCGTCTGTGGAGTCAGTTTCCGCGCCGGCAACTTCGCCGGGGTATTTCCTCCCTCTTCAGCTCGAGCATATTTATCGGCCAGAACTTAGAGCTTGGCTACATCCTTAACCTTGTTCATCGCCAGCTCCTTATGCATCTTGCGGTTGCACACATTCTAATGGAATGCACTGATGACAGCGGCGGGATGAACATCTGGGATGTTGTACTGCACACGGCTGAACCTTTTGTATGTACTTGCGCAGGGACTCGCCGTCCTTCTCGGGCATGACATGCAAATCACTCGCCTGGCCAGGAGCTTGGTGGCCTCCGGTAAAGGCGCCAACAAACTCGTGGCATAGATCCAACCAAGAAGAGATGGAATCCACTGGCAGGTGCATCAACCATGACATGACGTTGGGCTTAAGTGCCAACGGGAAATAATTGGCAAGTAACTTATCGTCCCGAGCCCCGGCAGCTTGCATCACGATGGTGTAGATGCTGAGGAACTCCGACGGGTGAGTCTTGTTATTGTATTTTTCTCCGACCTCAGGCTTGAACGTGTGGTGGGTAGGCCACTGGAACTGCCGCAGCTCATGGGTAAAGGCTGGACAACCCACCTCGTAAGGTAAGTCACTGGCACCCCCCGGTGCTGGGTGGCCCATAGTGGGCCCCGCGCGCCTATCTGACTAATGGCGCGCGTCCCGCTGCCGCTCGATAGTGGTCCGAGCGTCTTCCTGAGCTTGCTCCCGAAGGACTTGGCGTTGGTCGCAGCGGGCTCGCGGGTCGGACGACGCCGTAGAAACGTTGTCGCGGGCGTCGGCCCAGCGAACCAACGGCTGCTGTCACGGCCATGGAGGAGGAGAGTGCATTGTGTTCGCAGCATCCCCGGTCCCCCCACCACCGGCATGCACCAGCTCGACAGAACGTTGGCACGGGGGTCCCGCTGGGGGCAGCTCATCTTTGTTGGCGAAGCCGATGAAGCTACGGATGGTGGCTCTCCACTCGTCGAGCTTCTCCGCAGCGGGAGGGAAGTCGAGGAGCAGTTGCATGCGCGCCAACGCTTCTGCTGGCGTGGGTGGCGATGAAATCTTCCTGGACCGTGATGTGCTCCGACTTCTAACCATGTTAGAAGGAGCTCTATCACGGTTTCGTGGTCGCGCCACTTCGCCGTCGAGTGTGTGCGACGCCGCCCGGTGCGCCCCGAGAGTGACGCAGAGGGTTTCTTCCATGGCGGCGCTCGGGCACCAACGTCGCGGTGTTGCTCATCGCGCATGGCCTGGGAAGGCCGCGGCACAGGCACCAGCTAGGGTGTCATAGAGGTTGCCGCACCGCCTGTGGGCAGCACGGCCCTGCCCCCGGACCCAGCGGCGTGTGGCTCGTCGTCTTGGACCCGAACGACGCTGCTCGCCTGGCTCCGATTGCCAGAGTGTCGTGGATAATCACGGGCCGCGCCTCCGGCACTATCCGTGGCCACCCCGTCGCCCTCCTGTGCTGGTGCGGACGGGCCGGCTCCGGACAACCCGATCGCTATGATCCCCTTCTTCTTGGGGGCCATGGTGATGATGAAGTTGATGCGCTAACTTCCAAACCGGATTTTCACAGCTTGCGCCCCCCTATCTGGCGCGCCAAAGATGTCGGGGAACGACCCCTATGGGATCATGGGAAATCCCTACTACGGTTGGCGAGGCGCGGGGCCACGGAAAGAGCGGGTCTAGAAGATCAACACGGGGGAATTTTATCCAGGTTCGGGCCGCAAGTGATGCGTAATACCCTAGTCCTGCTTTGGTGTATATTTGGTGTTCTTGAGCTCTTGAACTAGCTGCAGTGTATCCCAAGTCCAAAAAGTTCGTATCCTTCCTCAGTACGCCTCGGGCCTCCTTTTATACGTCAAAAGGGGTTGCCACAGTGGCACACATGAGGTGGAAAGTATGTACAGTGTACAAGTCTATCGCCTGGCACCGTAGGAAAAACGCATTTAATGTGCTACCGATGTGCCCTCTTGCTTTATCGAGGACAACAAGGAATCTCGTCCCGTATGTCGCCGCCACGCCTCACTTTGCTCCGACGCGCGTCCAAGCTGACGAGGCATGCAGCGCCACGCTGGCTGGCTGGCTGCTGAGCTGGTGCAATGGCAGGGTCTTCGCGAAGATCTGCATGCCACCATGCAGGTGCTTGGCTAGTTGGCCTAGAAGCTGCATTTTGCCACACAGGCGCTCGCCTAGTTGGCGAGCTGATCGCCGTGTAGGAACGGCCGCGGGATGGCAGAGCCTTGGTAGGTGTGGGTCTTGTTGGAAATATGCTCTAGAGGCAATAATAAATTAGTTATTATTATTATATTTCCTTGTTCATGATAATCATTTATTATCCATGCTATAATTGTATTGATGGGAAACTCAGATACATGTGTGGATACATAGACAACACCATGTCCCTGGTAAGCCTCTAGTTGACTAGCTCGTTGATCAATAGATGGTTACGGTTTCCTGACCATGGACAATGGATGTCGTTGATAACGGGATCACATCATTAGGAGAATGATGTGATGGACAAGACCCAATCCTAAGCCTAGCACAAAGATCGTGTAGTTCGTATGCTAAAGCTTTTCTAATGTCAAGTATCATTTCCTTAGACCATGAGATTGTGCAACTCCCGGATACCGTAGGAATGCTTTGGGTGTACCAAACGTCACAACCTAACTGAGTGGCTATAAAGGTGCACTACGGTATCTCCGAAAGTGTCATTGGGTTGGCACGAATCGAGATGGATTTGTCACTCCGCTGACGGAGAGGTATCTCTGGGCCCACTCGGTAGGACATCATCATAATGTGCACAATGTGACCAAGGGGTTGATCACGGGATGATGTGTTACGGAACGAGTAAAGAGACTTGCCGGTAACGAGATTGAACAAGGTATGGGGATACCGACGATCGAATCTTGGGCAAGTACAATACCGCTATTCAAAGGGAATTGAATGCGGGATTGATTGAATCCTCGACATCGTGGTTCATCCGATGAGATCATCGTGGAACATGTGGGAGCCAACATGGGTATCCAGATCCCGCTGTTGGTTATTGACCGGAGAACATCTCGGTCATGTCTGCATGGTTCCCGAACCCGTAGGGTCTACACACTTAAGGTTCGATGACACTAGGGTTATAGGGAATAGATATACGTTGTTACCGAATGTTGTTCGGAGTCCCGGATGAGATCTCAGACGTCACGAGGAGTTCCGGAATGGTCCGGAGGTAAAGATTTATATATGGAAAGTTGTTGTTCGGGTTCCGGGAAAAGTTTGGGTTTTTCTGGTATTGTACCGGGAAGCTTCCAGAAGGTTCCGGAGGATTCCGGAGGGGTCCAGAGGTCCGGAAATTGTTCCACCACGTCCAATACAGCAGCATGGGTTGTAAGGCGCTTAGCCTTAATGGGCCAGGGCACCAGCCCCCAAGGCCCATGCGCATGGGAGAGGGAAACCCTAAGGGGAGGGCCTCCACTTGACTTGGGAGGCCTCCTCCTCCCCCCTGGCCGCCGCCCCAACCCTAGATGAGATCTAAGGGGGCCGTCCCCCTTCTCTCCCCACCTATAAATAGTGGAGGGGTGGGAGGGCAGCCGCACCCCCAAGTTCTGGCGCAGCCCTCCCCCTCTCCCAAGTACTCCTCCTCTCCCGCGGTGCTTGGCGAAGCCCTGCAGGATTTCCACGCTCCTCCACCACCACCACGCCGTCGTGCTGCTGCTGGACGGAGTCTTTCCCAACCTCTCCCTCTCTCCTTGCTGGATCAAGGCATGGGAGACGTCACCGGGCTGCACGTGTGTTGAACGCGGAGGTGCCGTCCGTTCGGCACTAGGATCACGACGAGTACGACTCATTCAACCCCGTTCTCTTGAACACTCCGCTTAGCGATCTACAAGGGTATGTAGATGCACTCTCCTTCCCCTCGTTGCTAGTCTCTCCAAAGATAGATCTTGGTGACTCGTAGGAAAATTTTGAATTTCTGCTACGTTCCCCAATAGTGGCATCATGAGCTAGGTCTATTGCGTAGATTCTTTGCACGAGTAGAACACAAAGTAGTTGTTGGCGTTGATTTTGTTCAATATTCTTACCGTTACTAGTCCAATCTTGATTCGGCGGCATTGTGGGATGAAGCGGCCCGGACCGACCTTACACGTACACTTACGTGAGACAGGTTCCACCGATTGACATGCACCAGTTGCATAAGGTGGCTAGCGGGTGCCAGTCTCTCCCACTTTAGTCGGATCGGATTCGATGAAAAGGGTCCTTATGAAGGGTAAATAGTAATTGGCATATCACGTTGTGGTTTTTGCGTAGGTAAGAAACGTTTTGCTAGAAACCCATAGCAGTCACAGAAACATGCAAACAACAATTAGAGGACGCCTAACTTGTTTTTGCAGGGTATGCTATGTGATGTGATATGGCCAAGAAGAATGTGATGAATGATATGTGATGTATGAGATTGATCATGTTCTTGTAATAGGAATCACGACTTGCATGTCGATGAGTATCACAAACCGCAGAGCCATAGGAGTTGTCTTAATTTATTGTATGACCTGCGTGTCATTGAACAACGCCATGTAATTACTTTACTTTATTGCTAACCGTAGCCATAGTAGTAGAAGTAATAGTTGGCGAGACAACTTCATGAAGACACGATGATGGAGATCATGGTGTCATGCCGGTGACGATGATGATCATGGAGCCTCAAGATGGAGATCAAAGGAGCAAAATGATATTGGCCATATCATGTCACTTTTTGATTGCATGTGATGTTTATCATGTTTTTGCATCTTATTTTCTTAGAACGACGGTAGTAAATAAGATGATCCTCATAATAATTTCAAGAAAAGTGTTCCCCTAACTGTATAATCGCTAGAAAGTTCGTTGTTTCAAGCACCACGTGATGATCGGGTGTGATAGATTCTAACGCTCACATACAACGGGTGTAAGCCAGATTTACACACGCCGAAACACTTAGGTTGACTTTACGAGCCTAGCATGCATGCATATGGCCTCGAACACAAGAGACCGAAGGTCGAGCATGAGTCGATGGTGGATACGATCAACATGAAGATGTTCACCGATGATGACTAGTCCGTCTCACGTGATGATCGGACACGACCTAGTTGACTCGGATCATGTAATCACTTAGATGACTAGAGGGATGTCTATCTGAGTGGGAGTTCATAAGATGAACTTAATTATCCTGAACATAGTCAAAAGGTCTTTGCAAATTATGTCGTACGCTCGTGCTTTAGTTCTACTGTTTAGATATGTTCCTAGAGAAAATATAGTTGAAAGTTGACAGTAGCAATTATGCAGACAGTAGAAGGCTTATGTCCTTAATGCACCGCCGGTGTCTTTGGACCTCGAACGTGGTCTGTGGATGTTGCGAACATCTGACATACACGTTTTGATGACTACATAATAGTTCGGTAATGTTAAGTGGTTTAGAATTGAGGCACCGAAGACATTTTTGAAATGTCGCAGAACATATGAGATGTTCCAAGAGCTGAAATTGGGATTTCAGGCTCGTGCCCTTGTCAAGAGGTATGAGACCTCCGACGAGTTTTCTAGCCTACAAACTAAGGGAGAAGACCTCAATCATTGAGCTTGTACTCAGATTGTCTGGGTACAACAATCACTTGAATCGAGTGGGAGTTAATCTTCCAGATGAGATAGTGATGTTTCTCCAAAGACATTGCCACCAAGCTACTACAGCTTCGTGATGAACTATAACATAACAGGGATAGATATCATGATCCTTGAGCTATTCATGATGTTTGACACCACGAATGTAGAAATCAAGAAGGATCATCAATTGTTGATGGTTAGTAAAACCACTAGTTTGAAGAAGGGCGAGGGCAAGAAGGGGTACTTCATGAAACGGCAAATCAGTTGCTGCTCCAGTGAAGAAACCCAAGGTTGAACCCAAACCCGAGACTAAGTGCTTCTGTAATGAGAGGAACGAACACTGAAGTAGAACCACCCTAGATACTTGGTAGATGAGAAGGCTGGCAAGGTCGATAGAAGTATATTGGATATACATTGAATTAGATGTGTACTTTACTAGTACTCCTAGTAGCACCAGGGTATTAGATACCGGTTCGGTTGCTAAGTGTTAGTAACTCGAAATAAAAGCTACGGAATAAACGGAGACTAGCTAAAGGTGAGCTGACGATATGTGTTGGAAGTGTTTCCAAGGTTGATGTGATCAAGCATCGCACGCTCCCTCTACCATTGAGATTGGTGTTAAACCTAAATAATTGTTATTTGGTGTTTGCGTTGAGCATAGACATGATTGGATTATGTCTATCGCAATACAATTATTCATTTAAGGAGAATAATGGTTACTCTGGTTATTTGAATAATACCTTCAATGGTCTTGCACCTAAAATGAATGGTTTATTAAATCTCGATCAGAGTGATAGGCATGTTCATGCCAAAAGATATAAGATAGTAATGATAGTACCACCTACTTGTGGCAATCGCCATGTAAGTCATATTGGTATAAACGATGAAGAAGCTCCATGTTGATGGATCTTTGGACTCACTCGCTTTTGAAAAGTTTGAGACATGCTAACCATGTCTATTGGTGTATATGCATGAAGAAACTCCATGCAGATGGACCGCTTGGACTCACATGATTTTGAATCACTTGAGACATGCAAATCATACCATATGGGCAAGATGACCGAAAGCCTCGCTTTCAAGTGAAATGGAACAAGAAAGCAACTTGTTGGAAGTAATACATTTTGATGTGTGCAGTCCAATGAGTGCCGAGGCACGAAGGGATATCGTTACGTTCTTACTTCACGATGATTTGAGTAGATACTGAGTATATTTACTTGATGAAACACAAGTCTGAATTATTGAATGGTTCAAGTAATTTCAGAGTGAAGTTGAAGATCTTCGTGACAAGAGGATAAAATGTCTATGATATGATCATAGAGATGAATATCTGAGTTACGAGTTTTGGCACGCAATTAAGACATTGTGGAAATTGTTTCACAATTAATACAGCCTGGAACACCATAGTGTGATGGTGTGTCCGAACATCATAGTTGCACCCTATTAGATATGGTGCGTACCATGATGTCTCTTATCGAATTACCACTATCGTTCATGGGTTAGGCATTAGAGACAACCGCACTCACTTTAATAGGGCACCACGTAATTCCGCTGAGACGACACCGCTTGAACAATGGTTTGGAGAAACCTGTTGTCGTTTCTTAAAAGTTTGGGGCTGCGACGCTTATGTGAAAAGGTTTCGTGTTGATAAGCTCGAACCCAAAGCGGATAAATGCATCTTCATAGGACACCCAAAACAGTTGGGTATACCTCCTAATTCAGATCCGAAGCAATAGGGATTGTTTCTTGAATCGGTCCTTTCTCGAGGAAAAGTTTGTCTCGGAAAGTTGAGTGGGAGGATGGTGGAGACTTGATGAGGTTATTGAACCGTCACCTCAAATAGTGTGTAGCAGGCATGTGAAGTTGTTCCTATGGCGCCTACACCAATTGAAGTAGAAGCTATGATAGTGATCATGAAACTTGGATCAAGTCACTACTAAACCTCGTGGGTCGACAAGGATGCGATTACTTCAGAGTGGTACGACTCTGTCTTGGAGGTCATGTTGCTAGACAAAATGAACCTACGAGCTATGGAGAAGCGATGGTGGGCCCGGATTCCGGGAAATGGCTCGAGGCCATAAAATCCGAGAGAGGATCCATGTATGAAAACAAAGTGTAGACTTTGGAAGAACTACTTGATGGTCGTAAGACTATTGGGTACAGATGGATTTTAAAAGGAAGACGGACAATGATGGTATGTATCACCATTAAGAAAGCTCAACTTGTCGTTAAGATGATTTCCGACAAGTTCAAGGAGTTGACTACGGTGAGGATTTCTCACTCGTAGCGATGCTAAGAGTCTGTTGGAATTGGGTTAGCAAAGCATCGCATCATTTATGAAATTGCAGATAGGATGTCAAAACCATTGTTTCTCGACAATTTTCTTGAGGAAAGGTTGTATGTGATACAACCGTAAGGTTTTGACAATCCCGAAGACGCCAACAAGTATGCAAAGCTCCAGCAATCCTTCTAAGGACTGGAGTAAGCATCTCGGAGTTGGAATGTACGCTTTGATGAGATGATCAAAGATTTTGGGTTTATACAAAGTTCATGAGAAACTTGTATTTCCAAAGAAGTGAATGGGAGCACTATAGAATTTCTGATGAGTATATGTTGTTGACATATTGTTGATCGGAAATGATGTAGAATTTTTGGAAAGCATATAGGGTCATTTGAAAAGTGTTTTTCAAAGGAAAACCTGGATTAAGCTACTTGAACATTGAGCATCAAGATCTATAATGATAGATCAAAAACGCTTAATGGTACTTTCAAATGAGCACATACCTTGACATGATCTTGAAGGTGTTCAAGATGGATCGGTCGAATGAGTTCTTGCCTGAGTTGTAAGGTATGAAGTTAAGACTTAAAGCTCGACCACGGCAGAAGAAAGAGAAAGGATGAATGTCGTCCCCTATGCCTTAGCCATAGGCTCTATATAGTATGTCATGTTGTGTACCGCACCTAAAGTGTGCCTTGCCATGAGTCAGTCAAGGGGGTACAAGAGTGATCCAGGAAAGGATCATTGGAAAATGGTCAAAATTGTCCTTGGACTAATAAGGACATGTTTCTTGATTATGGAGGTGATAAAGAGTTCGACGTAAAGGGTTACGTCGATGCAAACTTTAACACCTATCCGAATGACTCTGAGTAGCAAACCGGATACGTATAGTGGAGCAACCATTTGGAATAGCTTCAAGTGGAGCGTGGAAGCAGCATTTACAATATGACCTAGAGATTTGCGAAGTACATATGGATCTGAATGTTGCGCACCGCTGACTAAAACCTCTCTCACAAGCAAAACATGATCAAACCCGTAACTCATTGAGTCTTAATCACATGATGATGTGAACTAGTTTAGTGACACTAGTAAACTCTTTGGATGTTAGTCACATGGCGATGTGACCTGTGAGTGTTAATCACATGGCGATGTGAACTAGATTATTGACTCTAGTGCAAGTGGGAGACTGTTGGAAATATGCTCTAGAGGCAATAATAAATTAGTTATTATTATTATATTTCCTTGTTCATGATAATCGTTTATTATCCATGCTATAATTGTATTCATAGGAAACTCAGATACATGTGCGGATACATAGACAACACCATATCCCTGGTAAGCCTCTAGTTGACTAGCTCGTTGATAAATAGATGCTTACGGTTTCCTGACCATGGACAATGGATGTCGTTGATAACGGGATCACATCATTAGGAGAATGATGTGATGGACAAGACCCAATCCTAAGCCTAGCACAAAGATCGTAGTTCAGATGCTAAAGCTTTTCTAATGTCAAGTATCATTTCCTTAAACCATGAGATTGTGCAACTCCGGATACCGTAGGAATGCTTTGGGTGTACCAAACGTCACATCGTGAATCGGGTGGCTATAAAGGTGAACTACGGGTATCTCCGAAAGTGTCATTGGGTTGGCACGAATCGAGACTGGATTTGTCACTCCGCGTGATGGAGAGGTATCTCTGGGCCCACTCGGTAGGACATCATCATAATGTGCACAATGTGACCAAGGGGTTGATCACGGGATGATGTGTTACGGAACGAGTAAAGAGACTTTCCATTGAACAAGGTATCGGGATACCGACAATTGAATCTTGGGAAAGTACAATACCGCTAGACAAAGGGAATTGAATGCGGGATTGATTGAATCCTCGACATCGTGGTTCATCCAATGAGATCATCGTGGAACATGTGGGAGCCAACATGGGTATCCAGATCCCGCTGTTGGTTAGTGACCGGAGAACGTCTCGGTCATGTCTACATGGTTCCCGAACCCGTAGGGTCTACACACTTAAGGTTCGATGACGCTAGGGTTATAGGGAATAGATATACGTGGTTACCGAATGTTGTTCGGAGTCCCGGATGAGATCCCGGACGTCACGAGGAGTTCCGGAATGGTCTGAAGGTAAAGATTTATATATGGAAAGTTGTTGTTCGGGTTCCGGGAAAAGTTCGGGTTTTTCTGGTATTGTACCGGGAAGCTTCCAGAAGGTTCCGGAGGATTCCGGAGGGGTCCGGAGGTCCGAAAATTGTTCCACCACGTCCAATACAGCAACATGGGCTGTAAGGGGGCGCCCTAGCCTTAATGGGCCAGGGGGACCAGCCCCCCCCCCAAGGCCCATGCGCATGGGAGAGGGGAAACCCTAAGGGGGAGGGCCTCCACTTGACTTGGGAGGCACTCCTCCCCCCCTTGGCTGCCGCCCCAACCCTAGAAGGGATCTAAAGGGGCCGGCCCCCTTCTCTCCCCACCTATAAATAGTGGAGGGGTGGGAGGGCAGACGCACCCCAAGTTCTGGCGCTGCCCTCCCCCTCTCCCAAGTACTCCTCCTCTCCCGCGGTGCTTGGCGGCCTCGCAGATTGCCACACTCCTCCACCACCACCACGCCGTCAGCTGCTGCTGGATGTAGTCTTCCCAACCTCTCCTCTCTCCTTGCTGGAGCAAGGCATGGAGACGCCACCGGCTGCTGCGTGTGTTGAACGCGGAGGTGCCGTCTGCTCGCACTAGGATCTCCGTGATTTGGATCACGACGAGCACGACTCCTTCAACCCCGTTCTCTTGAACGCTCGCTTAGCGATCTACAAGGGTATGTAGATGCACTCTCCTTCCCCTCGTTGCTAGTCTCTCCATAGATAAATCTTGGTGACTTGTAGGAAAATTTTGAATTTCTGCTACGTTCTCGAACAGGCCTAGCGGTGGCCCTGCAGATGCCCCCCCGCAAGGGTCTTGCTGGGGTCCCGGCAAGGGTCTTGCTGGGGTCTCGTGGGCGCCCCCGGCAAGGGTTGTGCCGGGGGCCTTCGCCTTCTGGTTCTCATCCAGATTTGCAGGCCTTCGGTCTTCACAAATATCTGCATGCCACCACGCAGGCGCCTCCCGAGCCTTGGTTCCAATGTTGTCGATGGTGTCGGAACTCTTAGGCTCAAGGGTGGCGGCCTCGCTAGTGTTGGGCAAGTTGCCCCGGCAAGGCTCTTGCCGGGGCTGTGTAGGCTGCCCCAGCAAAGGCCTTGCCGGGGAAATCCACCTTGCCCCTTTTCTCTTTGCGCCTATGGATTGAGCACTGCCCTGGTAGTCTTGTATCTTTTCTTCCTCTGCCCCGCCAAGCGTGGCCGCAGGTGTGTCTACAACTGCCCGTGCACAAGTAAAGGGGTACAGAAGGCCCCCACTTTTGTACACTGACAGCGGTGCCAAGGATGAGGACGAGGACGAGGACGCGGTTGACTTCGGCAGGATGGATGTGGAGTCCAACAATGGCGGCATGTCGCCAGGACAAGTCATCGACGTCTCTTCTCACACCGGCCATGCATAGGCTGGCACGGCGGCGGATTTGTTAAAATTATGCATACTTAGGCTTTGTTTTTAATGCTGGTCTTTTGTTAGAGCAATGTTTAGGTCAACTGGTTCTGTTTAATTACTAAAATTGCTCGATTTAGTAAGTGTGGTATGTCTGTTGTACGCTCTTTTGTGTGCCCAAATTAGCAAGCGATGTTAAATTAAGCAATGACATACCCGGGGAAAATTTCCACCAAAATTTGAATTATCAAACTCATCCATGCACGTAAAGCAGAAGAATCATTTGCGATGCACACAATTGTTCAAAATGAATGGTCTAGTGGCACCGCACGCAAAGTTACCCTCCACATTTCCAAAATTTTGGCCTACCGCCAAAATATCTACCCCTCCCTCCTTCACCCTTCCCCACCCCCTTTTTTCCCAGACCACAAGTCACATTTCCCATGTTTCCTCCCTCCTTCCTTTTTTCCTAAGCTATAGCCGCTTCCTTGCTCTCGTCATCTCACATCCTACCGCCGGGTTCGCCATGGTCTTCTTCAAAGACCTCTCCAGCGGTTCCTCCTCCGGCGACGAATCCTTCACCACCCGGGTATGCCTCTCTTCTCTCTCTCAGGCTATGATTTGGAATGAAGGATTTTTACCCAGTGGTTGATTTGAGTCATTTCTTCCTCTTGTAGCTCCCTAGGACCATCAGTAGCAGCGAATGGAGCGGGGTGGCTGAAGATCTATCTGCAAGTTGTCACCATCAATCTCCATGCGTGAAGCTAGTTGTGTTTGAATCTGTGGACTTGAGGAAGTTTCTGGCATGTGCAAAGAAGGTTAGACCCTCTTTCGTTGTTACAAATCCTTTGTTAGATGTGATTCAGACATTGTCACGGTCCCAACCCATTCATACCACACCTTCAACAAAACGCATCCTAAGACAGTGTCATAGTTTGTACCTAGTATTTTAAATTGTTGCCATCTCATCAGCGGTGTCATTAGAAAATTATTTCGCACCGCTTCAGCAGTTTGTGCAGCCAACTTTGGTCCACACATCCGAGCAACCAAGCAGTAAAATGCTAAATCTTTATGGCACGAAGGAACTAGGCATCGGAGCAACTGCGTGCTCGGAGTCCGGTCCTCGATTTTTTTCCGCTGCATCGGCTCGCCAAAGGCAGGGCACCATCATGTAAAATTAGCAACAGTTGTCTTTACCCTAGTTTTGGCATACATAGTGGACGGCCTTAGTGCTATTAGTTCTATGTTACTGAATTTGCGCATGTACACACCTATTAGTATCAATTTGCTGTCATCCAAACACTGTCGCTATGTTGTTGCAGTTATATTTACCTTCCTCATAAAATGTTCAATTTGTTATTTATTGTACATGAGTTAGAACTTGTAGCGTTGTTGTAGTTAATTATAGCTTCTGATGTTCTAGAATTTGGTTGTTGTCTCAGTAGCAATTAACTCATTTGCAGATTGATCTTTTTGAGAAGATATGTCATAATTAACATGTTTCTTCAGTTTTTCAAAATAAGCATTGGTGATTTTCTATGTTGCTATAAACCCATTTCCCCTACAGTTGTTATTGATCTAGTTTTAAATAGTATAGGATGAACGGAAGTGTTCTTACTTGGAGTGGTTTGATCAAGAGTGGCCACACTCTTTGAAGATGTGCCTAGCAAAGCTCTGGAGCATGTATGAGGAGGAGAACAGACATAG
The DNA here is from genome assembly GCA_021605205.1 of Aegilops longissima. NCBI lineage: Eukaryota > Viridiplantae > Streptophyta > Magnoliopsida > Poales > Poaceae > Aegilops > Aegilops longissima. The sequence continues at coordinate 541,726,556 of CM038681.1, read as the reverse complement.
GCTTAGAGAAACTGTTGCCAATGCTGAAGAATATTTGAAGATGTGGGATAAAAAGTGGAAGGTGGATAATGAGCTCAGATTTTTTTTAAATTAGACTTTGCTAAGATGGTGTTGGCGAAGGAGGAGGCACTTTCCCAGTTGGCCCGTGCAAAACAGGTTCTTACTGAACTGAAAGCAGAGGTGGATAAGACGAGCCTGGATGATCACAATTAGGGAAATGAATATATTGTTCTAATATTGTTCTTATGAAGTTGAACTAGCTATATGTTGTATTGTGTTGTTTTCATGTAGCTATCGTACTGTGATGTTATAATATATTTATGTGCCTGATATGAAATTGGCAAACAGTTGTTCGATATGAAATGTGAATTTGCGTAATACTAGAATTATTAATTGTACACTAATAAACCCGTTAAATGTGCCATGGAACTTCGCAAACGGTTCTAGTAGTAAAAGCGCTTGTGATGGATAGCCCAATGCCACACAGTTTTCTTCATCAAATCGTATGTGATGTAGTTGATAAAAGCAAACAGTTAACCAAGGCAGAGCGTGTGTGATAGTTACACCTTTCACACACGAGCCTACACATAAAACTGTGTGGGGTGTACATACGAATGGAAACGTTCCCTGGATTGACTGTGTGGGATGTACATAAGAACGGAAACATATTCCTTGGATTGACTGTGTGTGATATACATACGAACGGAAACGTTTTCCCTGGATTGACTGTGTGGGATGTACATAAGAACGGAAACGTATTCCTTGGATTGAGTGTGTGTGATATACATACCTACGGAAATGGTTTTCTGGGATTCACCCTGTGGGATGTACATACCTACGGAAATGTTTTTATGGGATTCACCATGTGGGATGTACATACCTACAGAAATGATTGGGTTTCAATGCCTCGCCCGTTCACACACGAGCTCATTTGGTGTCTCGGGAGGGCCTATCCCCGACGATTTCTTGGTCGTGTGGGAAGGACCCCCCTATCGCCCACACTCACTTGGCGACGGTTCCAAATGCCATCGCGGAAAGGGGTCAAAAACCGTTTGTATAGCACTGATGCGTACTAGTGAAGGCAGCGGTCTCACCGTTCCGGCGATCTTCGCCCTCAGCAGGTCGCGCTCGGCCCGAAGCTTCGCATTGCTGGATGACGCCGGTAGCCTGTTCAAACGAGGCTTTCATGTCATCCTGCAACCTTGCCCAGCCGGAGATCTGATCCATCTGGCTATGGAAAATCGCATGCATGTTCCTGTAAGAGTTCCCGCCTGCCCGCGAGACATTTTCCCAGGCCACCGCGGCGCGGGAGGTCATCTCTGTTGCATTCGCGGCGTGGTGGGACATCTCTGCTGCTTTCGCGCCGCGGCCGGACCAGTCTGCTGCATCGACAGGGACCTCCGTGCTGCTTCGGCGGCGCGGCGGGACATCTGTGCTGCTACTACCGGACGGCGGGACATTTCGGCTAGTTTCACGGCGAGGCGGGACATCTCTCGTGCTTCTGCGTCCATGCTCGCTGATAACCCACAAGTGTAGGGGATCGCAACAGCTTTCGAGGGTAAAGTATTCAGCCCAAATTTATTGATTCGACACAAGGGGAGCCAAAGAATATTCTCAAGTATTAGCAACTGAGTTGTCAATTCAGCCACACCTGGATAACTTAATATCTGCAGCTAAGTATTTAGTGGCAAAGTAGTATGATAGTCTTGGTAAAGGTAACAAAAGTAATGTACAAAAGTAATATTTTGGTATTTTGTAGTGATTTTAACAAGAATAACGGAAAGTAAATAAGCGTAAACCAAAGATATGGAAAGCTCAGAGGCATTGGATTGGTGATGGATAATTATGCGGATGCAGTTCATCATGTAACAATCATAACATAGGGTGACACAGAACTAGCTCCAATTCATCAATTTAATGTAGGAATGTATTTCGAATATAGTCATACGTGCTTATGGAAAAGAACTTGCCTGACATCTTTTGTCCTACCCTCCCATGGCAGCGGGGTCCTAATGGAAACTAAGGGATATTAAGGCCTCCTTTTAATAGAGAGCCGGAACAAAGCATTAGCACATAGTGAATACATGAACTCCTCAAGCTATGGTCATCACCGAGAAGTATCCCGATTATTGTCACTTCGGGGTTGTCGGATCATAACACATAATAGGTGACTATATACTTGCAAGATAGGATCAAGAACACACATATATTCATGGAAACATAATAGGTTCAGATCTGAAATCATGGCACTCGGGCCCTAGTGACAAGCATTAAGCATAGCAAAGTCATAGCAACATCAATCTCAGAACATAGTGGATACTAGGGATCAAACCCTAACAAAAATAACTCGATTACATGATAAATCTCATCCAACCCATCACCGTCCAGCAAGCCTATGATGGAATTACTCACACACGGTGGTGAGCATCATGAAATTGGTGATGGAGGATGGTTGATGATGAAGACAGTGACGAATCCCCCTCTCCGGAGCCCCGAACGGACTCCAGATCAGCCCTCCCGAGAGGTTTTAGGGCTTGGTGGCAGCTCCGTATCGTAAAACATGATGATTTCTTCTCTCTGATTTTTTTCTCTCCGAAAGCAAATATATAGAGTTGGAGTTGGCGTCGGAGGGTCTCCAGGGGGCCCATGAGGTAGGGGGCGCGCCCTAGAGGGGGAGCGCGCCCCCCAACCTCGTGAACAGGGTGTGGGCCCCCTAGTCTTCATCTTTGGCAAGGATTTTTTATTGTTTTCTCTAAGATGTTCCGTGGAGTTTCAGGTCATTCCGAGAACTTTTGTTTTCTGCACATAAAACAACATCATGGCAATTCTGCTGAAAACAGCGTCAGTCCGGGTTAGTTCCATTCAAATCATACAAGTTAGAGTCCAAAATAAGGGCAAAAGTGTTTGGAAAAGTAGATACGACGGAGACGTATCAACTCCCCCAAGCTTAAACCCTTGCTTGTCCTCAAGCAATTCAGTTGACAAACTGAAAGAGAAAAAGAGAAACTTTTACAAACTGTTTGCTCTTGTTGTTGTAAATATGTCAAGCCAGCATTCAAGTTTTCAGCAAAGATTATAACTAACCACAATTGCAATAATTCTCAAGTCTCATATTTACTCATATCAATGGCATAATCAACTAGCGAGCCATAATAATAAATCTCGGATGACAACACTTTCTCAAAACAATCATAATATGATATAACAAGATGGTATCTTGCTATCCCTTTCTGAGACCGCAAAACATAAATGCAGAGCACCTTTAAAGATCAAGGACTGACTAGACATTGTAATTCATGGTAAAAGAGATCGAGTCATAGTCATACCCAATATAAATTAATAGTAATGAATGCAAATGACAGCTGCGCTCTCCAACTAATGCTTTTTAATAAGAGGGTGATGACTCAACATAAAAGTAAATAGATAGGCCCTTCGCAGAGGGAAGCAGGGATTTGTAGAGGTGCCAGAGCTCAGTTTTGAAATCGAGATAAATAATATTTTGAGCGGTATACTTTCATTGTCAACATAACAACTAAGAGATGTCGATATCTTTCATGCTACACACATTATAGGCGGTTCCCAAACAGAATGGTAAAGTTTACACTCCCCCTCCACCAACAAGCATCAATCCATGGCTTGCTCGAAACAACGAGTGCCTCCAACATACATCAGGTCCCAGGGGGAGTTTTGTTTGCAATTATTTTGATTTAGTTTGCATAAAGCATGGGACTGGGCATCCCGGTGACCATTCATGCTCTCGTGAGTGAGGAGCGGAGTCCACTCCTCTTGAGAATAACCCGCCTAACGTGGAAGATAAGGACAGCCATAGTTGATACATGAGCTATTCGAGCATACAAAACAGAATGTTTATTTGAAGGTTTAGAGTTTGGCACATACAAATTTACTTGGACCGGCAGGTAGATACCACATATAGGAAAGTATAGTGGACTCATATGGAATAACTTTGGGGTTTAAGGGATTGGATGCACAAGCAGTATTCCCGCTTAGTACAAGTGAAGGCTAGCAAAAGACTGGGAAGCGACCAACTAGAGAGCGACAACAGTCATGAACATGCATTAAAATTAATAAACATTGGATGCAAGCATGAGTAGGATATAATCCACCATGAACATAAATATCGTGAAGGCTATGTTGATTTTGTTTCAACTACATGTGTGAACATGTGCCAAGTCAAGTCACTTGAATCATTCAAAGGAGGATACCACCCCATCATACCACATCATAACCATTTCAATAGCATGTTGGCACGCAAGGTAAACCATTATAACTCATAGCTAATCAAGCATGGCACAAGTAACTATGATCTCTAATTGTCATTGCAAACATGTTTATTCATAATAGGCTGAATCAAGAACGATGAACTCATCATATTTACAAAAACAAAAGAGGTTGAGTTCATACCAGCTTTTCCCATCTCAGTCAGTCCATCATATATCATCATAATTGCCTTTCACTTGCACGACCGAACGATGTGAATAATAATAAGAGTGCACGTGCATTGACTAAGCTGGAATCATGAGCATTCAATAAGCAGGAGAAGACAATGCAATATGGGCTCTTGGTTAAATCAACAATAATGCATATAAGAGCCACTTCAACAATTTAATCATGGTCTTCTCCTATCGACCCCCAAAGAAAAGAAAAGAAATAAAACTATTTACACGGGAAAGCTCCCAACAAGCAAACGAAGAACGGGAAATATTTTTGGTTTTCTTTTTAATTATTACTACTACAGCAGGAAAAGTAAACTAACTAGAAGCTACACTAATATTTTTTTGTTTTTTCTTAAAGTTTAACAAACACACAAGAAGAAAGCAGGAAAAAGCAAATAAACTAGCATGGATATTACAGTGGAAGAATATGAGCACCGACATCTAGCAATGAGTGTGTGTGAACATGAATGTAATGTCGGTGGGAAATACGTACTCCCCCAAGCTTAGGCTTTTGGCCTAAGTTGGTTCATTGCCAAGGATAGCCTGGCTGATACCCGTAGGTGTAGCTGGGGTCGTACTGTGATGCAGCAGCTATCGCCTCCTGAGCTGCAGCGTGGCGTCGAGCTGCCTCCGCCCTCCTCTCGTACTCATCTGCCTCCTCTCTGGTAATAACATATCTTCCTTTTGTCTGAGAATCAAAGAAGGCAGGAGCAGGAAGAGTAATACGGACAACATGCCGTTTGTTAAAGATTAGTCGATACTGGAGAGGTGATTCAGCCCTCTCGACAAACTGGTGGGAAACCATAGAATCAAAATCTAAATAAGTAGGAAGCAACTCCATATCACCCTCACGAATGTCTATCTCAAGAAAATTAGCTAAGCGGGTTGCATAAATTCCTCCATAGAAATCTCCATTATATCTATTATGATGCAACCTACAAGCTACAATGGCTCCCATATGATAAGATTGGTCTCCTAACACAACACTCCTGAGAATGCTAAGGTCGGGGACACACATGTGACACGCTTCATCCTTAGCATTTATGCACCTACCTATGAAAAGAGCAAAATAATGTATAGCAGGAAAGTGAATGCTCCTATTGTGGCTTGCGTTATATATCTAGATTCCTCCACAGTTATACTAGCAAGAAAGTCTCTAAATTCAGATTTACGGGGATCAACAGTACTACCCCATTGTGGGAGTTTGCAAGCAAAAGTAAAGTCCTCTAAGTCCATGGTATAAGATTCATCATAAAGATCAAACATGACTGAAGGAGAATTACGCGAAGATGAAAATTCAAACCTCCTCACAAATGAACTAGTGAGATCATGATATCTGTGGGCATTTCTCGCCTCAAGTCCACAAGATCAAGCATGCAAATATGCTAAATTCTTCTTTGATTCCCGCCGATCCATAAAATTTTCCAAGGCCATTCACAGGCCTCACGGAGCGTCCCTTGGGGGCTCCTCATCGGCATCGCGCATTGCAAGCCTAGGGCCTTGCTTCCTTGAAGAACCACCTTGGAACATCTTCCTAAACATATTGTTTTCTCTAGAAAAAATTCTGAAATTTTTAGTAACTTCAAACAAAAGGTGAACCAACTTCAATAAAATTGATAGCAACTACTCCTACAAGTGCCTAGAGCCTATATCATGCATTAGAACTACTTGGAACCATATAAATTTGACATGCAAGCTCAAGAACATGGTCACCTATGCAGCACAAATTTGCAATGAATAAAGCACTAGAACAAAAACTAATTGGACCAATGGAGGAGTCACATACCCAGGAACAATCTTCCCAAGCAGTTTTGTGAGAGGTGCTTCGAGCAAAGAGATCGAAAATCACAGCAACGGGGCTGGAACTCGTGTTTCAGCCAGATATTCATGTTTGTGGGAGGAAGAAGAAGAGGATGGGTGCAGGAATAAGTGGAGGAGGGCCACCGTGGGCCCACGAGGTAGGGGGCGCGCCCAGGGGGTAGGGCGCGCCCTCCAACCTCGTGGCCAGGTGGCAGCTCCCCCTGCGGTGATTTTTGCACCATAAATCCTCAAATATTCCCGAAACAATCATATTAAATTGGCATGGCATTCTGAGGACTTTTATTTTCGAGGTATTTTTATATTGCACGGATAAGTCAGGAAACAGACAGAAAAATACTATTTTTACTTTATTTCAACTAAATAACAGAAAGTATAAAGAGGGTACAAAAGGTTGTGCCTTCTAGTTTCATCCGTCTCATGCTCATCAAAAGGAATCCACTAACAAGGTTGATCAAGTCTTGTTAACAAACTCATTCCGATTAACATGGAATCGGAGAAATTTTGAATAACACTATGTTACCTCAACGGGGATATGCACATCCCCTATAATAAGTATATCATATTTCTTCTTGACAGTAGGAAGAGGAAATTCAAAACCTCCAAAAATAATCAATGGAACTTTTCCAATAGAATTGATACTATAAACTTGAGGCCGTTTCTTCGGAAAGTGTACCGTGTGCTCATTACCATTAACATGAAAAGTGACATTGCCTTTGGTGCAATCAATAACAACCCCTGTAGTATTCAGAAAAGGTCTTCCAAGAATAATAGACATACTATCGTCTTCGGGAATATCAAGAATAACAAAGTCCGTTAAAATAGTAACATTTGCAACCACAACAGGCACATCCTCATAAATACCGACAGGTATAGTAGTTGATTTATTATCCATTTGCAAAGATATTTTAGTAGGTGTCAACTTATTCAAATCAAGTCTACGATATAAAGAGAGAGGCATAACACTAACACCGGCTCCAAGATCACATAAAGCAGTTTTAACATAATTTCTTTTAATGGAGCATGGTATAGTGGGCACTCCTGGATCTCCAAGTTTCTTTGGTATTCCACCCTTAAAATTATAATTAGCAAGCATGGTGGAAATTTCAGCTTCCGGTATCTTTCTTTTATTGGTAATGATATCCTTCATATACTTAGCATAAGGATTTGTTTTGAGCACATCAGTTAATCGCATACGCAAAAAAATAGGTCTAATCATTTCAGCAAAGCGCTCAAAATCCTCATCATCCTTTTTCTTGGATGGTTTGGGAGGAAAAGGCATGGGTTTCTGAACCCATGGTTCTCTTTCTTTACCATGTTTCCTAGCAACAAAGTCTCTCTTATCATAACGTTGATTCTTTGATTGTGGGTTATCAAGATCAACAACAGGTTCAACTTCTACATCATTAGCATTAGTAGGTTGAGCATCATCATGAACAACATCATTAACATTTTCGCTAGGTTCATGTTCATTACCAGATTGTGTTTCAAAGATCGTAAATAGATATATCATTTGGATTCTCGTGGTTCAGCAATAGGTTCACTAGAAGTTTGCAAAGTCCTATCATTTTCTTTTTCTTCCTTTTAGAAGAACTAGGCACATCAAGATTATTTCTCCGGGAATCTTGCTCAATTCTCTTAGGGTGGCCTTCAGATACAAAGGTTCCTGAGTCATTCTACCAGTTCTAGTAGCCACTCTAACAGATAATCATTTTTCTTACTATTCATTTCATTGAGCAAATCATTTTGAGCCATAAGTACTTGTTCTACTTGAGTGGTAACCATAGAAGCATGTTTGCTAATGAGTTTAAGTTCACATCTAACATTAGCCATATAATCACCCAAGTGTTTAATCATATCGAATCATATTTCAATTGTTCACCAAAATAAGCATTAAAATTTTCTTGTTTGACAATAAAATTATCAAACTCATCCAAGCATTGTCTAGCAGACTTATAGTGAGGAATATCACCTTCATCAAATCTATAGAGAGAATTTACCTTTACTACCTGTGTCGGGTTATCGGGATCAGGAGGTTCTTCAATAGGTAATGGATCAAGATCATATGTTTCTTCAATAGGCGGTAAATTAAGACCATGTATTTCTTCAATAGGAGGTAAATTCTTAATATCTTCAGCTTTAATACCTTTTTCTTTCGTAGATTTCTTTGCCTCTTGCATATCTTCAGATCGATAAATAGAACACCTCTTCTTCGGAGTTGGTTTAGGAATTGGCTCAAGAATTGGCTCAGAGCTGGCTCAGAGGTGCCCAATTATTTTCATTTGTCAACATATTATTCAATAGAATTTCAGCTTCATCCGTGTTCTTTCCTGAAAAGAGAACCGCACAACTATCCGTAATCTCGGAAGCATCGGTTAGTCCATTATAAAAGATATCAAGTATTTCATTTTTCTTAAGAGGATGATCAGCAAAGCATTATGATTTGAGAAGCCTCCCCAAGCTTGTGGGAGACTCTCTTCTTCAATTTGCACAAAGTTGTATATTTCCTTTAAAGCAGCTTGTTTCTTATGAGCAGGGAAATATTTAGCAGAGAAGAAATAAATCATATCCTGGGGACTACGCACACAACCAGGATCAAGAGAATTTAACCATATCTTAGCATCACCCTTTAATAAGAACGGAAATATTTTAAGGATATAAAAGTAGTGAGATCTCTCATCATTAGTGAACAGGGTGGCTATATCATTTAATTTAGTAAGATGTGCCACAATAGTTTCAGATTCATAGCCATAAAAAGGATCAGATTTGACCAAAGTAATTATATCGGGATCAACAGAGAATTCATAATCCTTATCGGGAACACAAATAGGTGAAGTAGCAAAAGAAGGGTCAGGTTTCATTCTATCCCTAAGAGATTCTTTACTCCATTTAACTAATAGCCTCTTAAGTTCGTTTCTATCTTTGCAGGCAAAAATAGCTGCAGAAGATTCCATATCAAAAACACAACACTCAGGAATAACAGGCATATCTTCATCATCAATTTCATCAACATTATCAGTTTCAATAATTTCTTTCTCTCTAGCCCTAGAAATTTGTTCATCAAGAAATTCACCAAGGGCACAGAGTATCAAGCATAGAAGTAGTTTCATCATAAGTATCACGATAGCGAAGTGGCATCATCAATAACATGCGACATATCGTAACTAATAGCGTAAGCAGGTTTAGGTGTCACAAACTTACTCATAATGTAAGGTGAATCAAGTGCGAGCTAGATGGCGTTCCTTACCTCCCTCGTAGTTGAGGGATAAATTTTTGTCTTAGCGTCTTTCAAATTCTTGATAGTGTCCAGCAGATATAAATCCCAAGTAACTCAAAGAATAGAGCTATGCTCCCTGGCAACGGTGCCAGAAATTGGTCTTGATAACCCACAAGTGTAGGGGATCGCAACAGCTTTCGAGGGTAAAGTATTCAACCAAAATTTATTGATTCGACACAAGGAGAGCCAAAGAATATTCTCAAGTATTAGCAACTGAGTTGTCAATTCAGCCACACCTGGATAACTTAATATCTGCAGCAAAGTATTTAGTAGCAAAGTAGTATGATAGTAGTGGTAAAGGTGAAAAAGTAGCGGAAGCAAAAGTAGTATTTTTGGTATTTTGTAGTGATTGTAACAGTAACAACGGGAAAGTAAATAAGCGTAAACCAGTATATGGAAAGCTCGTAGGCATTGGATCGGTGATGGATAATTATGCCGGATGTGGTTCATCATGTAACAATCATAACATAGGGTGACACAGAACTAGCTCCAATTCATCAATGTAATGTAGGCATGTATTCCGAATATAGTCATACGCGCTTATGGAAAAGAACATGCATGACATCTTTTGTCCTACCCTACCGTGACAGCGGGGTCCTAATGGAAACTAAGGGATATTAAGGCCTCCTTTTAATAGAGAACCGGAACAAAGCATTAGCACATAGTGAATACATGAACTCCTCAAGCTATGGTCATCACCGAGAAGTATCCCGATTATTGTCACTTCGGGGTTGTCGGATCATAACACATAATAGGTGACTATAGACTTGCAAGATAGGATCAAGAACACACATATATTCATGGAAACATAATAGGTTCAGATCTGAAATCATGGCACTCGGGCCCTAGTGACAAGCATTAAGCATAGCAAAGTCATAGCAACATCAATCTCGTAACATAGTGGATACTAGGATCAAACCCTAACAAAACTAACTCGACTACATGATAAATCTCATCCAACCCATCACCGTCCAGCAAGCCTACGATGGAATTACTCACGCACGGCGGTGAGCATCATGAAATTGGTGATGGAGGATCGTTGATGATGATGACGGCGATGAATCCCCCTCACCGGAACCCCGAACGGACTCCAGATCAGCCCTCCTGAGAGGTTTTAGTGCTTGGCGGCGGCTCCGTATCATAAAACGCGATGAGTTCTTCTCTCTGATTTTTTTCTCTCCGAAAGAAAATATATAGAGTTGGAGTTGGCGTCGGAGGGTCTCCAGGGGGCCCACGAGGTAGGGGGCACGCCCTAGAGGGGGCGCGCGCCCCCCACCCTCGTGGACAGGGTGTGGGCCCCCTGGTCTTCATCTTTGGCAAGTATTTTTTATTGTTTTTTTCTAAGATGTTCCGTGGAGTTTCAGGTCATTCCGAGAACTTTTATTTTCTGCACATAAAACAACATCATGGCAATTCTGCTGAAAACAGCGTCAGTCCGGGTTAGTTCCATTCAAATCATACAAGTTAGAATCCAAAACAAGGGCAAAAGTGTTTGGAAAAGTAGATACGACGGAGACGTATCACTCGCCTCTCCCTGGTGCTAATCTCTCGACCCAGAATTCACGCTGGCCATGGCAGACGCAAGGGAAGGATGTTGAATGACTTGTTTGTTTTTATGGACGAGGAGTTTAGGAGGAATGTGTAGTCATCATGGCATAGTAGTATTTATAACCGAGTACTAATACGCTCCTAAGTGGGAAACTGTTTAGGTTGTGATCGGTGCGAACAGGTTTGCAATTAAATATAGCGTGGTAGCTAGTAATTTGGAATGTGATGAGACGCAGGCTCAAAATTTATTGACGGTTCTAGTTTCGAAGTGAGGCACTATTCACGGATGGCGTAACGTGGGCACGTGTTCTTGGTCGTGGTGTAGTAGTTTTGTAATATGCCATGGTACTTCTTTTTCTACTGCTGCGTACGTGCAATAAATGGCACTGTCGGATACATATCTTACGGTTATTGGGGCGTTCGACGAGAATAGCCTCGTGGCGAGCTATAGACTAGTCTTTTTTTCACACGCATTACATCGACACATATCATCTCTCTCCCTATTTCCCACGCACACACCTAGTTTCTCGGGACTTCTCGCACGCACCAGCTCTAGCTCCCTAGGTCGATGCCACCCACATACACTTGTACTCTGGAGGCGCGAGGTTTTGGTTAATGTGCGGACCGCACACGGCGCCAACACGACACGAGCTTCGTCTGCCTGGTGGGCAGTTGGGTGAGTACTACTAGTAGTAGTACTACTTTGATGTGTCGCGTCAACTCGCACAATTATGCAACACTTCCTGAAACAAGCATATATTAAGCTTCTTATACTTCTTACCCAAAGGAGCTTATATCCAAGAGACACAAAATATCCGTTCGACTATTGGAAATTACTTTAATTGTTGATCTGATGTCGAAGTAATTGCTACATCACCACCAAAACCCACCATCTCTTATGCTAAAGTAGACCGAGCTAACCCCTATATTAGCATATTACTAAGATAAACATAATGCACTGTAGAATCATTTAGGAGGCGAGCTTGTCAATCTGAATGTGGAGGAACATTGTCCTCGACAACCCAGCCCCGGCCAGCAGCTTTGGCGGAACTGTGAAGAAGGTCAGCTCCTGCACGGTGACGTCGTCGGGATCCTTGCTGCTTGTCACCTTGATTTCCACCTTGACGGTGTCGGTCCTTCCTTTGGGCTCCCCCAGTGGGCCGTTCGCCCACAGCTTGGCTGCGTAGTGCGGCAGCGGGGGCGCCCCCGCTCTGATGCAGATGACCGACACGGCAATAGGCGTGCTGATGTCGAGCACGCCGCCGACCAAGAAAAACGCGCGGCCGTCCTCCTCCGCGAACAGCAAGAGCCGTGGCTCCGACACTGTCACTTGCAGCTGGAGAACCTTGCCGTACTGGCCTGTGCACGGGCATGGGATGCACGGTGCTGATGTGGTGGGAGAGCACCGGCGGCGGGCCTTCGTAGCCGCAGACGGGCACCGGGCATTTGCAGGGCACGAGTGAAAGTGCAATCATGCCCTTAATCTTATTTTGATGTTGATGACAACATGCATTTTTGGAACTAATCATGTTATCAAGTATATCTCAGGATTATGTTTCAAGTGCTATGTGTGTGGATCATGACTACAAGCAAACAGATATATATTACTCAAGAGCGGAGAATACAAGACAAATGGCCTTGGCCCTTTCTATCGATTTGTTCTTGAGTATAGGGATCCCGCACTATTAAGAGGGGACCGTTGGGTAACGTGAAAGACTTGCTCAAAATGCACAAAGCACTTCCTCTATCATCTTCTTTGTTTTCATCATGTGTGCACGGTCTATCTTGTGTTTATGAACCGCTGCACTAGCCTTCATGAATCGACCGGACTTCCGGCACACCGGACGTCCGTACTTCTCAACAGAATACTTATTAACGGACTTCCAGTTTCTCCGGACGTCCGGTACATCCAAAAAGAACACACATTAACGGATTTCCGGTCTCACCGGACGTCCGGTCAGCGGACGTCCGCTACCTGTGCTGTGTTCACGGTCAGTTCTATACTCCAGCGAGCGGACGACCGGTTGCCCGGCCGGACGTCCGGTCCGATCTATGTCACCGGTCGTCCGGTACCCACCGGACGTCCGGCAGCTCCTGTGCCATAAGTGGCCAAACGTCTAGCTTTTCACCAACACTATATATACTGCCTCTTCTCCCCACGAGAGGGGTTGACCATTCACTTTGAACAAACCCTAGAACACTTCACTCACTCTCTCTCATCTCTCCACACCAAATCTTAGACCCCCAAGGGATTTGAGAGCTTTGAAAAGAAGTTGTCCGATCAAGTGATAGATCCACTTCTCCTCCTTCTCTGCACCCAAGGAATTCGTGATTTGAGCAAGTCTTGAGCAAATCCCCATCGATCTTGTTACTCTTGGAGGTTGGAGACTCCTAGGCGGTAGGAGTCTTTCGGAGAGGAATCGACTTTTGTGATTACCCCCGGATAAGTTTGTGAGGGTTTGGAGACCACCCCAAGGTATACCACTAGTGGTTGAGAAATGCCTTCGTGGTGTTGTCTCAAAGGGAGAATAGGGTGAGCCTTCGTGGCGCTGGTGTGCCTTCGTGGTAACATCCACCTCTCTAACGGTGACTAGCTTCCTCCAAGGAAGTGAACATCGCATACATCCTCGCTCTCCTGAGTTGCGGTTATTCCTAACCCTTAACTCTATACTTGTGGTTACTTGTTTTGGTTTGCACTTACTTACATCATATTGTGCTTGCTCACATATATGCTTGTGTGACTTGCCTAGTACTTCGCACTTACTAGCAATTGTTAGGCTCACTTTCATATTCCGCACTATTGCCTAAAATTGCTAAGTAATAATTAAAATTTGTAATTGTACCTATTCACCCCCCCTCTAGGTCCATCTCGATCCTTTCAATTGGTATCAGAGCCTCGTGCTCTATTCTTGTGGCTTAACCGCCCTAGAGCGAGATGAACCTAGATGGGACTCCCCTGGTTGTAGATCCTAAGGATAAAGGCGGGCTTCTTTCAAGTCAAGTCCTTTACGCCGGAGGATCTAGAACGGCCCTTGCTAAGCAAAAAGAGGAGCATGATGCTTCTCTTGAGGCCTTGGTCCAATGAGATTAGCCACGTTGTCCTCGGTGCTTGCACCACTTTCGGTGGTGCTGCCTCAAGGCCAACTGTGTTTACTCCATCACTTGGTCAACAACCTCCTAACAATGAACACGCCAGTGTTCCTTGGCTTTATGCAAGACCTCAGGTTGAGAAACCAAGATATAATCCTCAAGGCAGTCCTCCTTTGCTTAGTGCCACTTCCGATTTTCCTTTGTGGAGAGTTGCTATGCAGGACCATCTTCGACATGGAAACGATGAGATGTTGGAGATCTTGGAGTATGGCTATCATGTGGTTGATCCAAAGAACCCCACTCCAAGAGAAATATATGACAAGAACCTCAATGACACTGCAATCATGTGGATAAGGAGAGGCTTGGATGAAAAGCAAAGGAGACCGTTCATACACATCACAAGTGCCAAGGAACTATGGGAAACTGTTGTACGATCCAAAACTGCACTTCTACCCTCCGAGTGCTCAATATGAAATTGCCAAGGGCAATTGCAAAACTTTTGTATGGAGAAAGGTGAAACCCCAATCAACTCCATGAGCGCCTCATGACACTCATCGCCGATATTGAGTCATGTGAGTGTGACAAGACACAAGATGGATTCAACATGACTAAGAGGTTCCTTGTGGATAAGTTACTCCATGCTCTTGCTCCATTTCACCATCAAATGGTGTGGGACATAAGACAACACCATACCTTCAAGGAAATGACTACAGATGACATCGTATCCACCTTTCAACTATTTGAAGAGTCAAAGACTAATGCCACAAAACATCTTGCCATGCATGGTTCTCCATCATCAAAGATCATTGAAGCCCAAGCATGTATGTGAAGATGAACAAAGTGAAGAAGAAGAAGAGGATGACGAAGATGGTGATGAGATTGAATCGACGAGGGACCTACATATGAAGACATGGCTCTTTTGTCAAGAAGTTTAGCTGGTAAGTTCAAGGAAGATTCCAAAAGAAGAAAGTAAGAAAATGCTACAACTGTGAAGAAACCAATCACTTCTCCAACGAAAGTGCCCTTATGAGAAGAGAGAAGATAAACCAAGGTTTCCCAAGACCTTTCCCAAGAAGAAGTTGCCAAATCCTTTGAACTCCAAGCTCAAGAAGAGAGATGGAAAGGCAATGGTTGCTCAAGAAGAATCTGATCCGGATGATGTTAGTGGTGTTTGCGAGTTGCTCAAGACTCTCAAAACACCTTGAGGTTAGTAACAAGAGTGGTGACGTGGTCACCTACAACTACATGAAAGATTACAAGGGCAACGCCACAAATGCCTAATGGCAAAGGCCATGGTTGAAGAAGAAGAGGACCAAAGCTCTTCTGACAAGGTCAAGGTAACTCCACGATCAAATCCTCCTCTTTTCACGCCTTCTACTTCTAGTGATGAGTATCTTGATGCGGAGGATAGTTATGAGGATGATGATCTAACTGATCCTATGCTTGCTAAACTTAATAAGTTCATGTGCTCCCTCAAAGGAAGGAAGCTCACTATGTTTCAGATGCTTATGGAGATGGTGAGTAAGCACACCATCTCCATTAAGGAACTCAAACCCTCGTCATCGAGGAAAAGGAAAATATGAAATCCTTGAGCGGAAAGTCAAATATGAGGAAGCACGAAATGATGAACTATGCTTAAAAATTGGTGCAAATATTGATGTTCATACTAAAGATCTTGCCTCCTTGAAAAGGCTATTGGCTCTTGTGAAGAGTTGATGAATGATAAAAGTAAGCTTGCAAAGTCTCATGCTTCTCTCACTAAGGATTGTGAGCTTCTATCCGTGTCTCTCAAGACTAAGGAAGAAGAGCTCACCCTTCTTACAAAGAGTTTTGAGACACTCAAACTTACTTATCTTGAAACTCTAGCCAAGGCTTACTCATCTCCTATTATCAATGTTGATGCATGTTCTACTAACTCTAGTAGTGATCTAGCATCCATCCTTGAGGAGAATCGGTTTCTCAAAGCTCAAATCGAGAAAGGGCTCATGACATGTGCTCAAGGGAAAAGAACCTTAATGAGGTGTTGAGCCAACACAATGAAGCTGCTCGCCAAAGAGGGACCTGGTTTGACCCAAGCACAAGCAAGAAGAAGACGCCCTCCCAAAATTGCACCACCCCTTTAAAAGAAACCTTTGTACGAGAAGGACACAAGGAGAAAGGTAAGGTTGTTAGTGGAAGGCCACAAGGGCATGCCCTCTCAACAAGCCAAAGAGTTCATGCCTCCATCCTATGTACTGCGTGAAGACTAAGGATGGAGAAGTTTATGCAAAGTTTGTTGGCCCCAAAAGGCATTTCGCTTTTATGCTATTTGGGTCCCTAAGACCCTTGTGACTAACTTGAGAGGTCCCATTGTAAAATGGGTGCCTCTAACCAAGTAATAATTGTGTGTAGGTAGCTTTCTCCGGTGGAGTAAAATGGGTGATTGATAGTGGATGTACCAATCATATGACCGAGATAGCAAATTGCTCTACGATTTCATGGAAGCTATTCAACCATTTATGAGCATTATGTTTGGTGGAGGATCAAAAGGACAGGTACTTGGGTTGGGTAAGGTGGCTATCACAAATGACATGTCTCTTGCAAATGTCATGCTTGTCCAATCCCTTAAATATCATTTGCTTTCTGTCCGCCAATTGGCTTCATTGGTTATGATACACTATTTGGACTAACGGATGTGAAAGTCTTTAAGAGAGATACTCAAGTGGCCTTTGTTGGAGAGTTGGATGGCAACCTTTACACGGTTGATTTCTAAAGAGAGCACATTCCATGCAACTTGTCTAATGGCCAAGGCCGACAAGGTGGCTATGGCATCGCGGCCAGCCCATGTCGGCATGAGAAATCTTCAAGATCTCTTAAAGGGGAATCACATCCTTGACTAACAAATGTCTCTTTTGAGAAAGATCGTGTGTAGTGCATGTATAGCCGGAAGCAACATCAATCAAAGCACCCACCCAAGAATATTGTGTCTACTTCAAGGCCTTTGGAGCTCCTTCATGTGGATCTCTTTGGGCCTCCTTCATGGGATAGTCTTGGTGGGAAAAAGTATGGACTTGTCATTGTTGATGATTACTCAAGATATACATGGGTGTTTTTCCTCAAGTCCAAGGACGAAACGAAGATCACTTTCATTGACTTTGCCAAGAAAGCACAACGCAAGTTTGACAAAGAAATCTTGGCAATAAGAAGTGACAATGGATCTGAGTTCAAAACTATACCTTGAAGAATTCCTTAGTGATGAAGGGATTGAGCATCAATATTCAGCTCCATACACTCCTCAGCAAAATGGTGTAGCCGAAAGGAAGAACCGCACACTTGTGGAGATGGCAAGGTCCATGTTGGATGAATACAAGTCACCACATAGTTTCGGGACGAAGTTGTCAACACCGCATGTCATGCATCAAACCGCTTTTCCTCCGCACTATATTGGAAAAGACTCCATATGAGCTTCTAACTGGAAACAAGCCAAATGTCAAGTACTTTCGTGTATTTGGGTGCAAATGTTTCATCCTCAACAAAAGAGAAAGGTTAGGAAAATTTCAATCCAAAACAATTGAGGGTATATTTGTTATTATGGATCAAACTCTCACGATATAGAGTCTACAACAAATCCAATGGATGTGTGGTAGAAACTTGTGACGTGGTGTTTGATGAATTTAATGGCTCCCATGGGGAGCAAGTTGATCTAAGTGATGTAGGTGAAGAAGATTCTTCTCAAGACATTTTGACCATGGGTGTTGGTGCACTTCTTCCTATGGAACAAGAACCTCATGATGATGAAGAAGAAGATAGAAGTCTCACACATCATCAAACTACTTCAACATTCATAACACCACAAGCCCCTATTGCTCAACCGATACCTTTAGCCCAAGTTGAAGAGGATGATCAAGCTCCTCCTCATGACAATCTTCAAGAACAAGAACAAGAAAGTCCAATCATTGATGATGAACCTCAACAAATGCAATATGAACAAGAAGATCTTCCTCCACACATTAATGATCCATATGTTGAGGATGTGGATGATGGACATGAAGTTGAACCTCGTGAAACCCTTACCTCTATCATGCCACGAGTGGCCGGTCGTGTTGATGTTGACAAAATACTCACCGGCATATCGGAAGGTAGAGTCACTCGTAAACACTTGACCAACTTTTGTGCTCACTTCTTTTGTGTCTAGTTTTGAACCCATCAAGGTACAAGATGCATTGATAGACAACGATTGGCTAGTTGCTATGCAAGAAGAGTTGAACAGTTTTGAACGCAACCAAGTGTGGTCGTTAGTCAAGAGGCCACCTACCGAACACAACGTCATTGGAACAAAATGGATTTTCAAGAACAAACAAGATGAGAATGGTGTAATCATCCCAAACAAGGCAAGGTTAGTGGCACAAGGGTACTCACAAGTTGAAGGTTTGGACTTTGGTGAGACCTTTGCCCCGCTGTCTGCCTTGAATCCATTCGCATCTTACTTGCTTATGCTGCTTTCAATGGTTTTACATTACATCAAATGGATGTGAAGAGTGCTTTCCTTAACGGTCCTCTACAAGAAGAAGTATATGTATCACAACCACCTGGGTTCGTTGATCCCGATCACAAAGACTATGTGTATAAACTTCATAAGGCTTTGTATGGTTCTCAAACAAGCACCTCGTGCTTGGTATGATCATCTTAAGAAGTTTTTACCGATGATGGTTTTGTGAGAGGGGTGATCGATCCTACTCTTTTTACTAAGAGGGATAAGGGTGATTTGATCTTATGCCAAATCTATGTAGATGATATCATTTTTGGTTCTCCTAACATTCATTTGTGCAAGAAGTTTGCGGCTTCAATGACCAAGAATTTTGAAATGTCACTCAATGCGGATTTGAAGTTCTTCCTTGGTTTTCAAATTCAACAATTTCAAGAAGGAATTTTCTTGTCCCAAGCAAAGTACCTCAAGGATATCCTAGAGAAGTTTGGTATGTCTGATGCTAGTCCATGTAAGACACCAATGCCAACCAAAATAACACTCATCAAGACACAAGGTATCCCTTCGACCCATCTAAATACCGCCTATGATTGGTTCATTGCTTTATCTTTGTGCATCTAGACCAGACATCATGTTTAGTGTATGCATGTGTGCTAGATTTCAAGCTTCCCTAGGGAAAGTCATCATAAGGCGGTTAGCATATTCTTAGATACCTTGTTCACACCCCAAAGTTGGGTCTATGGTATCCCAAGGATGCTAAGTTTGATCTCATTGGATACACGGATGCGGATTGGGCCGAGACAAAGTGGATCGTAAGTCCACTTCCGTGCATGTCAATTTCTTGGACGCTCCTTGGTAAGTTGGTCATCGAAGAAACAAAATTGTATTGCCCTCTCTACCGCAGGTTGAATACATTGCTGCCGCCAATTGTGTAACTCAGTTATTATGGATGAGGCAAACTTTGAAGGATTACGGTATCACCTATAGACATGTGCCTCTTCTATGTGATAATGAAAGTGCCATCAACATTGCTGAGAACCCCAAGGATCATCTCCGCACCAAGCACATTGATATTAGGTATCACTTCCGAGAGATCATGTTGAGAAGGGGATATTCACATTGATCACATTGGTACAGATTTCAATCGGCCGATATTTTCACCAAACCATTGGATGAAGCAAGGTTTTGTCGACTTAGGCGTGAACTTGGTATCTTGGAGCTTGACAACATTATGTGAAAACTAGTACTCATGCATGCATTGTCATAATGTCCTGTCTCTATGTAGGCATATACTTAGGGGAGACACTCAACTCATGCGTTCTCTCCCTATGAAATGCATAAAAGAACAACCACTCTCAAAGCTACCATGTTACTCTAACTATGGTGCTTTCAATGATGGCGAGTGAGTATGGACCCAAAGTTCAAATCTTTGTAGTGTCATGTCACGATACAAGATACATGGTGGCAACTCGCCACCGCATTGTCATTAGAACAACTTGTGAGCAGTATGTGAGTTTATTTATGTTGACTTAGGAAACTCAGTGTTTCACCCAGGGTGTCATTGCATCCTTACTATCTATGTCACTCATCATCTCTCCATCATTGTCATTAGCACCTACTACGGCACTCTAATCTTCCTCGGAATAATAATAATAATAAAAAATTCACGGACGTCCGTCAATACCGGACGTCCACAAAACCTCTCTGGTGCTCTTGCACCGTCGTCCGCTGCAACCGGACTTCCGTATTTATTGCTCTATTTAAACGCTGTCGGTCCTCCGTTGTTGCCGGTCGTCTGCTACTCCATTTCAGCCCCGGACGTCCGGTTCACACCGGATGTCCGTACATTTTTTCGCCACAGATATATATATATACTGTGGCGGCGGTCCGTCGCTCCTAAACCTAACTCATCTCCTCCCCTGCCGCCACCACCACCGCCGCCGCCGCGCTGCCGCCGCTCTCTCTCTCCTTGTTGTCTTCACGGCTGGGCTCGACACGGGACCCCGTGGCCCTTTCGGTGGTGGTCGCTTGCCTCCGCAGCCCCCTTCTCTCGACTCCGCCGCATCGGGGAAGATTGCTTCCCGTCGCATCCTCCTCTCAACCTCCCGAGGTAGCAACTGCTATCCCCTTTCCCCATTGCTCTAACCTTCTTGATCTATGGCGATTGTTATGTTGGAGACTCCTCCTTTGCTAGGTAGCCATGCCAAGGACAAAGCGCCTCGCCGCAAGCAGGGCAACGATGGGGGCTCTCGTCCGCCTCGCCGTGGTGGGTCCGATGATTCGCAGGAGCACGCCGCCTCGAAGCATGCCGCCACCCTCACAGCTCCATTAGCGCCTCTTCGCCGGAAGAATCGACCACGAGGATGAATTGGAAGAAATGGAGGAACCCGCTTATGTTGCTGTTCGCACCATCGCCCCTAAGCCCGAACTCGTCGCCCACATTCAAGCCTCCTTCTCCTCGGTTCAACCTCAAGGTGCTGTGCGTCGATCTCTCTTGAACCTCCACTCTCTCATGGCCGCACCATCAAACAGTTCAATAAGGTTCCCATCGCTTACCTTAAGCTTCGTCGTGATGTAGATCCATTCACCGTTCTTCGCGATTCACATGATGCTCGTTTTCACACAAATGTCCAAGCCGACATTTTCACCACTATAGTCATTCCTAAAGGTTTATCGCCCATTGGTGCATCGACTTAGAGCATATCCGCACTCATCCGCGAAATATCCGGTGCTATTGAACTCATTGAGTCCTCGAATCTTGTTGCACCATTTGAATTCCAGCATGATTACAACCATGCTGCAATTCATCAATTCTATGCCACTTGTTACTTTGGTCCCGATAAAACTGTCACTTGATGACCTCCGACACCGTGCTCACGGCATCCTATGCTCAATTTGTTGCTGCACTTGGTTTTCCGACACAGGTTCAAAATCCATAAGGATGACCCTAACCATAGGCCCAAGGGCATAGAAGTTCAGATGGATCTTCTCAAACCCATCGTGAAATGTCTAATGAGGAGCGACAAAAGGGCCTGAATCAAGTTTCAATTTGGCGCCACCCTTCTATATCATTTTTCAGTGTGTTATTCGCACCATTTATCCCAAGATGGGTGACAAGGGTCATGTAACAGCTAATGATTGATCTCATGCATCGCTCTATGCATCTCCCAAAGGGAAGATAAATATCCTCATTTTCTCGTGGCATGAGATCCGCCGGCTTGTTTTCAACACAAGCGAGCCTTTCCTCATGCCCCTTTCTTCGTGCATTTATCGAGAGTGTTGTCCGCTTCCCATTGCCCGCACTCACTTGCATGAATAGTGGATCATTCCACCTCACATGGCGGATGATTGGGTTCCCAAGGACTCTGCTCCTGCCGCCGCGCACTCGCCAATGTTCCTTCTTCCGCCACTCCGCCTACTCCTTCCAGCTCAAGATTTTTGGTCGCGATCTCTCGCTTTCTTGGGAAGGCTCACTCTGCTATGATGAAGATGTTTACCTTTCATTGCACCCAAAACCACACCGTTGTCACACGCTTGGTCACTTCCAAGAATGCTCAAGGCTCGCTCGAGACTCGGAGTTTACGATGTGAGTGACGATGAACGCCTTCCGATGCTCCACCGCCTGATTTCGGTTTTCCTTCGGTCCCGAGTGGGCTGACTTTCTTGATGAGGCGGTGGTAGTGGTGCTCGTGATGTTGATGATGATGATGCTCTTTGATGTTGCTCTGATTTCCCTTGTTGGTTAGTTGCTGCCAAGGTAGGCACTTATTTATGTTAGGCATCTATTTATGTAATGTGATGATTATCGAAGGCACTTATTTAAGTTAGGCATCTATTTATGTAATGTGATGATTATCGAACTCATGCTATGTTAGTAGCCTACCTGTTATCTATGTTATATGCTATGAGTGTTGAAGGAGTTGATTCTCTTGGGTATTGAGTTTTTAGATGTTTGAGTCTCGGTGGTGTTAGTATCAGATTAAGGGGGAGACCCTCTCATGTTTATCTTTAGTTATTGCACATAATGAGGGGGAGCTCCACATCATATTCTTCGATACTAAATGTTTGTACTTCTTTCGATATTCAAAGGCTATTAAAAAAAAGTGCATGTATGTGTCATCAACTACCAAAAAGGGGGAGATTGAAAGTGCAATCATGCCCTTAATCTTATTTTGATGTTGATGACAACATGCATTTTTGGAACTAATCATGTTATCAAGTATATCTCAGGATTATGTTTCAAGTGCTATGTGTGTGGATCATGACTACAAGCAAACAGATATATATTACTCAAGAGCGGAGAATACAAGACAAATGGCCTTGGCCCCTTTCTTTCGATTTGTTCTTGAGTATAAGGATCCCGCACTATTAAGAGGGGACCGTTGGGTAACGTGAAAGACTTGCTCAAAATGCACAAAGCACTTCCTCTATCATCTTCTTTGTTTTCATCATGTGTGCACGGTCTATCTTGTGTTTATGAACCTGCTGCACTAGCCTTCACAACTGACCGGACTTCCGGTGCACACCGGACGTCCGGTACTTCTCAATAGAATACTTATTAACGGACTTCCGGTTTCTCTGGACGTCCGGTACATCCAAACAGAACACACATTAACGGATTTCCGGTCTCACCGGACGTCCGGTCAGCGGACGGCCGCTACTCTCCGGACGTCCGCTACCTGTGCTGTGTTCACGGTCAGTTCTATACTCCAGCGAGCGGACGACCGGTTGCCCGGCCGGACGTCCGGTCCGATCTATGTCACCGGTCGTCCGGTACCCACCGGACGTCCGGCAGCTCCTGTGCCATAAGTGGCCAAACGGCTAGCTTTTCACCAACACTATATATACTGCCTCTTCTCCCCACGAGAGGGGTTGACCATTCACTTTGAACAAACCCTAGAACACTTCACTCACTCTCTCTCATCTCTCCACACCAAATCTTAGACCCCCAAGGGATTTGAGAGCTTTGAAAAGAAGTTGTCCGATCAAGTGATAGATCCACTTCTCCTCCTTCTCTGCACCCAAGGAATTCGTGATTTGAGCAAGTCTTGAGCAAATCCCCATCGATCTTGTTACTCTTGGAGGTTGGAGACTCCTAGGCGGTAGGAGTCTTTCGGAGAAGAATCGACTTTGTGATTACCCCGGATAAGTTTGTGAGGGTTTGGAGACCACCCCAAGGTCTACCACTAGTGGTTGAGAAATGCCTTCGTGGTGTTGTCTCAAAGGGAGAATAGGGTGAGCCTTCGTGGCGCTGGTGTGCCTTCGTGGTAACATCCACCTCTCTAACGGTGACTAGCTTCCTCCAAGGAAGTGAACATCGCATACATCCTCGCTCTCCGGAGTTGCGGTTATTCCTAACCCTAACTCTATACTTGTGGTTACTTGTTTTGGTTTGCACTTACTTACATCATATTGTGCTTGCTCACTTATATGCTTGTGTGACTTGCCTAGTACTTCAGACTTACTAGCAATTGTTAGGCTCACTTTCATATTCCGCACTATTGCCTAAAATTGCTAAGTAATAATTAAAATTTGTAATTGTACCTATTCACCCCCCCCCTCTAGGTCCATCTCGATCCTTTCAACGAGCAAACACACGCTCTAGTGATCGGCTAGCTTGTGGTAAGTGGCGCAGAGCCCACAGCCTTCGTGCAGGCACTCCACCCTCACCGAGGGGAGGACAGCGTCCATCGTTGTGGTCCGCATGTCGAAGCCGCCGCCGCTCTCGCACTTCTGGCACTGCCGCTGGTTCCCGAGGCGCTCGCTGTGGTAGTCCGCGTAGGCCAGGTTCCCTCCCTTGCACTTCACAGATCAATCGAACAACACATCAATCAAGCAACATGCACCTTGCTCGATCAGCCGAACGGACGATGTGTATTTGAACCTCATACACGGGAGGCTTCAAGTGGCGGAGGCACAAGGGGCTGTGGAGCAAGGTGAGGTCCATAGAGACCATAGAGAGCTCCATAATCGGGTTCTGTTCCGTCGGCATGATCTCGTCCTCCTCGTGCACAACCATCTCTCGCTTTAGGGCTGGGGCATTACAAAGTTTTACCATCACATATTCATACTACTTCAAGGTGCATTAAATCAACACATGCAAGTATCAAAAGGAAAGTCACGGCATGCATGCATGCATCCATTGTAATTAATGCATCGGTAAACGCAAATTATTAAATATATCGAGTGCACTACCTTGATGTGTCGTGTCAACTCGTACAACAAGGAGAATTTTGATTACAACACCCTCTCCCTCGCCCATGAGCATGGTGGCTCGCAGGACTAGGAGAAGCTTTCGCTACACGCTCTCCCTCCCGCACGCGGTGGACTTGCAGCAGCTCATTCGGTGTCAGATGGCTAGAAGCATACTAGTAGTACTCCACTGTACTAGTACCATCATTGTTCGACTTCCCGAAGAGGCGAAGAACCAAGCGCAACGCGGCCGCTTGTGTGGCATTTTCATGTGTACGGGAGGTAGTATAGTGACATAGTCTAGGGTAGCGTGTATCGTGCCTCTAAGCTTAAAACGTTGGAGTCGGCTCCATGCTATGAGGCCGTCTCGAAGCATTTTTTGATTAAAATAATCTTCTGGGCCTGCATGTCATCCTGGTGATTGTAGTTTGCATGCTCATCTGGTCAAGACAGAAATATATATTTTAATTTGTGGTGGGGTAAATGTTAGAGGTTGCAGCAAATATATTGTACACTGCGGGTGTTTTAGCCAAGTTTAGAGGCAAGCATGTCGGGCCAGTGCTATGATGTGTCGCGTCAACTCGTACAACGAGCAGAAGCTTGATTTTACTACTACATGCCTTCTCCCTCGCCCATGTGTGCGGTGGCTAGCAGACCAGGACATGCTTTTGCTTACTACAACAAGCTATCCCTCCTGCACGCGGTGGATGGACATGCAACAGTTGATTCGATACTGTAAAAGTAGTAACATAATTGTTCGCCTTCTCAAGAGGCGAAGAGCCAAGCACAACCTGAACATGGCTGTTGCGAACGCCGCGTGGCAGACTTTGTGTAGGGTGGGGCGTGGTGCAGATCGTTGAGCACACATATAGCCACGCCTTGCATGAGACAAAATTGTTATGTAAGCGGGCTATAAGCCCACTATTCTACTTGCTAGTATAGCCTCGTAAACCGGAAAGGAGTATTGGCCTTTCTAGAGATTTCAACAAGTGACTACATCCTAAATGAGTACATATGGAGAAAAACGAGTGAATCTACACCATAAATAAATACATAGTTCTCTCGTTTTCCTCTCCGCCTTGGTCGCGGTGCACAACATTGATACAGCTTGAATGCCAATGACGCAGAGGGTAGCGGTTCCCCAAATGTTGAACGGTCAATGATGCCACGTAACTAGCTCCAATTCATCAATGTAATGTAGGCATGTATTAATATAGTCATACGCGCTTATGGAAAAGAACATGCATGACATCTTTGTCCTACCCTACCGTGACAGCGGGTCCTAATGGAAACTAAGGATATTAAGGCCTCCTTTAATAGAGAACCGAACAAAGCATTAGCACATAGTGAATACATGAACTCCAAGCTATGGTCATCACCTGAAGTATCCCGATTATTGTCACTTGGGTTGTCGATCATAACACATAATAGGTGACTATAGACTTGCAAGATAGGATCAAGAACACACATATATTCATGGAAACATAATAGGTTCAGATCTGAAATCATGGCACTCGGCCCTAGTGACAAGCATTAAGCATAGCAAAGTCATAGCAACATCAATCTCGTAACATAGTGGATACTAGGGATCAAACCTAACAAAACTAACTCGACTACATGATAAATCTCATCCAACCCATCACCGTCCCAGCAAGCTCACGATGGAATTACTCACGCACGGGCGGTGAGCATCATGAAATTGGTGATGGAGGATCGTTGATGATGATGACGGCGATGAATCCTCACCGAACTCCCCGAACGGACTCAGATCAGCCTCCCGAGAGGTTTTAGTGCTTGGCGGGCGTCTGATTAAAACGCGATGAGTTCTTCTCTGATTTTTTCTCCCAAAGAAAAATATAGAGTTGGAGTTGGCGCCTGGAGGGTCTCCCTGGGGCCCACGAGGTAGGGGGGCACGCTAGAGGCCATTCACTCGTGGGACAGGTGTGGGCCCCTGGTCTTCATCTTTGGCAAGTATTTATTGTTTTTCTAAGATGTTCCGTGGAGTTTCGGTCATTCCGAACTTTTATTTTCTCGCACATAAACAACATCATGGCAATTCTGCCAAAACAGGCCATCGGGTTAGTTCCATTCAAATCATATGTTAGAATCCAAAACAAGGGCAAAAGTGTTTGGAAAAGTAGATACGACGGAGACGATTACTCGCTTTCTCCCCGGTGCTAATCTTCTAACCTGAATTCACGCCGCCATGGCGTATTTAAGGGAAGGATGTTGAATGACTTGTTTGTTTTTATGGACGAGGAGTTTAGGAGGAATGTGTAGTCATGGCATAGTAGTATTTATAAAGTATATTCATGGAAACTGCTAGGTTTCTGTGTAGCTAGTAATTTGAATGTGAGACGCAGTTCAAAATTTATTGACGGCTCTAGTTTCAAGTGAGGCACTATTCACGGATGGCGAACGTGGGCACGTGTTCTTGGTCGTGGTGTAGTAGTTTTGTAATATGCCATGGTATTCTTTTTCATCTGCCATGACGCAATAAATGGCACCGCCGGATACATATCTTAAGTTATTGGGGCGCTCGACGAGAATAGCCTCGGGCGCAGCTATAGACTAGTCTTTTTTCACGCATTACATCGACACATATCATCTCTCTCCTATTTCCCACGCACACACCTAGTTTCTGACTTCGCGACGCACCAGCTCTAGCTCCCTAGGTCGATGCCACCCACATACACTTGTACTGAGGCGCGAGGTTTTGGTTAATGTGCGATCACAGCGCCAACACGACACGAGTCATTCACCGGTGGCAGTTGGGTGAGTACTACTAGTAGTACTACTTTGATGTGTCGCACAACTCGCACAATTATGCAACACTTCAAACAAGCATATATTAAGCTTCTTATACTTTACCCAAAGGAGCTTATATCCAAGAGACACAAAATATCCGCTCGACTATTGGAAATTACTTTAATTGTTGATCTGATGTCAAGTAATTGCTACATCACCACCAAAACCCACCATCTCTTATGCTAAAGTAGACCGAAGCTAACCTATATTAGCATATTACTAAGATAAACATAATGCAATCAGAGAATCATTTAGAGGCGAGCTTGTCAATCTGAATGTGGAGGAACATTGTCCTCGACAACCCAGCCCCGCCAGCAGCTTTGGCGGAACTGTGGAAGGTCACCCTCACACGGGACGCTGCCGATCCTTGTCTGCTTGTCACCTTGATTTCCACCTTGACGGTGTCGTCCTTCCTTTGCCCCCCAAGGCCGCTACCACAGCTTGGCTGGGCAGGTGCGATGGGGCGCCCGCTTCTGATGCAGATGACCGACACGGCAATAGGGCGGTTGATGTCGAGCACGCCACGACTAAGAAAAAACGCCACGCCGCCCTTCCTTCATAACAGCAAGAGCCGTGGGTTCATTAACCGCCACTTGCAGCCGAGAACCTGTCAGATCGGGCTCGTGCACGGCATGGGATGCACGTGCCGATGTGGTGGAGAGCACCATGCGGCCTTCAGAGTCAGCAGACGGGCATCGGCATTTGCAGGGCACGAAAGAAAGTGCAATCATGCCCTTAATCTTTTTTGATGTTGATGACAACATGCATTTTTGGAACTAATCATGTTATCAAGTATATCTCGTGATTATGTTTCAAGTGCTATGTGTGTGGATCATGACTACAAGCAAACAGATATATATTACTCAAGAGCGGAGAATACAAGACAAATGGCCTTGGCCCTTTCTATCGATTTGTTCTTGAGTATAGGGATCCCGCACTATTAAGAGGGGACCGCTGGGTAACGTGAAAGACTTGCTCAAAATGCACAAAGCACTTCCTCTATCATCTTCTTTGTTTTCACATGTGTGCACTCTATCTTGTGTTTATGAACCTCGCAGACTAGCTCTTCGAACTGACCGACTTCCGTGCACACGGACGTCCGCACTTCTCAACAGAATACTTATTAACGGACGGCCCGACGTCCCAGACATCCAAAAGAACACACATTAACGGATTTCGGTCTCACCGGACGTCTGTCAGCGGACGTCCGCCACTGTGGCCGTGTTCACGGTCGCCTATACTCCAAAAGCGGATCACGGTTGCCCGGCGGACGTCCGTCCGATTTATGTCACCGTCGTCTGTGTACTCCACCGGACGTCCGCAGCTCTCCTCGTGCTATAAGTGGCCAAACGCCTAGCTTTTCACCAACACTATATATATGCCTCTTCTCCCCACGAGAGGGGTTGACCATTCACTTTGAACAAACCCTAGAACACTTCACTCACTCTCTCTCATCTCCACACCAAATCTTAGACCCTCAAGGATTTGAGCTTTGAAAAGAAGTTGTCCGATCAAGGATAGATCCACTTCTCCTCCTTCTTCGCACTCAAGGAATTCGATTTGAGCAAGTCTGAGCAAATCCCCATCGATCTTGTTACTCTGAGGAGACTCCTAGGCGGTAGGAGTCTTCGGAGAGGAATCGACTTTTGTGATTACCCCATAAGTTTGTGAGGGTTTGGAGACCACCCCAAGGTCTACTAGTGGTTGAGAAACGCCTTCGTGGTGTTGTCTCAAAGGGAGAATAGGGTGAGCCTTCATGCTGGTGTGCCTCGTGGTAACATCCACCTCTCTAACGGTGACTAGCTTCCTCCAAGGAAGTGAACATCGCATACATCCTCGCTCTCTGAGTTGCGGTTATTCCTAACCCTTAACTCTATACTTGTGGTTACTTGTTTTGGTTTGCACTTACTTACATCATATTGTGCTTGCTCACATATGCTTGTGACTTGCCTAGTATTCAGACTTACTAGCAATTGTTAGGCTCACTTTCATATTCCGCACTATTGCCTAAAATTGCTAAGTAATAATTAAAATTTGTAATTGTACCTATTCACCCCCCTAGGTCCATCTCGATCCTTTCAATTGGTATCGAGCCTCGCTCTATTCTTGTGGCTTAACCGCCCAGAGCGAGATGAACCTAGATGGGACTCCCGTTGTAGATCCTAAGGATAAAGGCGGGCTTCTTCAAGTCAAGTCCTTTACGCCGGAGGATCTAGAACGGCCCTTGCTAAGCAAAAGAGGAGCATGATGCTTCTTTGAGGCCTTGGTCCAATGAGATTACACGTTGTCCGGTGCTTGCACCACTTCTGGTGGTGCTGCCAAGGCCAACTGTGTTTACTCCATCACTTGGTCAACAACCTCCTAACAATGAACACGCCAGTGTTCCTTGGCTTTATGCAAGACCTCAGTTGAGAAACCAAGATATAATCCTGCAGTCCTCCTTTGCTTAGTGCCACTTCCGATTTTCCTGGAGAGTTGCTATGCAGGACCATCTTCGACATGGAAACGATGAGATGTTGGAGATCTTGGAGTATGGCTATCATGTGGTTGATCCAAAGAACCCCACACCAAGAGAAATATATGACAAGAACCTCAATGACACCAATCATGTGGATAAGGAGAGGCTGGATGAAAAGCAAAGGAGACCGCTCATACACATCACAAGTGCCAAGGAACTATGGGAAATCGTTGACGATCCAAAATCTGCACTTCTACCCTCCGAGTGCTCAATATGAAATTGCCAAGGGCAATTGCAAAACTTTTGTATGGAGAAAGGTGAAACCCCAATCAACTCCATGAGCGCCTCATGACACTCACGATATTGAGTCATGTGAGTGACACAAGATGGATTCAACATGACTAAGAGGTTCCTTGTGGATAAGTTACTCCATGCTCTTGCTCCATTTCACCATCAAATGGTGTGGGACATAAGACAACACCATACCTTCAAGGAAATGACTACAGATGACATCGTATCCACCTTTCAACTATTTGAAGAGTCAAAGACTAATGCCACAAAACATCTTGCCATGCATGGTTCTCCATCATCAAAGATCATTGAAGCCCAAGCATGTATGTGAAGATGAACAAAGTGAAGAAGAAGAAGAGGATGACGAAGATGGTGATGAGATTGAATCTGACGAGGGACCTACATATGAAGACATGGCTCTTTTTGTCAAGAAGTTTAGCGCGGGTAAGTTCAAGGGAAGATTCCAAAAGAAGAAAGTAAGAAAATGCTACAACTGTGAAGAAACCAATCACTTCTCCAACGAAAGTGCCCTTATGAGAAGAGAGAAGATAAACCAAGGTTTCCAAGACCTTTCCCAAGAAGAAGTTGCCAAATCCTTTGAACTCCAAGCTCAAGAAGAGAGATGGAAAGGCAATGGTTGCTCAAGAAGAATCTGATCCGGATGATGTTAGTGGTGTTGCAGAGTTGCTCAAGACTCAAAAAAATTTGAGGTTAGTAAACAAGAGTGGTGACGTGGTCACCCAACTACATGAAAGATTACAAGGGCAACGCCATTAAATGCCTAATGGCAAAGGCCATGGTTGAAGAAGAAGAGGACCAAAGCTCTTCTCGACAAGGTCAAGGTAACTCCACGATCAAATCCTCCTTTTCACGCCTTCTACTCTAGTGATGAGTATCTTGATGCGAGGATAGTTATGAGGATGATGATCTAACTGATCCTATGCTTGCTAAACTTAATAAGTTCATGTGCCCTCAAAGGAAGGAAGCTCACTATGTTTCAGATGTTATGGAGATGGTGAGTAAGCACACCATCTCCATTAGGAACTCAAACCTCGCCATCGAGGAAAAGGAAAATATGAAACCTTGAGCGGAAAGTCAAATATGAGGAAGCACGAAATGATGAACTATGCTTAAAAATTGGTGCAAATATTGATGTTCATACTAAAGATCTTGCCTCCTGAAAAGGCTATTGGCTCTGTGAAGAGTTGATGAATGATAAAAGTAAGCTTGCAAAGTCTCATGCTTCTCTCACTAAGGATTGTGAGCTTCTATCCTGTCTCTCAAGACTAAGGAAGAAGAGCTCACCCTTTACAAAGAGTTTTGAGACACTCAAACTTACTTATCTTGAAACTCTAGCTAAGGCTTACTCATCTCCTATTATCAATGTTGATGCATGTTCTACTAACTCTAGTAGTGATCTAGCATCCATCCTGAGGAGAATCTGCTCTCAAAGCTCAAATCGAGAAAGGGCTCATGACATGTGCTCAAGGAAAAGAACCTTAATGAGGTGTTGAGCCAACACAATGAAGCTGTCGCCAAAGAGGGACTCCTGGTTTGACCTAAGCACAAGCAAGAAGAAGACGCCCTCCCAAATTGCACCACCCCTTTAAAAGAAACCTTGTACGAGAAGGACACAAGGAGAAAGGTAAGGTTGTTAGTGGAAGGCCACAAGGGCATGCCCACTCAACAAGCCAAAAGAGTTCATGCTCCATCCTATGTATCGCTGAAGACTAAGGATGGAGAAGTTTATGCAAAGTTTGTTGGCCCCAAAAGGCATTTCTGCTTTATGCTATTTGGGTCCCTAAGACCCTTGTGACTAACTTGAGAGGTCCCATTGTAAAATGGGTGCCTCTAACCAAGTAATAATTGTGTGTAGGTAGCTTTCTCCTATGGAGTAAAATGGGTGATTGATAGTGGATGTACCAATCATATGACCGAGATAGCAAATTGCTCACGATTTCATGGAAGCTATTCAACCATTTATGAGCATTATGTTTGGTGGAGGATCAAAAGGATGTACTTGGGTTGGGTAAGGTGGCTATCACAAATGACATGTCTCTTGCAAATGTCATGCTTGTCCAACCTTAAATATCATTTACTTTCTGTCCGCCAATTGGCTTCATGGTTATGATACACTATTTGGACTAACGGATGTGAAATCTTTAAGAGAGATACTCAAGTGGCCTTTGTTGAGAGTTGATGGCAACCTTTACACGGTTGATTTCTAAAGAGAGCACATTCCATGCAACTTGTCTATGGCCAAGGCCGATAAGGTGGCTATGGCATCGCTGCCAGCCCATGTCAAGCATGAGAAATCTTCAAGATCTCTTAAAGGGGAATCACATCCTTGGACTAACAAATGTCTCTTTTGAGAAAGATCGTGTGTAGTGCATGTATAGCCGGAAGCAACATCAATCAAAGCACCCACCCAAGAATATTGTGTTACTTCAAGGCCTTTGAGCTCCTTCATGTGGATCTCTTTGGGCCTCCTTCATGGGATAGTCTTGGTGGAAAAAGTATGGACTTGTCATTGTTGATGATTACTCAAGATATACATGGGTTTTTCCTCAAATCCAAGGACTAAATGAAGATCACTTTCATTGACTTTGCCAAGAAAGCACAACGCAAGTTTGACAAAGAAATCTTGGCAATAAGAAGTGACAATGGATCTGAGTTCAAAACTATACCTTGAAGAATTCTTAGTGATGAAGGATTGAGCATCAATATTCAGCTCCATACACTCCTCAAAGAAATGGTGTAGCCGAAAGGAAGAACCGCACTTGTGGAGATGGCAAGGTCCATGTTGGATGAATACAAGTCACCACATAGTTTCGGACTAAGTTGCCAACACCGCATGTCATGCATCAAACCGCTTTCTCCGCACTATATTGGAAAAGACTCCATATGAGCTTCTAACTGAAACAAGCCAAATGTCAAGTACTTTGTATTTGGGTGCAAATGTTTCATCCTCAACAAAAGAGAAAGGTTAGGAAAATTTCAATCCAAAACAATTGAGGGTATATTTGTTATTATGGATCAAATTCACGATATAGAGTCTACAACAAATCCAATGGATGTGGTAGAAACTCAGACGTGGTGTTTGATGAATTTAATGGCTCCCATGGGGAGCAAGTTGATCTAAGTGATGTAGGTGAAGAAGATTCTTCTCAAGACATTTTGACCATGGGTGTTGTGCACTTCTTCCTATGGAACAAGAACTCATGATGATGAAGAAGAAGATAGAAGTCTCACACGCCATCAAACTACTTCAAAATTCATAACACCACAAGCCCCTATTGCTCAACCGATACCTTAGCTCAGTTGAAGAGGATGATCAAAGCCTCCTCATGACAATCTTCAAGAACAAGAACTAGAAAGTCCAATCATTGATGATGAACCTCAACAAATGCAATATGAAGAAGATCTTCCTCCACACATTAATGATCCATATGTTGAGGATGTGGATGATGGACATGAAGTTGAACCTCGTGAAACCCTTACCTCTATCATGCCACGAAAGTGCCGGTCGTGTTGATGTTGACAAAATACTCACCGCATATCGGAAGGTAGAGTCACTCGTAAACACTTGACCAACTTTTGTGCTCACTTCTTTTGTGTCTAGTTTTGAACCCATCAAGGTACAAGATGCATTGATAGACAAGGATTGGCTAGTTGCTATGCAAGAAGAGTTGAACAGTTTTGAACGCAACCAAGTGTGGTCGTTAGTCAAGAGGCCACCTACCTAACACAACGTCATTGGAACAAAATGGATTTTCAAGAACAAACAAGGTTAGAATGGTGTAATCATCCAAAAGGCAAGGTTAGTGGCACAAGGGTACTCACAAGTTGAAGGTTTGACTTTGGTGAGACTTTTCCCGCTTCGTCTGCCTTGAATCCATTCGATCTTACTTGCTTATGCTGCTTTCAATGGTTTTACATTACTTCAAATGGATGTGAAGAGTGCTTTCCTTAACGGTCCTCTACAAGAAGATGTATATGTATCACAACCACCGGGTTCGTTGATCCCATCACAAAGACTATGTGTATAAACTTCATAAGGCTTTGTATGGTTCTCAAACAAGCACCTCGTGGCTTGGTATGATCATCTTAAGAAGTTTTACCGATGATGGTTTTGTGAGAGGGTGATCGATCCTACTCTTTTTACTAAGAGGGATAAGGTGATTTGATCTTATGCCAAATCTATGTAGATGATATCATTTTTGGTTCTCCTAACATTCATTTGTGCAAGAAGTTTGCGGCTTAAATGACCAAGAATTTTGAAATGTCACCTAATGCGGATTTGAAGTTCTTCCTTGGTTTTCAAATTCAACAATTTCAAGAAGGAATTTTCTTGTCCCAAGCAAAGTACCTCAAGGATATCCTAGAGAAGTTTGGTATGTCCGATGCTAGTCCATGTAAGACACCAATGCCAACCAAAATAACACTCATCAAGACACAGAAGGTATCCCTTCACCCATCTAAATACCGCCTATGATTGGTTCATTGCTTTATCTTTTGCATCTAGACCAGACATCATGTTTAGTGTATGCATGTGTGTTAGATTTCAAGCTTCCCTAGGGAAAGTCATCATAAGGTGTTAAGCATATTCTTAGATACCTTGTTCACACCCCAAAGTTGGGTCTATGGTATCCCAAGGATGCTAAGTTTGATCTCATTGGATACACGGATGCGGATTGGGCCGAGACAAAGTGGATCGAAGTCCACTTCCTGCATGTCAATTTCTTGGACGCCTTGGTAAGTTGGTCATCGAAGAAACAAAATTGTATTGCCCTCTCACAGCAGGTTGAATATTGCTGCCGCCACCGTGCAACTCAGTTATTATGGATGAGGCAAACTTAAAGGATTACAGATCACCTATAGACATGTGCCTCTTCTATGTGATAATGAAAGTGCCATCAACATTGCTGAGAACCCCAAGGATCATCTCCGCATCGCACATTGATATTAGGTATCACTTCCTCGAGATCATGTTGAGAAGGGGGATATTCATTGATCACATTGGTACAGATTAACCAAATACGATATTTTCACCAAACCATTGGATGAAGCAAGGTTTTGTCGACTTAGGCGTGAACTTGGTATCTTGGAGCTTGACAACATTATGTGAAACTAGTACTCATGCATGCATTGTCATAATGTCCTCGTCTCTATGTAGGCATATACTTAGGGGAGACACTCAACTCATGCTTCTCCCTATGAAATGCATAAAAAGAACAACAACCACTCGGCTACCATGTTACTCTAACTATGGTGCTTTCAATGATGGCGCAGTGAGTATGGACCCAAAGTTCAAATCTTTGTAGTGTCATGTCACGATAACAAGATACATGGTGGCAACCGCCACCGCATTGTCATTAGAACAACTTGTGAGCAGATGTGAGTTTATTTATGTTGACTTAGGAAACTCAAGTTTCACCCAGGTGTCATTGCATCCTTACTATCTATGTCACCATCATCTCTCCATCATTGTCATTAGCACCTACTACGGCACTCTAATCTTCCCGGAATAATAATAATAATTAAAATCACGGACGTCCGTCAACACCGGACGTCCACAAAACTCTCTGTTGCTGCAACGTCGTCTGCAACCGGATCGCCGCATAATTTCGACACGGTTCTTAACCAAGAAAACCAAATCGCCGATCGTCTGGATGCGGAGGTTCCCTCGCGGCCTTCATGCATAACATCCGCGACGAGTGGCTTCGCCCGACCTAGGACAGAAAAGCCAAAATCCATGGCAGCCCTCACATCACTCATGACCCGCGTCACTGTTAGTGAGGACAGCCATTAGCACGCAAAGAACAACCTCAAGAAAAATTCCGGCAGTCCGGACTTCAAGGACCGAAATGGCAGGCCGCACAGAATAAAAACAAACGCCGATTAACGGCGATAATATTGAGGATACGGCAATCAATGCCGGATTCAGAGGCTCTAAACCCGGCCGCCGAAAAAGCCATTCAAAAGAACTACTCCGGTCCGCCCAATTTGGACCGAATACTCGACCTTCAGCGAGACACATCGCACTTCTAAAAGCCGGGCTAACCACACCAACAGGGGACTGTTGGGTATTCAAGCAGCAGGCAAGTTAATTGTCGAAAACAATGACAAGGCTGTATAGCGATGACGAGGACGAGACCCAACCAACAATAGAGGATGTATGGGTTTCCCCACAAAGCGGACGGTGAACATGATATACGCAATGCACATACCCAAAAGGGAGCGGAAGCGCACTGTGGATGTTCACGATGGAGCTAGTTGCTTCAAGTTCAATCCATGGTCCTCCCGCCTGCATCAATTTTGACCGGCGACCACCCCACCAAAGATCCGCCACGCGGATTCGCCAGACCGGTCTTAGACCCAATCGCCGATGGATTCCACCTAACCGTAGTCCTCATGGATTTGGCGGCAAAGAGCCTCGAACCCGCTTTTTACCGTGGATACAAAGGCGAAAATGGGCATAGACCCTCAATGATCAAACCTACCAAAACGACCTTTAAAGGCGCCATACCAGGTGTAGAAGCCAATTGTAATGTGCTCAATTACACCGAAGTGGTCTTCGATCCCCGGATAACTTCCGGCGAGGAGTTAATCTTCGACATAGTCCCGCTCCGCAGCGGCTATCATGCCTGGTTGCCGGACGCACGCTGCTTGCAAAGTTCAACGCGTGCCGCAGACCACGATACCTCAAGCTCAAGATGCCAGCCTCGAGGAGTCATCACGGTCAATCGGAACACCGAACGCTCTTCCGCACGGAGGAACATACAGGGCTCGCGCGTATGCAATGTAGCCTCTAAGGCATTCTCGAGTCCGGCCAAGGCCGGATACAGCTAAGCGCCCGGAGTAACTTACAACAAGACCACCTGGCACGCCCGGAGCACGTAGCAAAGGCGGCCCCAACCCCACCCCGCAAAACATCAGCAAGTCCTTCGCAGACACCATTACGCCTCAAG
The DNA here is from genome assembly GCA_021605205.1 of Aegilops longissima. Classification (NCBI taxonomy): domain Eukaryota; kingdom Viridiplantae; phylum Streptophyta; class Magnoliopsida; order Poales; family Poaceae; genus Aegilops; species Aegilops longissima. The sequence goes on along the minus strand of CM038681.1, from coordinate 541,689,184 downwards.
ATACCATGGGCATGGGGAGAGGCACCACCACGATAAACCCGGATCAGCGCTCAACCACACCAGGGCTCCTCAAGTGTCGCCTTTTTCTTTTCTTTTTACCTTTACTTTTACCCACAGACTCCGCTTGTCAGAGGCCCTCGTCCGCAAGCAGCAGACCGCCAACTCACGATGCAACAGCCTGTGGAAGGATAAAGGCTACAACGAATATACAGTGGTCTCCATTACGGCATTTTTATACACCAATCTGCAGCCTACTCCTCGGAGGGGGACATGTTTAACAGTCCCATACCTTGCTTATCGTGACTATTTGTATCGCTCTCGCATTCAGTAGCAGCACTTATTGAATAAAACAATGCAGCACCTTTTTGCTTATAATTGCATTTCTTTTTCATGCATATGTTCATTCACTAAGATGTTGCATACGTGACACTTTGGTACGGCTAATATACACCAGGGCTTATGTTTCCAGATTATGGTATGATGAGTCCTAACACTTTCACAAGTGCGGCACTCGAACTTATAGCACTATATGCATCGGGTTCAATCATGTCTTGGGTCAATAGTTGGGTTTGCCTGCTCCCATGTTTTGGTACCTTACGCCCGTTTATATCGCTAAGGTTGCACTGGGAGAACCACCGCGATTCCGCCCCAGCTTGAGCTGGGTTAACGCCTCAAAGGAGAAAGCTAAACTGACCATCATGATGAGGCGAGAGCCGGCCGCTATTCGAGAGGTTTTTAAGTAGTCCTTAAAGACTTATGCCGCTTAGAGCAGGAGCCGGATACTGTCCGCCAAGGCGTGATAGCGCCCAAATTCGGCCTTCCAAGACTAGGCTTCACCAAATTTAAAATTATAGAATTCTATGGCTAAGGAGAGTGTTCAAGCATTATAAGTCCGTTGCCTTGTTCACTGTGTTGAGCGCCCCTAGATGGACCCAAAATGGGAACAAGAGCGCCAAGTTTATCCCGAACACCCCAAAGACTCATGGGCATGGAGGCTGAAGGTTTACTAATTTGCCATCTCTCAGATTTGATAAACAGCCGCACGTATGTAATATTTTAAATTAACAAGCGCTGCTTAGCGATATGAACTAAGTTTTCAGCGACGGGATAACAAAATGCGAGTCTACTCAAATATTACATCTTTTGAGCACTCACCCAATAGTGCGGCGCCTTCAAAGACACTCTCTATAATACATCTCTGGCGTATGATGCCCTTGCCCTCTAGTGGCGGGTCCGCCACGAGCTTCTCGCATCCATCTTGCCCCAGCTGCACCTTTTGCGCTGGCAAGGGCCCGACGGAACCTCAATACAAGCGGAATGCTTGATGACTTCTACCCACGGCACGCATCCATCACCGGCCGCACCAGGCCAAGTAGCCCTGTGCATGGCCTCCTTAGGCCACAAACCAACTATGAGGCCCTTCATGGCATGTTCGCCGCTTTAGGAGCTCGACCAGCTGCTATAATGGTCGCTATAGGGGCACTGGATGTCCGCCTCAAGATACCGAGACCAAGACCTTCACCGCCGAGCCTCTCCTCCGCCCGGTAGAATGCGGCAGCATCGACACGCCGCGAGGAAGATCTGCGAACGCCTCCCGAGAGCTCCGACCGGGTAAGCAACATGTAATTAACACTCACATGCTTACTTTGCATGAAAAATGCCTTACCCGCTGCTATTTTCTTCACCGCTCAATCTCCTGGAGGGCCTTGTAGGCTTCGCCTTAGCGGCTTTGGCACTCTCAAGAGTCAAGGTAAGCTGTGACTCGAAGTTCGAGTCACGCCCAAGCTCTCATGTTTTTTCACGAGATCCTCGGAGCTCTTTGCTGTACTCCGAACTCCAAGGCCTCCTGCTTCTCTCGGCAGGCCCATGTCAAGATTATGCTCGTCGCCACCATCCTTCTCCTCGTGGTCGCCACCTCGTTAGTGGCCCCTACAATACCCACGCTATCCTTGTCATTTTTCTTGCAACCAAATCCTTTTCTCGAAGGTACAATTTTCATAAGGTATTACTCACCTTCTTTTTCCTCGAGCTGCTTTTTGGCATGGCCGAGCTCGCTCGGACCGCCGAGGTTTTCCTTCAAAGTATTGACCTCCAGCTGCTAGGGCGGAGGTCAGCAAGACAGCCTCGCAATCCCATATTGACATATTTTTATGACTCTCGCTTATCTTTCTCAAGATCCTCACCGCTTTTCTTCTAACACCGAACCGAGCATCAGGCTACCGCCTATGCGGTACCATTTTACATATATTGAAATTTTACCTCAAAGCCTCGTTAGAAGGCTGTCAGAAGCCGTCAGCCCGCTCTGGCGAGCTGAACTTTTCAATCACCGCACTCATAATAAAGGCGTGTGTTCTTGATGGAGGCGCCGCTGAGCGCCAAAGAATTATCCGCACCTCCGTTGGACGGAGGCAGCCGGGCGTTTGGTCTTGCCCTTCCACGGCGATCGCCACGGACCGAGCCACCGTGGGGCCTCCGGCTGAGTCCGTGCAAAGTCCGGAGGGTGTCCCGTGACACCTCCGAGGCCTCCTCCTCCCGGTGGGTCCTTCTCGGGATCCCACTCAGCCGTCTGTGGCACGGGGTGGAGGCAGTCGAAGGAATCCATATCCGACGCACCCAAGGACCCGCCGATTTAAATGGGAAGATCATCCTTGGGCGGACTGCAGGGTTGTAGCGCGGCATTAGAAAGACATTATGTGGCTAAAAGAAAAAAACCTTGAAGTTATTCGGGAGTCCTGATATTTACGATCTCGCCAGGCTTGGCCCTTGGAGGCCGCCCGCCATCACATCAAGCGCTATGGAGCAGTCCGGGAAGAGTTTTTCCTTCTGATTCTTCGCCTCCCTTGTTGGGGGCCTTCCTTTTTCCCTCCTTCACCGGGAGAGGCTTTTCTTCTCCTCCTCGCCTTGGTGGGAGGAGTTGGCCTCGGATTCATCATCCGATAGCACCTGAAAACGGAACTCTTCCGAGTCCCTCGTGGCCGCCTTTCTTGGTTTCTTCTCCGCACCATGGGTGCCGGAGCCAAGAGCCTATGTAGGCGGGGCACCGGTCCTTCCGGTAATGGGGCCGGCAGATAGTCCGCTCGCCTTCGCCAGCCATTCTCGCCAAAGGTAAAGGGAGTTTAGATCCCGTGACAGATTCAAACTATGAAAAAGAGTCCCATAAAGGGTAAAATAACTTACCTCGCTGGTTTGACGCTGTGAGCTGAATCGCGATCTTCGTAGCGGATGCGGAGCTTCGGGCGCTTGAACAGCACCTTCCACATCTTCGCACGTAGTGTCAAGAGCCCGCCAGGTCCGATGCCGCTACCGATCAAACTCCCACATGTTGAAGCCCCGTCAGCTGCACGAGAATCCGCGATGAGCATGACCTGACTACGCTGACAAGCTTGAGCTCTTATCCACCAAATTTCTCGGATACAGCTTGAGTCCGGGCCACCCTCCAAATCCCCCAACCGCCACTCTCTTCCGTGAGGTGAGCCGTAGGATGCCAGATTCAACTCGGGGGCCACGCCCAATCAGTGGTCACGGCTCGGTGATGTAGAACCACCCCGATTGCCACCCCTTGATGGTTTCACGAAAGTGCCCTCCAGCCACGTAACGCCTGGACATCCTGCCCACCATGGCGCCCAAGACTCCGCTTTGGCTTCACAACCTTCGGCTTGACATCAAGGTCTTGAGCCACAAGTCGAGTGGGGCTGGATGCAGAGGAAGGCCTCGACACGCATTTATAAATGCCGAGATGTTGAGAATGAAATTTGGGGCCGATCATGGAAATCTAGGCCAGAGTAGAACATGAGCCCTCGACAAAGGGATGAAGGGAAGCCCAGTTCATGGAGGAAATGGGGAAGAAATACTACCTCTCATGGGGCCCGGGTTGGGACGAGCCTCCCTCGTCGGGGAGCCGATGCGCGATGTTGCCGGACAATATCCAAGGCCACAGAAGCCTTCGGATCTGCCCCTCCGTGATGGAGGAGGCCATCCACTTGCCTCCCGCCCCGACATAGTTGGAGAAGGTTGAGGTGAGAAGTGCGGACTTGGGCGCCGAGCTCGAGTTCATGGAGATGGATAAGCCAAGGAGGAAGAAGGCGCAGTAAAAGGGTTGGATCTTTATCCCTTATATGGGGGGGACAACAACATGTGTCCCCACCGCCCGGTAAAACTCGCTATCTCTCAAGCATCACAATCAATGGCGCGTTGGGTTACCCATGTCCGTATTGATGGGAATCTCAAATAAGCGGAACATGATCTCGCTCGACAAGACGTGCTAAGGAAACCGCTTCGCTAAACGCTACCGAGGTGGAACAATAAAACAATTTGAGTAAAGGCTTGGTAGTGGTGCGACGCCACGCCACGTATCACGCCAACAGATTGATCTTGTGTAATATTATTCTCTACGGTGGTATGTGGAATTTGTTTTGCAGAGCCGACACTATCCTGGTGTTCACAATCTCCTATAAATTGTTCGAGGAAGAACCCGCTTTGCAATGCCAAGACAACATGCTACCGGACTCGCCGTCATTGAAGCCCGTTCGTGGCTACCGAGGGAGTTCCGACTAGGGGGTGTCCGGATAGCCGAACTATCATCATCGGCCGGACTCCTAGACTATGAAGATACAAGATTGAAGACTTCGTCCGTGTCCGGATGGGACTTTTCTTGGCGGAAGGCAAGCTTGGCGATACGGATATGTAGATCTCCTACCATTGAAACCGACTCAGGTAACCTTAGCCTCTCCGTGTCTATATAAACCGGATGGCTTTAGTCCATAGGACTAACAACAATCATACCATAGGCTAGCTTCTAGGGTTTAGCCTCTTTGATCTCGTGGTAGATCCACTCTTGTAACACACATCATCAATATTAATCAAGCAGACGTAGGGTTTTACCTCCATCAAGAGGGCCCAAACTGGGTAAAACATCGCGGTCCTCGGTCTCCCGTTACCATCCGCCTAGACGCACAGCTCGGGACCCCTACCCGAGATCCGCCGGTTTTGACATCGACATTCGGTATCTCAATACCTAGTTCAATCTCAAGCATCGCAAGTCTCTTTACTCGCTCCATAATACATCATCCCGCAACTAACTCATTAGTTGCAATGCTTGCAAGGCTTAAGTGATGTGCATTACCGAGAGGGCTCAGAGATACCTCTCCGACAATCGGAGGACAAACCTAATTCAAATACGCTAACCCAACATGTACCTTCGGAGACACCAGAGAGCACCTTTATAATCACCCATTATGTTGTGACGCTTGGTAGCACACAAAGTGTTCCTTCGATAAACGGAGTTGCATAATCTAATAGTCATAGGAACATGTATAAGTCATGAAGAAAGCAATAGCAACATACTAAACGATCGTGTGCTAAGCTAACGGAACGGGTCATGTCAATCACATCATTCTCCTAATGATGTGATCTCGTTAATCAAATGACAACCCATGTCAATGTCTAGGAAACATAACCATCTTTGATTAACGAGCTAGTCAAGTAGAGGCATACTAGTGACACTCTGTTTGTCTATGTATTCACACATGTATCATGTTTCCGGTTAATACAATTCTAGCATGAATAATAAACATTTATCATGATATAAGGAAATAAATAATAACTTTATTATTGCCTCTAGGGCATATTTCCTTCAGTCTCCCACTTGCACTAGAGTCAATAATCTAGATTACACAGTAATGATTCTAACACCCATGGAGCCTTGGTGCTGATCATGTTTTGCTCGTGGAAGAGGCTTAGTCAACGGGTCTGCAACATTCAGATCCGTATGTATCTTGCAAATTTCTATGTCTCCTACCTGGACTAGATACCGGATGGAATTGAAGCATCTCTTTATGTTCTTGGTTCTCTTGTGAAATTTGGATTCCTTCGCCAAGGCAATTGCACCAGTATTGTCACAAAAGATTTTCATTGGACCCGATGCACTAAGTATGACACCTAGATCGGATATGAACTCCTTCATCCAGATTCTTCATTTGCCGCTCAAGCAGCTATGTACTCCGCTTCACACGTAGATCCCGCCACGACGCTTTGTTTAGAACTGCACCAACTAACAGCTCCAACGTTCAATGTAAACACGTATCCGGTTTGCGATTTAGAATCGTCAGCATCAATGTCAAAGCTTGCATCAACGTAACCATTTACGATGAGCTCTTTGTCACCTCCATAAACAAGAAACATATCCGAGGGAGTCCCGACTAGGGGTGTCCGGATAGCTGAACTATCTTCGGCCGACTCTAGACTATGAAGATACAAAATTGAAGACTTCGCCCCGTCCGGATGGGACTTTCCTTGGCGTGGAAGGCAAGCTTGGCGATACGGATATGTAGATCTCCTACCATTGTAACCGACTTGTAACCCTAACCCTATTCGGTGTCTATATAAACCAAGGGTTTTAGTCCATAGGACACAACAACAATCATACCATAGGCTAGCTTCTAGGTTTAGCCTCTCCGATCTCGTGGTAGATCCACTCTTGTACTACCCATATCATCAATATTAATCAAGCAGGAGTAGGGTATTACCTCCATCGAGAGGGCCCAACTCGGGTAAAAACATCATGTCCCTTGTCTCCTATTACCATCCGCTTAGACGCATTCCGGGACCCCTACCCGAGATCCGCCGGTTTTGACATCGACATTGGTGCTTTCATTGAGAGTTCCTCTGTCGCCACCGATAGGCCCGATGGCTCCTTCGATCATCAATAACGATGCAGTCCAGTGAGACTTTTCTCCCGGACAGATCTTCAGATTCGGGCGGCTTTGCATCATGGCCAACACCGCTGGCCATCCGGAGCAGATCGAAGCTACACCCCGGCCATCGTGTCAGATTTGGAAGTTTGAACTATACGGCCGATGTCCGTGGAGACTTGATCTTCGACGGATTTGAGCCACAGCCGAGCATGCCGCACTTTTCGATGGGTACGATCTAGATCCGCCACGGTCAAAGGCTCCTCGAGGCCGCACTCTGCCCGCCCGACCCTTAATCCGGAGCCGGTTCCCCAATCGAGGATGAGTGGTTGACACCGCCGGGCTACGATCTCAACGGCGATTGAGCCAACTCCATCCCCTGTCTCTTGCGAAGACTGTGGATCCAAGGTGCCGGACTTTCTCCGGACCAACCTCCGCTCGCCGCTAATCGATCCGATTGGGCGCCGGTCATGGAATTCACTGTCATGACATATTTCAGACTCGCCTTTGGCGACATCCTGAATTCACTAAAGTCTCTTTATCCGGAGAGCCCTGGCCGGATTACGGTCAGAAGGTTGGGACGCGACGATTTAAATTCAACGCCCACCCACCACCCACTTTGTAGCCATCGCCGAAAGCTTAAATGACGTGCTCGATTTTGATTCAAGACATCGACAAGATGGACGATTTATGAAGGAGACAACCATGAACCAGCACCTATAGGATATCGGACAACCACCTCATCCCATGACGATACATGGTGGACACATAAAGGAAGTAACAACGAGGAACAACGGACACTACGGCGATAAATCCTTGAAAGCAGTCAAACGGCAACGTAAACGCCGCACCAAGTCCCGCCGACAAAAACCCAGCCATAGAGCAGGTGAACCGTGGATCGACTTAACATACTAATACCGAAAGCAACCGTCCAACAAGACAACTTGATGAACAACCTGTCCTCGGCGAAGATAACAGTCCCGACGATCTCACGCCGGACAAATTGTTGGAGCAAAGAACCTCAACAAAGGCTCGCCGCCATCGCGCTTAGCCTAAAAAGCGTAGCGGAAGCTCAAAACAGCGGAAGATGCACTCAAAATCAGATGGTGCAAAGTACTCAACATCAGAGACAAGCACGGGCGAAATACCGAACAAAGAGCTACCCAAAGAGAAAACTATCGCCTGACTTGATGAGGAGGTCGAGAGCCCCACAATCAAAGAACAAGAAGGCCACCCGTCGGATGGACTACCCCACGGCAAACAGAGAGATGAAATGGCGCCAAGACACAAGCCGCACGTGATCCACATAAGGATTTCAGATCAAAAGACGGCCCAGCTTAGGTCCATCTATGGGCCGAGAAAGCAAGCTCTTCAAAGCAATGCAACAAGCCAAATATCCAACATCACGGCACACCCAATATAGGGTGCCGACACCCCTATGTTTCACCGATGAGGTGCCGATCCCAAATTCCCAGCCGATTCAAACCCGTAAACATAGAGGCATACGACGGAACAATGACTGAGTCTGGATTGAGGATTACATCCTCCACATACACATGGCTAGAGGAGATGATCTCCACGCCATAAAGTACGCACTCTCAAGCTCAAAGGGCCAGCTCGGCATTGGCTTAAAAGCCTTCCCGAAAACACCATCGGAAGTTGGGAAGAGCTCGAGGATGCATTTCTGCAAATTGGGGACCTATGTCCGCCTCCGATGCGACGATCTAAGTCACATAACTCAACAGCCCGGAGAGTCAGCCCGAAATTTCGAACAGGTTCCTTACCAAAGAACCAAATAGTCGATCGTCCGGACGCCGAGGCCTTAGCAGCCTTCAAACACAATGTCCGAGATGAATGGTCGCTGACACCTCGCCAAGAAAAGCCGAGAACAATGGCCGCACTAACAAGCCTCATGACCCGCTTATGCTGGAGAGGATAGCTGGCTAGCAAGATGCGCACCAACGACCCAAGTACATCCAAGTCAGATGGAATGGGAAACCACGACGCAGCAAGGACCAACGCCGGATTAAGGGGGACGGTCCAAAGAGCGCCAAATAACGCCGGATTCAAAAGCTCACGGCAGAACAATAAAAACTGCCCTTAAGGACAACAAGCGATGAGCTATCCAACTTAAACAAAATCTTGACAAGATATGTCAATCCACAAGATTCCGGAGGCCCGCAAACCATACCCACAGAGATTGTTGTCTTCAAGCAGTCCGCAGACTCAACGCCGAACACAAGGGGCTCGACACACCAAGTGAGGATGATGACGAGCACCACAAGCAGAGCCCCGAAAACAAAAGAATTTCCCACAAGAGGTTAAAACAAGAAACTCACTTCACGTGATAAAGGGAAACAGCGCCAGCGCCCACTAAACCACGCTACCGCATGCATCTACCCTAGTGGAGTATCAACACCGGTTGTCAAAACCAATCACCTTCGACCATCGTGACTACTCCGAAAGTATCCGAACGCAGGATGGACTGCCTTGATATTGGATCCCATAGTTAACGGATTCCACTTACACAAGTCCTCATGGACGGCGGCAAGGATATAAACCGATATATCAGACACAATCTGCAGGATGGGGATAGACCCAACCAAAATTTGCCATAGCAACACCTCCTTTAAAGGGGTAATGCCAGACTATATACCCATTGCACGGCTCCTCATCTAGAAGTTGTGTTCGCTCATCCGACAACTTCCGCCGAAGGTTAATCCTTCCACATCGCCCCATTAGAAAGTAGCTATCACACTATCACGTGAAGCTTTACCGCTTTTAACGCAATACCGCATTATGCATCTCTTACACTTAAAATGCCCGTCCACGCGGCATCATCTCATTAAAAGGGAGTATTATGTTACTTGAGCATGGAAGAATGCAATGCTGCATTGACAGCCCCACATCAATCCGCCCGCTAACCAAAGCACTGAATAGGTAATTCGAACCCCTGACACGCTAGACGAGTCCGGCGCCTACTAGCGGCATACCCTCGCATAAGGGCTGCACGCATGTACAACAAGAGACAATAAAGCTCAATTTTCTTTACTTTTGAACCATACTGTTTATTTCATATAAAGTAATTTTTTGCACGATCCTTTTCTCTTCAACTAAGTTCCTCTCTTACAGATGAACAAACGTATACACCTGGCCCAAGATACGCACAACGGAGACACAGCGCAGACGCAGAGGGACCCGCTGCAAGGATTCTTTTCAGATTAAGACCTGCGTAAACCTTTTTCATCGCTCTTGTTGATACACATCCCCGGTTCCTAAGCTATAACCGAGGAGGAGGCAAGCGCTTTGGCATCGGGCCGCACTCAGAATTGTTGCACGCACTGGACACCAGGGCTTAGGCATTATTCTGCCTGCTTTTATAAAGACCGAATACCTTAGGGAGTGTTCGTGTCTCGAAGTTAGGCCTTATATGCATCAGCTCTCAATCATGTCTTTGGTCAAATGTTGGGTTTGCCTGCCTCGTGTTTTGCTGCCTTACGCCCGCTTCTATCAGCTAACGCGCACTGTGGAGAACTATCGCGATTGTGCTCGGTTCGCCGGGCAGCACCTCAAGAGAGAAAGCCGAAAACCGATCGTCATGATATAGCGAGAGACTGGTCAACCACTGATGACTCACCGAATGTTTAGAATTCTCCCATTAACGAAGGACCGCTTTTTGGTCAGTACATACGCCGCCGACTTCGAAAGTGCGGTGTTCTGTGGGCTATATAGTAGCCCCACCTCAACCCCTATGGCTAATCGAAAGTGATAAAGCATTATAGTCCAGTTGCCTAGTTTGTTATGCTACCACCTCCTTTACAGACCAAGACGTTGATTATGTGAAAAGCGTGACTTTTTGTAAACACCCCGCACTATATGGGGGTGAAGTCAAGACTGCCATCTTTCAGTTATATATATATATACATCAACGGCCGCATAGGAGGTAGTTTACTACTTGAAGGCACAAGTATAAAAAGCTCTTAAATTAAATTGAAACGTTGTTTCATAAAGCTATACATGTCATTCGAACATAACATCCTTCGAGCACTGCGCCTCTATTAAACGAGTGCCCGGAAGAACTTCCTCAAAATAGTGCTCAGCAGGTAGTCGGCTTCTGTCCGAGTCTTGGGACGCAACGACGGTGGCCTTCATCTCCGCCAAAGATGTCTTGACACGGCAAGAGCCATCCGTGTTCCTCTATGCATGCCGACGCTTCATTGCGCCGACACGCTGTACCGCACTCAAGGAACCGCTGCACTAAGCCAAAATAACTCTTCGGCTGGGGTCCGCCGCCACAAATGAGTAAGGACATGCTTCATGGCAAGTCCGATAATCGATTCAGTTTGGCCCATTCGCCAACCGACGGACAACGGAAGAGGACGCCCCGACTATGGAATTGCGATCAATATAGCTCTTCCCTTCGCGGCTCCTTCTAGCCTCGAATTGCTCAACTGGCGTTCGCAGCTTTGCCGCTAAGTCCGATAAGCATCCTCTCAACTCCGCAACTTGTCAAACTGAGCATACTTCGGATCTCAGATATTTCTCCGCACTGTAAAAGGCCTTCCAAAGAGCGACATCCACAAACCGACGCAGCTCTTCCTTTGCAGCTCTCATTATGAGCGGGCATCCTTGGCTTCGCGGTGGCCTTTTTAACTCCTCTTGCTCCGCTTGACATTCTTTTTCAAGAACCCCGCAGCGTCGGTAGTATTCTTCAACTTCATGGCCATATCGGCCATTTTCTTTGCTTTGACAATGAGCAGCATGTTCGCTTTTAGCTCTTCGCCGCCTCTTAAAGCGGCCAGACATTATTTCTCGACTTGCTCTTTAGCTCAAGCGAAGTTCCGCCGCAGCTCCTCCACAGCAGCCGCACCACCTGCATTAAGCATACAAGTAGTAAGGCACGGTGTTATGCTACTTACTAAGGGTCCACAGACAAGTCGTGATACCTTGTGACTCACAAACCGCTTGTTGACCAGCTCGATGTCCGTGATCCGCTTCCAAGTTGCCGCTTTAGTTCAAGAATTCATCACCGCTGGCCACCGACGCCTACCACCTATTCAGAGTGGCAATATGTTATAATCGAGATTATGATCCTGGCACGCTGTCAATTTTGACAAGACACCGAGTCTCAGGGGCTACTATCTATACAGTGGCGCACTTATATGCATAACTGCCGAAGGTACATCATTTTTACAGACTCGAACCTCGCCCAAGAAGCTCCTCGACGGCTTTCATGCAATCCGCCTCAGACGACGCAATTTTTTCAATCACCGCACTCCATTAGCGCACGGTGATCTTCTCGAGATGGCCGCCCCCAAAGAGATCCTTCAGCTCCTCCGATCAAGACGCCACCGGCGCTGACCTCCGCCCGCCGACCCGGAGAAACCCTCCGTGATTTACACCTCGTGGTCGCCCGCCTCGCATGAAGGCGCGATAGGTGGAGGCGTTGCTTCCATCATCTCCGAAGAAGATCCTCAAGACGAAGTTCTCACCGAGAAGGGCTGAGATCCCAACTACAAGGTACAATTACGTTATCTTTAGAAATAAATATGTGGATGTTCTTTATTCACAGGACCCTTCTTTTTACTTACGGCTCATTGAGGGCTGATCCCTTGGGGAAATTAGCGGTGGGGTACTTCCCCAGCGCCGGACTCTCTCGACGAAGATTTTTTCCCCTTCGAGGCCTTGGCCTCCGGATCTTCCCAAGCAGCCCTCTTCTCTCCTTGGAGGGTGGGACTTTGATCTCCTTCCTTGAAATCCTCCTTCGTGGAGGCGCTTGCTTCCCCGCCCCCTTCGCTTTCTTCAAAAGGCGCGCCTTCAACATCTTGGTCATGGGATCCGCATGGTCTCTCGAGGGGAGCCTGACACCTTATCAACTTTGCCTTCTCTATCCACTCCTGCTCAAAAACAGCCCTTTAAGGACAAGTTTACGATTAATGAACGGACAGCCCGCCGGGTACAGGACTAGTTACTTGAGTATCCAAGGATTGCAGCTTAGTCCCGCTGCCCTCGCCAGTCCCGACACTTCTCTTGTGATCCAAGAATAGTTTATACATCTCCACGGGCGCTGCACTCCATAAAATGTTGGAGAACCCGTGGTCCTCCGGATTAAATTCCCATGCATTTGAGGGGGCGACGCATGTAGGCGTATACCAATCAACATAACCTGCGCCACTATGACCAGATTGATCTCTTCTTTGAGGTCTCGACACGGCCCCGCAATGAGGAACGCCCTGGACGGCCCCCGCCGAGCCCCTTGTTGACCCCTTCCGATCGCAGGAGGCGCCACCCATTTGGTGCCCCGGATCGGTGATATAGAACCACTCGCTACACAAACCAAGCTCCTCTTGAAAAGAGCCCTCGGCCACGGAGCATCAAGACACTTGCTTATAATCATTCAAGACTGCTTGTTGCCCTCCACCATCTTCGGTTCCACCTTGAAGGTCTTGAGCCACAGTCCAAAGTGAGGGGTAATACGGAGCAAGGCTTCACATATGACAATGAATGACGAGATATGGAGGATGGACCTGATTCAAGTCATGGAAATCCAGCCCATAATAAAACATGAGCCCTTCACAAAGGGATCCGCCGGAAGCATAAACCTCAAGGAAGTGGGACACTAACACCACGCCTCGCTGGCTCGAGTGGGAATAACCTGCCCCGAGCAGCAGCCTATATGTAAATCTTGCCGGTTAGATACCCGCGCCTCGCAGCTTCAAAGACATCTTCTTTCGAGACGGAAGAAGACATCCATCGGCCGAGCTGATCGGAGCCGACATCGTCAAGGTCCGGCGCCTAAATCAAGCTTTGGGTGTTAGAACTCGCGAGGCTAACTCGATGGAGGGTGGAAAAGAAGGGGCCTTGGTCTCATTATAAAGAGGTTGAATACCAAGAGCCTCCCGTGGACGCATTGGGACTCGCCGATAGAGGAGGCGCGCTAACGGGCACGGTTGGGTTACCCACGTCCGTATTGATGAGAATCCCGAATAAGGGGGCACGATCACGCTTTGATAAGACGCGTTAAGGAAACCGCCATTGAACGAAATGAGGTGGAACAAGAAATGATTCGATAAAGGCCTGCCATGGTGTGATGTCACGCCACTAAATACGCCAAGCAGATCTGCAAAAAGTTATTCTCTATGGTTGTATGTGGAACTTGTTTTGCAGAGCTGACACTATCCTTGTGTTCAAAACCTTCTATGAAGTATTCGGAGGAGGAACCCGCTGTAATGTCAAGACAATATGCGCCAGACTTGTCGCCATTGAAGCCTGGTTCAGGGCTACCGAGGAGTCCTCGACTAGGGGTGTCCGGATAGCTTAACTATCTTCGGCCGGACTCCTAGACTATGAAGATACAAAATTGAAGACTTTGTCCCGTGTCCCGGATGGGACTTTCCTTGGCGTCAAGGCAAGCTTACGATACGGATATGTAGATCTCCTACCATTGTAACCGACTCAGGTAACCCTAACCCTATTCGTGTCTATATAAACCGAAGGGTTTTAGTCCAGAGGACACAACAACAATCATACCATAGGCTAGCTTCTAGGGTTTAGCCTCTCCGATCTCGTGGTAGATCTACTTGTACTACCCATATCATCAATATTAATCAAGCAGAGTAGGGTATTACTCCATCGAGAGGGCCCAACTCGGTAAAAACATTGTGTCCCTTGTCTCCTGTTACCATCCGCCTAGACGCACAGTTCGGGACCCCCTACCCGAGATCCGCCGGTTTTGACACCGACAATATCCTTAGTCCTTTTCAGGTATTTTAGGATGTTCTTGACCGCTGTCCAGTGACCATCTGCCAAATTTCATAATCATAAAATGCGGCAATCGCTAACATGATTCGGACAGACTTAAGCATCGCTACGGGTGAGAATGTCTCATCGTAGTCAACCCTTGAACTTGTCGAAAACCTTTGCAACAAGTCGAGCTTTGTAGACAGAATATTACCGGGCTAGCCTTCTTCTTGAAGATCCATTTATTCTCAATTGCTTGCCGATCATCGGGCAAGTCAACCAAAGTCCACACTTTGTTCTCATACATGGATCCCATCTGAGATTTCATGGCTTCAAGCCATTTTATGAATGTGGGCACACCATCGCTTCTTCATAGTTCGTAGGTTCATCATGATCTAGTAGCATGACTTCCGTAACATGGATTACCGTATTCACTCGGTGCGGATCTTACTCGTTGATCTACAAGGTTCAATAACAACTTGATCTGAAATTCCATGATCATCATCATCAATTTCCTCACTAATTTAGGTAGGTGTCACGTAAACCGTTTCGTGATGAACTACTTTCCAATAAGGGAGCAGGTACAGCCACCTCATCAAGTTCTACCTTCCTCCCACTCACTTCTTTCGAGAGAAACTCCTTCTCTAGAAAGGATCCATTCTTAGCAACGAATGTTTTGCCTTCGGATCTGTGATAGAAGGTGTACCAACAGCCTCTTTGGGTATCCTATGAAGACACATTCGATTTGGGTTCGAGCTATCGGTTGAAGCCTTTTCACATAAGCATTGCAGCCCCAAACTTTCGTAAACGACAACTTTGGTTTCTTGCCAAACCACCGCTCATAAGGCGCCATCTCGAACGGATTTCGATGGTGCCCTATTTAACGTGAATGCAGCCGCCTCTAAAGCATAACCCCAAAATGATAGCGTAATCAAGAAGAGACATCATAGATCGCACCATATCTAGTAAAGTACGACACGATGTTCGACACACCATTACGCTGTGGTGTTCGGGTATGGAGTTGCTAAACTATTCCACATTGTTTCAAATGTAGACCAAACTCATAACTCAAATATTCTCCTCCACGATCAGATCAGAGAAACTTTATTTTCTTGTTACGATGATTTTCAACTTCACTCTGAAATTCTTTTGAACTTTTCAAATGTTTCAGACTTATGCTTCATCAAGTAGATATACCCATATCCGCTTAAATCATCCGTGAAGGTGAGAAAATAACAATATCCGCCACGAGCCTCAACATTCATCGGACCACATACATCCGTATGTATGATTTCCAACAAATCTGTTGCTCTCTCCATAGTACCGAGAACGGCGTTTTAGTCATCTTGCCCATGAGGCACGGTTCAAGTACCAAGTGATTCATAATCAAGTGGCTCCAAAAGTCCATCAAGATGGAGTTTCTTCATGCACTTTACAATCGATATGACCTAAATGGCAAGGCCACAAATAAGTTGCACTATCATTATCAACTCGATCTTTTGGTTTCAACATTATGAACATGTGTATCACTACTATCGAGATTCATAAAAATACACCACTCTTCAAGGGTGCATGACCATAAAAGATATTACTCATATAAATAGAACAACCATTATTATCTAATTGAAATGAATAATACCTCGATCAAACAAGATCCAGATATAATGTTCATCCTCAACGCCGCACCAAATAACAATTATTTAGGTCTAAAACTAATCTCAAGGTAGATGTAGAGGTAGTGTGCCGTCCGCAATCACATTGACTTTGGAACCATTTCCCACGCCAGATCGTCACCTCGCCCTGGCCAGTGTTTGCTTAATCCGTAGTCCCCTGCTTCGAAGTTGCAAATATTAGCAATGTAACCAGTATCAAATACCCAGTGTGCTATCATGAGCTCTAGTAAGGTACACATCAATAACATGTATATCACATATACCTTTGTTCACCTTGCCATCCTTCTTATCCGCCAAATACTTGGGGCAGTTCCGCCCAAAGGACCAGTCCTGTTGCGGTGTGAAGCACCTGGGCCAGGCTTAGCTCCGCACTTGGGTTTCTTCTCCGAGCAAGAACTTGCTTACTGCTCTTCTTGAAGTTCCTTCTTCTTCCCTTTTCCCTTTTTCTTGAAACTAGTGGTCTTGTTGACCATCAACACTTGATGCTCCTTCTGATTTCTAGCTCCGCAGCCTTTAGCATTGTAAGAGCTCGGGAATCGTATTTTCCATCCCTTGCATGTTATAGTTTATCACGAAGCTCTTGTAGCTTGGTGGTAGTGATTGGAGAATTCTGCCAATGAAGCTATCATCGTGAAGATTAACTCCCAGCTTGAATCAAGTGATTATTATACCTAGACATCTTGAGTATATGCTCACCGACGTAACTATTCTCCTCCATCTTGCAGCCTATAGAACTTATTGGAGACTTCATATCTCTCAATCCGCATTTGCTTGAAATATCAACTTCAACTCCTCGAACATCTCATATGCTCCATGACGCTCAAAACGCCGTTGAAGTCCCGTTCTAAGCCGAAAGCATGGCACACCGAACTATCGAGTAGTCATCGCTTTGCTCGCCACACGCTCATAACATCTAGTGTTGCTCCCGCAGCAGTGTCCGCACCCAGCGGTGCTTCCAGGACGTAATTCTTCCGTGCAGCAATGAGGACAATCTTCAAGTTACGGACCCAGTCCGTAATTGCTACCATCATCTTTCAACTTTGCTTCTCAAGGAACGCATTAAAATTCAACGGAACAACATCACGGGCCATCTATCTATAATCAAACATAGACAAGCAAGATACTATCAGGTACTAAGTTCATAATAAATTTAAGTTCAATTAATCATATTACTTAAGAACTCCCACTTAGAAAGACATCCCTCTAATCCTCTAAGTGATCATGTGATCCAAATCAACTAAACCATAACCGATCATCACGTGAAATGGAGTAGCTTTCAATGGTGAACATCACTATGTTGATCATATCTACTATATGATTCATGCTCGACCTTTCGGTCTCAAAGGTTCCGAGGCCATATCTGCATATGCTAGGCTCGCCAAGTTTAACTCGAGTATTCTCGCGGTGCAAAACTGGCTTGCACCCGCTGTAGATGGACGAGAGCTTATCACACCGATCATCACATGGTGTCCGGGCACGAGGAACTTTGGCAACGGTGCATACTGTGGAGAACACTTTATCTTGAAATTTAGTGAGAGATCATCTTATAATGCTACCATCAATCAAAGCAAGATAAGATGCATAAAAGATAAACATCACATGCAATCAATATAAGTGATATGATATGGCCATCATCATCTTGTGCTTGTGATCTCCATCTCCAAGCACCGCCATGATCACCATCGCCACCCGCCGACACCTTGATCTCCATCGTAGCATCGTTGTCGCCTCGCCAATCTTATGCATTCACGATTATCGCTACCGCTAGTGATAAAGTAAATCATTACATGGCATTGCATTGCATACAATAAAGCGACAACCATATGGCTCTCGCCAGCTGTCGATAACTCGTTACAAAACATGATCATCTCATACAATAAAATATAGCATCATGTCTTGACCATATCACATCACAACATGCCCTGCAAAACAAGTTAGACGCCCTCTACTTTGTTGTTGCAAATTTTACGTGGCTGCTACGGGCTTAGCAAGAACCATTCTTACTCACGCATCAAAACCACAACGATAGTTTGTCAAGTTAGTGTTGTTTTAACCTTCGCAAGGACCGGCGTAGCCACACTCGGTTCAACTAAAGTTGGAGAAACCGACACCACTAGCCACCTTTGTGCAAAGCACGCCGAGAACTGGTCTCGTGAAGCGCACGCGTAATGTCGGTCCGCCCGCTTCATCCAATAATACCGCCAACCAAAGTATGACACGCTGGTAAGCAAGATGACTTATATCGCCCACAACTCACTTGTGTTCTACTCTGCATATGACATCTACGATAGAACCAGGCTCGGATGCCACTGCTGGGGAATGTAGTAATTTCAAAAATTTCCCACGCACACGCAAGATCATGGTGATGCATAGCAACAAGAGGGGAGAGTGTTGTCCACGCACTGTGAGACCGAAGCGAAGCGCTAGCACAACGCTGTTGATGTAGTCGACGCCTTCACGATCCGACCGATCAAGTACCACGGCACCTCCGAGTTCAGCACACGCTCAGCCCGATGACGCCCCTTGAACTCCGATCCAGCCTAGTGTTGATGGTGAGTTTCACAAGACGACGGCGCAGGACGATGTTGGTGTTCTACCAACGCAGGGCTTCGCCTAAGCACCGCTACAGTATTATCAAGGTGGACTATAGTGGAGGGGGGCACCGCACACAGTTGGGAGAGATCAACTGATCAACTTGTGTGTCTAGGGTGCCCCTGCCCCTGCAGATATAAAGGAGCCAAGTGGGAGGTGCGCCGCCAGGAGGAGGCGCGCCAGAGGAGTCCTACTCCTACCGGGAGTAGGACTCCCCCTTCCATGTTGGACTAGGAGAGAGAGGGGAAGAGGTGGACGGAGGAAGGAAAGGGGGCCCGCCTCTTCTCCTTGTCCTATTCGGACCGGGGAGGGGGCGCCCTGCCCCGCCTCGCCTCCCTCTCTCTTCCATCAAGGCCCACTAAGGCCCATTAAGTTCCCTGGGTTCCGTAACCTCCTGCATCCGAAAAATCCTAATTTCACCCTAACACTTCCATATCTAAACATAGGCTTCCAATATATCAATCTTCATGTCTCGACCATTTCGAGACTCCTCGTCATGTCCGTGATCACATCCGGACTCAACAACCTTCGTACATCAAAACATATAAACTCATAATATAACCGCATCGTAACGTTGAAGCGTATGGACCCTACGGTTCGAGAACTATGTAGACATGACCAAGACACGCCTCCCGTCAATAACCAATAGCGGAACCTAGATGCTCATATTGGCTCCTACATATTCTACGAAGATCTTTATCCGTCGCATCGCATAACAACATATGTTGTTCCTTTGTCATCGGTATGTTTACTTTCCCGAGATTCGATCGCCGGTATCTCAATACCTAGTTCAATCTCGCACGCAAGTCTCTTTACTCGCTCTGTAATACATCATCCCGCAACTAACTCATTAGTTGCAATGCTTGCAAGGCTTAAGTGATGTGCATTACCGAGAGGGCCCAGAGATACCTCTCCGACAATCGGAGTGACAAATCCTAATCTCAAATACGCCAACCCAACATGTACCTTCGAGACACCAGAGAGCACCTTTATAATCACCCAGCTTACGCTAGACGCTTGGTAGCACACAAAGTGTTCCTTCGTAAACGGAGTTGCATAATCTAATAGTCATAGGAACATGTATAAGTCATGAAGAAAGCAATAGGAACATACTAAACGATCGTGTGCTAAGCTAACGGAATGGGTCATGTCAATCACATCATTCTCCTAATGATGTGATCTCGTTAATCAAATGACAACCCATGTCAATGGCTAGGAAACATAACCATCTTTGATTAACGAGCTAGTAAAGTAGAGGCATACTAGTGACACTGCTTGTCTATGTATTCACACATGTATCATGTTTCCGTTAATACAATTCTAGCATGAATAATAAACATTTATCATGATATAAGGAAATAAATAATAACTTTATTATTGCCTCTAGGGCACATTTCCTTCACATGAAACAAAGCATGAGCTAAATCATCACGGAAGTCATTCACGATAGAAAGGGAGCCTCGAGCCCCGACGCGCCCAGGAGGAGCTCACATCGCAGCCTAGAGGAAGGCTCTATAGGCCCAAGCCCCGAACCCTCCGACGCCGGGCGCTATGAAGTTGAGGTCAAGACCGCATGGGTAGCGGGCCACTTACTGCTGACTACTTAATCAATATTTGGGCCTCTAGAAATAATGCAAGCCTGAAACTGAAATACCTAGAAAGGTGAATCAATCTTGGGCCTCTAGAAATAATGCAAGCCTGAAATTGAAATACCTAGAAAGGTGAACTGAATCTTTGCGCCTAGAAAGATTTATCACCTCCAAAGCAGCATCAAACAATTCCATGCGTGCACCACAAATTTATACCAAGTTTAACTAGGATCTACTTTTCCAAACCAGAATTAGCGCTAGAGCGGGCAAAGATCAATGATATGGCAGTGAAACAGAGGAGGAACAAACAAACTCACCCCTCTCGCGACCTCCCTGGTAGATGCGCCGCTGCCGCGCACGACAGAGGGAGAAAACGACCGGTGAAGGGGGAGCGGGCGAGCTTCGGAGGCCGGAGGGAGAGGGTGGCCCGAGGAGGACGAGGGCGGCGGAGGAGAGCGTCGGAGGACGGAGGGAGAGGGCAGCCGATGGAGGGAGAGGGTGAGAGGCGGAGCGGCGCTTGGGAGGGTGGCGTGATGGGGAACAGAGAGGAGTCATGCGAGGGGGGTCGGGGGGAGGGATCTGGTGCGGGCAGGGGAGATTTTTTTAGTTATCATTTAGTGGGCCCGAGGAGAACTAACCCAATTAGAACCTATCCACCAGGCTAGTTTTTTAGCTGGGTTAGAGCAAACTAGCTCAAACTAACCCCTCCTATTTGGATACTTTGAGTTTATTCAGCCCAAACTAGCCCAAACTAGATCTAACTCAGGGATCCAAACAAAGAGGAGTAGTACTGTACATGCTACAGACTGGACTGTAGCACGTTGTTTTTTATGGCCATATCACCACATTGTTTTCTACTGTTGGTTCACTGGGCTGCCGAGGTTCGCACTGCTGGTTCACTCAAGGATCCAAACAAAGAGGAGTATGGCCTATCGCCTGCTGGTTCACTGGGCTGTCGTGGTTCGCACTCCTCTGACATGAGTAATAGTACTAGTATATACACTATATATACCGCATGATTCTTTGCTCCTTCTTACGTACTTCACCGACATGTGGGAGAGCCAGCATCTGGGTCGACGTGTCATGCACCAGATTAGAGTGGGGAAAGGAAGGGGGCATCACCCCAGTCGTAGCGCCAGTAATTCATGACTATAGTGAGTAGTCATATCACAAGACCCCGTCTTTCCAGCAGTAACGCACCGTCAAATCGCATAGCCCTACCTTTCCAGAAGTAAGTAAGTTGAATCCGCTACTCCCTCACCATCCTCGCCTCTCGGTCAACCCGCCTACACGAAAACTGCCGCACGTACTGCCCGAGAAAAGCCCCGCCCTCAACTTTTAACTACGCGAAAATAGTTCGAGCTTGTTTGTTCTATATAAATACTAGTATTGTATGTTTATTCACCCATGGGGTTGTTCAATGAACGGAGGTCCGGAGAGCACAAGTGAACAATACTACTACTAGTAAGTAGGAGTCGTACAGTTAGTCACGTTAAATAGAGAGTTTCTTTTCTTTAATGCCATGTACACAAATTGAAACGCTTGTTGTTGAGAGAAAAATATAATCACTCCACTATATATGTAGGCAGTGGCCTGAACGCTTGCTTTACTAGGGTTACTGTCTTCATTCTCTCATCCTCTCCAGATCTAAATAAGACAACGGTAGCGACATTTTCTCACTGCTCACCGCTGGTCACAGATCCATCCGGATCCCTTGGCCAGTGTGTGTAGAGGGCTAGGTGCATCGTTCACGCAGTCATCGTCGGCGAGGGAGGAAACCCACGGCTACCGGCGGGTCCCAATCCTCTGCTCGTGTCGCTCTCTCCGACACAAAGACTGCTAAGGAGGTCCTCCGACCTTCTTCCTCCATATCATATTGTGCGCAGATCCGACCTGCTGCTGTCGACATCCCAATGACCCTCAGGTATAAGTTCTTAGAAAGCGGCCTTGCTCTTCTTCCCCAGCTCCCCATGTGTTTGTATGTGCATATTTTTCTACTTCCATCAGCTCTTCCAAAGCCACCTAAATTTTTAGTATTATTAGAGGTAAAGCTGCTTCATGCAGTCGAGTCTAGGACTTGGTTCAAACAACGAAGAAAGGGGGAAAGTCGTAGCATGAATCTAGGACTTGATTCAAAGAGGAAATAACAGGGGGGAAGTGGTAGAGACCGGATACCCAACTGGTCTCTTGGTTGAAAAGGGAAATAACGGGAAAACGCAGTACAAACTGGATAAGGAACAAATCTACTATTGGTTGAAAAAAGGATAGAAAGTGGCGGCTGGTGGACAAGTCAATAGAGTATGTCCAGGATTAGATTTGCTACCCTCACAGAGTATGAACAAACTCAGCATCACCACTTTATGCCTCCTTGTAGGTATATTGTGCTGATGCGTCCACTATCGCATGTCCTTACACCGACTTTTTGCTCTTGTTAATGTAAGGGTGCATGTAAAATGAAGCGATCACACTGTTACCTTAAGGACATGTCTAACCAGTGTTATTGTTAATCTAATGCCTCTAGTGATATGATGCAATTAAACTGTGTTACAAATGATACTCCTGCTATTTTCCCAAGTATGATAAGTAAGTTGCTTCTTTACGCTGTTGAGTGTCCTGGTCTCCCTAGGTCCCATGCCCTTAAACCAACTCTTTAGCTGCTATTGATTTACTGTATCTGGTAAATAAGCAATGCCACCATTAAAGTAATCCCATATTTGACGAATGTCATTGTTGATCGTAATGCTTCCGGTAACATGAAGCATTGCCGATGTTTTAAAATTTCTACTGTCCTTGCGTGATTGCCATGAACATAACTAAGATGCTTATTTTCATTTCGTGTATGTTTCGTATCTTTTTATTAACCAGCAACTGTTTTCTTTCTATCTTTTTGTTGCAGATAGGGATATCCATTCACCTTGTTGCTATTGTGACCTTTTGGTGAACTACACAAAACACTTTTTTTTGAATGAGTGTCTTGTGTAGTTCCACTAAAATGTCACATGGGCAACATCCCTCAATTTTGGTGGAACTGCACAAAATGGTGGTTGGAGTTTCCAAAATCTCCGTCAAATTCTGCTGGTAATCTCGCGCAACATTTTATTAGCCTTTGCAAGATGAGCCGTCACTGTCACCACAATGGCACTTTATTTTAGTGGAACTGCACAAGAGGATAAGCAAATTATAGTTGCACCTTACATGAGCAGGACAGCCAACCTTAATGTTGCTCAATTTTTGTGCAACTACTAAAGAAGAACCTGCCAGCTCATGAGAGCAAGTACTTCTTGCTAGCTGAATGATGCAATCTTTGCTTCATTTTAGGTGAACTGCAGAAAAAGTCACATGAATTGAATCATCGAGTGGAGCTGCAGTTTGACTTCAACTAGTGCCACTATTATAGTAATCATGCTCTTTATTATCTGTGTTGTGCAAACAAGAATACTCAACTACAGATGTTGTGATGGTCAAGAGCATTTGCCAAGTTTTTGGGTTGTATGACACGGCTAGCCAAGATGGATTTAATCCCGATATTCACTTTATCAAAAGGCTCTAATGGGTTGGTTCTGAATCTTGCAAGTTGGGAATCAATGAGATATGTAGGCATCTTTGTTGTACTTATTATTTGAATCTTATTTGTTAGTTCTGAATCTTCCAAGCTGGGAATCAATGAGATGTGTAGGCATCTTTGTTGTACTTATTATTTGAATCTTATCTGTTGGTTCTGAATCTTGCAAGCTGGGAAACACGGCATGATGATGGAGAGGACAACAACCATAAAAACAGTTCAAACTTGGTAGTATTATCTGTGTGAAAGTGCAACAAATGTGTTGATTGTGTGCATCCTGAGAATAATAATTCTAATTGTTGTGCATGTTGATCCTGTGGCACTGATAGAATGAGCCAATGCATTGCTTGTTTTAAGAATAAATTTCAATTAAAGATAATTAAATTTAAGTAAAGTGACCACTAACACTTGTTATTACAGTACCAATACAGCACTGCCGTGTGAACCGACGCGGTGGTCGGAATAGGTTTTTAATGGAGGCTTGAATGCGCCGAGGGTGCATGTTCTCGCCGGGCAGCGGGCGAGGGAGGGTAGTAATCGCTGTCACCAGACACACTCAGCTTTATTGTTGAATCCAGCCCCAAGAGCGAAGATTTAATTATTGCCGCCTCCTACCCACTCATTCACTTGAAGAGACTCCAATGGTGATCTGAGGGGTGAGCCTGCTGGATATGGACTTCAGCAAGGAGTTCACCTTTGAGTTCACCGTTCAGTCCCATGGCTGCACCAAGTTGAATGTGATGTACACCAACGATCCAGACTCGGTGAAGCTCTGCCTCGCCGAGTTCAAGTAGTACCTGCAGGACGAGAAAGCACAAGGTCACAGGACTAGACCTTGTGCCCATCCATTCGTCTCCTGACAGGGACCAGCGGATCACCATCGCCCTGGTATGCGTGCAGGACGAGGTTCTTGTCTACCACTGTAGTAGGGCCATCAGAGGTTCTGGAGCATTCGCCCGCTTCATCGGCGTCGCCGACTGCACCTTCGCTATGGTGGAGAGAAGGAAGAACGCAACGATTCGGCCATCTGGTGCAACAAGATTGTCGACATCCAGAAGCAATACAAGATCATCGGCAATGGGCAGGAGAAGGACTCCGTGGTTGACCTTGCTGAGACCATCATCGACCGCTAGGCCAACATGAAAGAAGACAACGATACCAAGGACCTCGAACACGGGAGGTACCTCCAATCTAGCCTACATAACCTACGCGTTAAGGACGACACGCATGCTACTACATGTACATGCGGATCTTGGACATGAGGGCGTGGCTGCTTCCCAGAATCGATTTAGTACACGGACAGCCGCAGGCCATGATCAAGCTGTGCAAGAAGGTCTAGATGTTGTACTTTATCCGCTTAAGCACCTTTATCATCCGAGTGTTTCATGCATTA
Source organism: Aegilops longissima (assembly GCA_021605205.1). Lineage (NCBI taxonomy): Eukaryota > Viridiplantae > Streptophyta > Magnoliopsida > Poales > Poaceae > Aegilops > Aegilops longissima. The sequence continues at coordinate 541,663,946 of CM038681.1, read as the reverse complement.
GCTATGTGTCGTAATTCTTTGTTTTGTCCGAAATATTTCTTCTAAGAACCCATTAACTAGTTTGTTTTTTATAGTGGCTATTTGCTTATGTATGTAACTAGTTCACTAGTTGTCGTGCTTTGAATCTCCTTCCTCCCAACATATTCCCCTTCTCAGGTGGACCCAGCAGGTCTCATACACAGACATCTAGGACCAACCATCTATCCATTTGTATTTCTTTACTTTGTTCAATCTTTCATCCTCTTCCTATACAATACCGTATACTGCTGCAAGATGCCTCGGTGACCCATCATAGCCTATGGCGCTGGCTGTGCCATCCTCTACTCCCACACATTGCCTCGACGGCGGCAGCTCCACCGCCCACCTCGCACCGAACAAGTCAACCTCAGACTCCTCCGCCTGCCTTCCCCCGCCTCCGTCTGCTCGGTCCGAGGTCTCGACGCCATCCTCCACCTTGGTGCTCTCATCAAGGGCGCCATTCTGTCATTCCCAACATGGCCAAGAAACAAGAGGAATTGGAAGACGGTTGTTCATCGAGAGGCTGACTGTCCTGGGCCACCAAGTCCATGGCCTAGGTTTTGTTGTTTAACATGGGCAGCCCATGACATGTTTCAACTTTTTTTGGATCCAACAGGTATCAAGCGGCCTCTGGGCCTCCCAGCCTAGCTTGTCTATAACATCAGCAGCCCAAGTTATGTTTGTTTTTTCAAGACGACGCACAGCTCAGTTAACTCCTAGTGATTGCGTACATAAACTTGCAAAGATTTTACTGACCAATGCAGTAATAGATGTGCAATCATGTGTTTATGTTTTTATAACATTTATCCGTCCAGCCCAACATGATATTTTCACCCAGCCCAGCAAGTCCGCAGATTTCAAGAAAATGCAAATGGGCTTTAAATTCTACCATAATATATAAATGGGCTGCATAGATGCTACATCATTGTTTCACCCAACCCATCAAATGGACTAAAAAAACCAAATGGACTGGCTGACATGTGGGCCAGTAGGTCGAAGCCTAAGCACTTTCACAAAAAATAAAAATACAAAGGTCGAAGCCTAAGCAAGGCGTTGGATTTACATCCAACGACCGACATTCTTCTTCAATCTCTCGTTTTCTTCCCCAGCCGCTGCCGGACCACCTGCTCCAACCTCCGACGCCCAAATGACACTATTTTATGCGTGCTCTCGCGTAAACGCTACCTCGCCGACGGCCAAAGCCATCCCTCCACCTCTCGCACTCTCCGTTATTCGGCCGAGTGTAGGCCCACCCTGCACCGACCACTACCAAGTTTTCCACTCCTCTCCGCTCGCGACTCCACTACCGCTGCTTTCCCATCTCCGTGGCATTCCAGTCTGGGCCTCGCTGTCCGCCCACCGCTTCGCGGCAGGGTGTGGTCAACATGGTCAACAAACGGGAGTCATCGGAAGATGACTGTACATGGAGAGGCTGACAGTGGGGACGCACCACACCCATGGACGCATGCATGCAACTGCATCCTTTTTACCCTAAAAATAATGTTTCTCCCCTGACAGCTGGGACCCACCAGCTACATCTTCGCATGCAAGGAAGTGTGTCCTTATTATGGGCAAAAAAATGATTCTTCCCCCTGACAGCTGGGACCCACCCGGTTAAATCATACGTAGCATTGACTGTGTACATACCGGTCGATCGGTCTGTCTGCCACGATGAACCGTGGTCGAGTAAGGAGCGGTAGCAGTTCAGGCAAACCAGTCAAAACCGTACACGCACGTAGCCGATGCCAAAACATATACATCACGCACGTATATACGAAGCGGGTCTCAAACACGCATTTCATGCATACGCATATCCGTGGCTCATGTACATGGAGAGGGCAGCGAAGAGCAGCGATGGCATCCTGTTCATCGGAAGCCAACCGGCTGGCTCAGAACAGAGAAACTGAGTCGTGTTCATGGGGAGGCAACAGAAAGCGTTGTGTTCATCGGTAGGCCATGGAATGTGTCATGTTCATCAGGAGCCAACCGGCTTGGACAAAACAGTCGAAACGAGGTTTGGCGTACCGCAGAACGGAGGAAACTGTCTTGTGTTGGAGCACCTACAGCCGAAACGGGGTCCTGTTGATTGGGAGGGGTCTGGCATACCGCAAAACGGAGGAAACGGACTTGTGTTGGAGTGCCTACGGTCGAAACGGGTCATGTTCATCAAGAGGGGTGTGGAGTACCACAAAACAGGACTCCACGGGCTACTGTTCATCCACCGTCGACTTCCTCCATCCTCCACCTGCCATCGCTCACCCACCGTCGACTTCCTCCATCCCCCACTAGCTACTGTTCATCCATAGGGTCCTGTTCATCCATCCCTCCATGGGGTCCTGTGTTGGGGAACATAGTAATTTCAAAAAAATTCCTACGCACACACAGGATCATGATGATGCATAGGAACGAGAGGGGAGAGTGTGTCCATGTACCCTCGTAGACCAAAAGCGGAAGTGTTAGCACAACGCGGTTGATGTAGTTGTACGTCTTCACGATTCGACCGATCCGAAAATCGAACGACGGCACCTTCGAAGTTCAGCACACGCTCAGCTCGATGACGCCCCTCGAACTCCGATCCACCGAGCTTTGAGGGAGAGTTCCACAAGACGACGGGCGCAGGACGGTGATGATAATGCTATCGACGCAGGGCTTCGCCTAAGCACCGCTACGATATTATCGAGGTGGAATATGGTGGAGGGGGCACTGCACACGACTAAGAGATCAAGAGATCAATTGTTGTGTCTAGAGGTGCCCCCCTGCCCCTGTATATAAAGGACCATGGGGAGGGGCGGCCGCCAGAGGAGGGCACGCCAGGGAGGAGTCCTACTCCCATCGGGAGTAGGACTCCCTCTTTTCCTAGTTGGAGTAGGAGGAGAGGAAGGAGAGAGAGGGAAAGGAAAGGGGGCGCCGCCTCCTTGTCCACCCGGACTGGGGGAAGGCGGCCAGCCCTAGCCGCCCCTCCTCTTCTCCACTAAGGCCCATCTTGGCCCATTAAACTCCCCGGGGTTCCGTAACCCCCTGCTACTCCAGATGTGTCCGATGAATAACCGCCTCGCATCAAACAAGATCCAGATATAATGTTCATGCTCAATGTTGGCACCAAATAACAATTATTCAGGTCTAAAACTAATCCTCAAGGTAGATGTCGAGGTAGCGTACGACGGCGATCACATCGACTTTGGAACTATTTCCCACGCCAAGATCGCCACCTCGCCCTAGCCGCCTTTTGCTTAATCCAGAGTCCCTGCTTCGAGTTGCAAATATTAGCAATGTAACCAAGATCAAATACCTGTGTGCTATCATGTAGCTCTAGTAAGGTACACATCAATAACATGTATATCACATATACCTTTTGTTCACCTTGCCATCCTTCTTATCTACCAAATACTTGGGGCAGTTCCGCTCAAAGGTCTAGTCTGCTTGGCAGAGAAGCACTCAGCCTCGTGCTTAGGTCCAGACTTGGGTTTCTTCTCTTGAGCAAGAACTTGTTTGCTGCTCTTCTTGAAGTTCCCTCTTCTTTCCTTTTCCTTTTTCTTGAAACCGGTGGTCTTGTTGACCATCAACACTTGATGCTCCTTTTTGATTTCTACCTCCGCAGCCTTTAGTATCATGGAAGAGCTCGGAATTGTCTTATCCATCCCTTGCCTATTATAGTTCATCGCCAAGCTCTTGTAGATTGGTGGCGTGATTGAATAATCTGTCAATTACACTATCATCTTGAAGATTAACATCCATTGAATCAAGTGATTATTATACCCACATTTTGAGTATATGTTCATCGACATAACTATTCTCCTCCATCTTGCAAATGTAGAACTTATTGGAGACTTCATATCTCTCAATCCGCATTTGCTTGAAATATTAACTTCAACTCCGGAACATCTCATATGCTCCATGAAGTTCAAAACGCCGTTGAAGTCCCGGTTCTAAGCCGTAAAGCATGGCACACCGAACTACCGAGTAGTCATCAACACGCGAACGCCAGCATTCACAATGTCTCGCAGCTATCAAGCAGTGGTACACCTAGCGGTGCTTCCAGACGTAATTCTTCCGCAGCAATGAGGATAATCCTCAAGTTATGGACCCAGTACGTGTAATTGCTACCATCATCTTTCAACTTTGCTTTCACAAGGAATGCATTAAAATTCAACGGAACAACAACATGGGCCATCTATCTACAATCAACATAGACAAGCAAAATACTATCAGGTACTAAGTTCATGATAAATTTAAATTCAGTTAATCATATTACTTAAGAACTCCCACTTAGATAGACATCCCTCTAATCATCTAAGCGATCACGTGATCCAAATCAACTAAACCATGTCCGATCATCACGCGAGATGGAGTAGTTTTCAATGGTGAACATCACTATGTTGATCATATCTACTATATGATTCACACTCGACCTTTCGGTTTCAGTGTTCCGAGGCCATATCGGCATATGCTAGGCTCGTCAAGTTTAACCTGAGTATTCTGCGTGTGCAAAACTGGCTTGCACCCATTGTAGATGGACGTAGAGCTTATCACACCCGATCAACACGTGGTGTCTCGCACGCATTTAACTTTGGCAATGGTGCATACCTGGGGAACACTTTTATCTTGAAATTTAGTGAGAGATCATCTTATAATGCTACCGCCAATCAAAGCAAAATTAGATGCATAAAGGATAAACATCACATGCAATCAATATAAGTGATATGATATGGACATCATCATCTTGTGCTTGTGATTCCATCTCCAAGCAACCGCCATGATCAACATCGCCACCGCGCCGACACCTTGATCTCCATCAGAGCATCGCTGTCGCCTCGCCAACTATTGCTTCTACGACTATCGCTACCGCTTAGTGATAAAGTAAAGCATTACAGGCAATTGCATTGCATACAATAAAGCGACAACCATATGGTTTCTGCCAGCTTGTCGATAACTCGTTACAAAACACGCATCATCTCATACAATAAAATATAGCATCATGCCTTGACCATATCACATCACGACATGCCCCGCAAAAACAAGTTAGACGCCCTCTACTTTGTTGTTGCAAGTTTTACGTGGCTGCTATGGGCTGTGCAAGAACCGTTTTACCTACACATCAAAATCACAACGATAGTTCGCCAAGTTAGTGATGTTTTAACCTTCTCAAGGATCGGGCGAATACACTGGTTCAACTAAAGTTGAAGAAACCGACACCCGCCAGCCAATTGTGTGCAAAGCACGCCGGTAGACTCAGCCTCGCCAGAAGCTGCACGCAGTAATGTAGGTCTGGGCCGCTTCATCCAACAATACCGCCAACCAAAGTATGACATGTCGGGTAAGCAAGATGACTTGTATCGCCCACAACTCACTTGTGTTCTACTCGCATAAACATCTATGCATAAACCCTGCTCGGACGCCAATGTTGGGGAACGAGTATTTAAAAAATTCCACGCACACACAGATCATGGTGATGCATAGCAATGAGAGGGGAGAGTGTCCACGCACTGTGAGACCAAAAGCGAAGCGTTAGCACAACGCTGTTGATGTAGTCGACGCTCACGATCCGACCGATCCGAAAACCGAACGACGGCACCTCCGGAAGTTCAGCACACGCTAGCTCGATGACGCCCTTCAACTCGATCCAGCCGAGCTTTGAGGGAGAGTTCCATCAGCACGACGGCGCAGGACGCTGATGATGATGCTACTGATGCAGGCTTCGCCTAAGCACCGCCACGACATTATCAAGGTGGAATATGGTGGAGGGGCACCAGACACGGCTAAGAGATCAAAAGATCAATTGTTGTGTCTAGAGGTGCCCCTGCCTCAGATATAAAGGACCAGGGGAGGGGGGTGGCCGGCCAGAGGAGGGCGCCAGGATGAGTCCTACTCCCACCGAGTAGGACTCCTCTTTCCTAGTTGGAGTAGGAGGAGAGGGAAGGAGAGAGGAAAGGGAAGGGGCGCCTCCTTGTCCAATTCGGACTGGGGGGGAAGGCCAGCCCTAGCCGCCTCCTCATCTCCACTAAGGCCCATCTTGGCCCATTAACTCCCCGGGGTTCCGTAACCCCCTGCACTCCAGATGTGTCCCAAACTCCAAACCATTCCGTGTCCCAACATAGTCGTTCAATATATCGATCTTTATGTCTCGACCATTTCGAGACTCTCGCCATGTCCGTGATCATATCCGGGACTCAACTACCTTCGTACATCAAAACACAAAACTCATAATATCGATCGTCATCTAACTTTATGTGCGGACTCCACGGGTTCGAGAACTATGTAGACATGACCAGACACGCTTCCGATCAATAACCAATAGCGAACCTAGATGCTCATATTGGCTCCTACATATTCTACGAAGATCTTTATCGGTCAAACCGCATAACAATATATGTTGTTCCCTTTGTCGTCGGTATGTTACTTGCCCGAGATTCGATCGCCGTATCTCAATACCTAGTTCAATCTCATTACGCAAGTCTCTTTACTGCTCAGAATACATCATCTCGTGAATTAACTCATTAGTCACAATGTTTGCAAGGCTTATAGTGATGTGCATTACCGAGAGGGCCTAAAGGATGAAGTCATGTACCGGGTAGGGTCATAGACCTGCCCAAAGGTACCTTCCACAAGGACACTCACAAGAGAAGTAGCCTTCCAAATGACTTGGTAGACTCCCACTGACCGATTCAAAGACACTGACTATGAAGACCCACTCGACAACCAAGAGTCCAAGAGCCACTCTGCATCCAAACGGTCTCAGTAGTTAAATAGTCTTTATGACCTTAATGACACTTTTATGTAGGGCGCTACCAAGAACGCCTAGCCTTAACGCATTTTAAACCCTCTCACACGGGCTGGCTGGGGTCCCGCGACTCTATATAAGCCACCCTCCACGTGTAGAAGGGTTCGCACCGTAACACATACGCGAATAATCCAATGATCGCCTGTGGCTCCGAGACGTAGGGCTGTTACTTCCTCCGAGAAGGGCCTCAACTCAGAAATCTCTTGCGATACAACTACTCCATAGCTAGGATCTTGCCCTCCATACCAACCCCCCATTCTACCGCCGACTTAGAACCACGACAGCTTGGCGCCCACCGCAAGGTGTGTTCTAGCTAATTGTTGGAGAAGTTGGGATTCTCTCGATCTCCCAGATCATGGTTTCAGTGGATTTCTGGTCGGCGGCCACGAGATCCATCTTGGTGCACTCACGCTCGTCAGCCGACGACTCCGCTTGGCTTCGTGGAGGCTCCACTCGACGTGGACGCGCCCCCATCCGCAGGCGCACACACTCGCAGCATGTGTCCAAGGGCGCCCTCCTCATGGGCAACCGCCGACCCAAGATGGGTCGGCCTCGCGCCGCCTTCACTCCCGGCCTCCCCCGCGCAAGTGTTCTGGTCGGTCGAGGCTTCAGCTGTGGGTGAGGCATGCGTGGCCCGCCAATCGGCCATCCCCAAGTCGCGCAATCGAGCCCGACGAATCTCTACGGCCTGCTCGAATTGCCGACTGCTCCAGAGAGACCGCGTCCAATGCGATAGCAAGGATCGGGCGGCAGAGGTTCGATGGTCGATGGACCACGCAGTCCCCCGGGATTCACCCGACCAACGAAGGTGGCGGTGGAGGCGATCCGTGCAAGCCCATGAAGAGTACTTGCCCGAGCCCTCACTTCGCTTCCGTAGGGAAGAACTTCATCGCCGGAACATGGATGCACTTCACACTCCTATCGCTGGAGAAACCCCGAGGCTCGCGCTTTGAGGATGCGCGACTTGGCTAACCTGGCTGAGCGCACTCGACCGAGAATCTTCAGCGAGTATCGATTTAGTGACGCGATCGAGGATTCCGTAATCCAATGACGACAGCTCTTTCAACCACCAACCCTGTATATCGAACTCCGATTCAGAATTTAGCAGCCGTCACCAGATAGCGGAATCAATTCATCCTTCCTACCGGAGGCAGGTAGAGGTTTGCAGCAAATCAGGATTTGTCCGGCGGCAGGAGATCAAACTCAGTTGTGTCCTGGGCCATGAACAGAGTTCACATCCGATCCGTCGCTGCTAACTCATTCCAGCCGCTCATAGTCCAAGATCGCCTCGAGGCGTGAGGAACGTAATGGGCGTGACGATCAATACAAGGGTCATGAAAGCAGATGAGCACCGATTCGATCGCAATGATCGACGCCGAGTGCCCACTCCTCCCCAAGGGGTGGATCATACGCCTCGGCAGCAGGATGACAGACGCCAAAACAAAGGCCGACTAAGAGTTCCGGCCGACCCTGTGGAGCCGTGCTTTGATGCGAGATCCATTATCGCTCAAGGTTTGGTCGACAGAACAGAGCTCACCGAGACGGACATGATAGAGATGTTCCTTCCAAGAGCGAGTCCATGTCTCGGGACCGAGTGTTTCAGCAGAGCCATCGTGGCTGCAGTGATTCCCCCAATTTCAGGTTGGCGATCGAGTCAGAAGTTCATCGGAGAATCCAAGCCCGACACCTGGCTTGAAGATTACCGAGTAGCGGTTCAGATCGGCGGTGCAACGATGAGGTAGCCATGAAGCATTTACCTCTTATGTTGGAAGGTTCAGCTGTATGCGGTTGAACTGCTTAGCACCCAAAGAAAGATTTACACTTGGGAAGATCTTGCCCGAGTGTTTGTGGAGGACATTTGAAGGAACTTGCAAACCACCAAATGGGTTTGCAGAGTTGCACCATATGCAAAAGTCGAGTGAAACCTTGAGGGATTATATCCAGAGGTGGATCACTTTGCACCACACAAAGGAGAACGATTCCGATCACCAAGGTGCTGTGCCTTCAAGGAAGGTGTCAAGAACAGAGAATTGAGTTTGAAATTTGGTCAACCGAGATATGACCCCGAGCCGGATGATGGAGATTGCCACCAAATATGCAAATGGTGAAGAAGAGGATCGACTTCGAGTGGTAATATAAATCTGCCGCCAATGAGGCCAAGCGGAGGAAATTCCAATGGAAGGTAAGAGTTAAAGTCGAGCCAAGCGGCTCCTGGAGAGGCCTTGGCAAAGGAACCTAGGAAAGTTCAAGGGGAAACCCAAGGGTCCTTGGAACCCCAAGAAGGTGAAAGACTAGGATGGGAACGATGTGTTGATTTACCATGTCATATTCATACAAAGAAAGATGAAGAGGGTAAACTCATTTACCCAAACATACCACTCGATGTTGTCGGTTTTGATTCAGCAGCCCAAGGGAAACAGCCCAAGGATAAGGATAAGGAGATGCATAAAGTTGAGGATAGAGATGACAAGTGATGGTGGATATCCCCGTGTCAATTCCACTCGATGATTTTTGCCGACGCCGAAAGCAAAAGTCGATTGAAGGTTATCAATCGGAAGTAAACTTGGTTGCTCCGTGACTCCCAATTATCTGAATGGTCCCAAACCGCCATCACATTCGACCACCGATCACCCGACGACATTGCCACCCCGGGAGGCAAGCATTGGTGGTCGCACCCGCTTGTCGGAAGGCACTCGATCGACCAAAGTCCCGATGGATGGTGGTAGTGGTTTGAATATATTATACACGGAGACGCTGAAAGGGATGGGCATTCGATGTCCGCACTCAAGCATCAAGAATATGAGCTTCCACGGAGTCATTCCCGAAAGAAGGCTGAGTCACCGCCAAATTGCTCTTGATGTAGTTTTTGGTGATTCAAAGCATTTCCGAAAGAAAAGTTGACCTTGAGGTCGTGGATTTCCAGAGCGCTTATCACGCTATTCTAGGGAGACCAGCTTATGCTGCTTCATGGCCCGACCATGTTATGTGTATCTTAAATCAAGATGCCTAGTCCCAAGGGCGTGATCACCGCCACGGCAATCGGAAGAAGGCGTAAGAGTGCTTCCGTAAAGGCTCTAAGATCGCCGATGCTCGCTAAAGTGGTAGAGCTACAAGAGTATCGTAAAACTGCAGATCCGAAAGGATTTGTTGCAGCTAAGAAGCCCGCCACGGAGTCAAGATTCCAAATGATCGGCGAGACGTAAACAGGTTCACATTCACCCGATCGATCCCAACGCTGCTCCAACCAACATCTCAACAACACTCGACTCAAAATAGGAAGAAGCGCCATCCAGCCTCCGTGAGAATCGGGACATCTTTGCATGGAAGCTCACGACATGCCGGTGTTCCTGTGGGGCTGGCTGAGCATCGCCATGAGTAGACCCAAAATTCAAACCGTTAAAGAGTATCTTCTGAGGTCCGCCGCCCAAGAGAAAGGCCATTGGCAGGAGGTGGCTCGACTCTTAGCAGCAGAGTTCATCCGAGAGATCTACCACCCGAGTGGCTCGCCAACGCTGTCATGGTCCCCAAGAAGGACAAGTCGCTATGCATGTGCATCGATTTCAAGCATATCAATCGGGCCTGCCCGAAAGATCATTTCCTCTTCCTCGTGATCGACCAAATAGTCGACTCAATCTGGGATGCGAGAGGTTGTCTTTCTTATACGCTTATTCCGGTACCATCAGATCCGCTCAGATGGACCCGGCGAGATTAAAATAGCGCTCATCACTCCGCTCGGGTGCTTCGTTATGTCACCATGCCATTCGGTCTTAAGAATGCCGGAGCCACATTCATGAGGATGATTCGAAGTGTTTGCTCACTCAAATCACCGGAATGTGGAAGCATACATGGATGATATAGTGGTCAAGTCACAAAGGGTTCCACCTGTTGACCGACCTTGCTGAAACATTTGCCAATCTCGTGGAGGTATGATATCGCTTAATCCATCAAAGTGTACATTTGGAGTTCCCGTGGAAAGTTACTCGGTTTTCTCGCTTTCGAGCGAGGAATCGATGCTAACCGAGAAAAGGTTGGCACCATACTCGAATGAAGCGCCTCGCAAGCGGTGCACGGCGTCCGTAAACTTATCGGATGCTTGGCCTCTTTAAGTCGATTCATTTCTCGCCGTGAAAAGGCATTGCCTCTTTACCGATCGATGAAGAAGTCGACAAGTTCGAGTGGACTCTAGAAGTCGATGCAGCGCTCGCAGAGCTCAAAGCTCGCTTCCACCCAGCCGGTGCTTGCCGCTCCAATCAGCAAGGAGCCTTTATCGCTTTACATTGCAGCCATCGGACAAGTCGCCGGTACTGCATTTATGGTCGAGCGGAAGAAGAAGGAAAAGCTTTCAAAGTTCAACGCCCAGTTTATTATCTTTCCAAGCATCAATTCTGCCAAAGCAAAGATATCCTCATTATCGTAAGCTTGTTTATGGGATCTATATGAACACGAAGAAGGTTGCTCATTATTTCTAATCATTCCATTACAGCCGCCGACGCCTTTGTCGGAAATTCTTCATAACAGAGATGCAACTGGTCGAGTGGCAAATGGGCGATTGAACTCCTTCCCATTGATATCAAATTCGAGGCAAAGAAAGCCATCAAGTCCCAAGCAATAGCAGATTTCGCCGAGTGGATGAACAGCAGCTGACCAAGTTCACTCGAACACCGGACTATGTTCTTCGATGGTTCCAAGATGTTGAACGGTTCGTGCAGGAGTTGTATTGGTTTCCGAGGAGATAGGCTCAAGTATGTTCTCCAGATTCACTTTGATTCTTCCAACAACGAAGCGTAATATGAAGCACTCCCGTATGGGTTGCGATGGCCATTTCACTGGCGTCCGTCCGCCTTTATGGTTTATGGCGACTCAGATCTGGTTGTTAATCAAGTGATGAAGGAGTGGATGTCAAGCCCAAAGCTATGACAGGTTATTGCAATGCAAAGGAGAAAGCTGGAGAAGAAGTTCGAGGGGTTAGAGCTCCATCATATACCCCGACCGAAAAATCAAGTCATGGATGATTTGGCGAAGATAGGGTCCAAGAGGGAAGCCATTCCCTGATGTATTTTTAGAACACATTCATGTTCCATCAAGACAGGAGGATCCTTTCACGTAAGAAGCCCCGCAGCAAAAAGTGCCAATGATCCGATCAAGTTGAGGTCCCACCGTGGTCGACCTAATTATGGAAATTGTGGTCATCACTCCCGATCGACAAAGGTCGACATCGATATATCCTTAGGAAAGAGCTCCCAGAGAACGAAGAAGAGGCTCGATGATCGTCTGTCGATCCAAGGCCTTTACAGAATCAAGGGACAATTGTACAGAGAAAGCGCGATCGAGTCGGCCGTAAGTGTATCATGCCGTAAGAAGGTCGATAATTTTGAGGATATCCACTGGGACCTGTGGCTATCATGCGCCCTTCTCGACCATTGTGGCTAAAGCATACCGAAGCGGATTTTATCGGCCAAAGCAAATGAAATGGCAAAAGAAATAGTCGACAAGTGTGAAGTATGTCATTTATTCCAACATGTCGCACAAGCCAGCCTCACTTTGAAGACCATTCCACTGCTTGGCCCTTCGCTGTTTGGGGATTGGACATGATTGGACCGTTGAGGATCGGCGTAAGCGGCTTCACTCATTTGCTAGTAGCAATGACAAGTTCACTAAGTGGATCAAGCCAAGCTCATCAAGAACCTCGATGCATGCAATCGCTATTAGCTTCATCGAGAGTTGATATTCAGATATGGAGTTCCGTGATAGCATCATCATCGATAATGGGTCGAACTTCGATAATGACAAGTTCAAAGCCTTCGCGCCTCAAGGCACGCTGGTCGACTATGCTTCACCGGCTCATCCTCGCCGAATGGACAAGCGTAACGCAAACGGCCTCATTCTCAAAGGGTTGAAACTCGCCGATGCGTGATCTCAAACACGCAGCAGAGCTTGGGCCGATTTAACTTCCATCAGTTCTCTGGGATTGAGGACCACTCCTAATCGGTCGATCGGGAGAACTACATTCTTCCCGGTTTATGGAGTCAAGCGGTTCTCGCCGAAAGTGACCTGCTTCACAATGCGCCGAGTCGAGCTATACTCAAGAGGAAGGAACAAGCCCGACAAGATGTCGCCGAATTCTTAGAAGAGGAAAGAGAGATGGCCTTGATCCGCCGACTATCTATCGCAAGACTTGCGCCGATTCCATGCCGAAATGTGAAGAGTCGAGCCTTCCAAGAGGGAGATTTGGTCCTCCGAGTGGATCAACATAAACCACACAAGCTTGCTCCCACTTGGGAAGGTCCCTTCATCGTCACAAGAGTCCTCAACAATGGAGCATATCATCTCTACAACGTTGATCGCCAGATCGACGAGCCTCGAGCTTGGAACGCGGAGCTGCTCCGCCTTTTACACTTAAAACTCATTCGTTGAGATGTAATAAAAGTACTTTTGTAGTTTGTTTATCTAAGACAAGAATGTTATAATTTTCCCAAAGGATTGATATTGCTTTTTGTTGAATTTCCCAAGGTGGCTTAGCTGCTAATCCGATTCGCCTAAGTTTGTAAAAATCCTTTCCGAAAAGTGCGAGCCGCCTCACCGAGGGCTTAGCTGCGGATCCGTCGCCTAAGTATTCAAAATCCTACCGAGTGGCGAGCCAGCCTCCCACCGGAGGCTTAGCTGCAGTCCAAGTACTCGCCTAAGTATCCAAAATCCTATCGAGTGGCGAGCCAGCCTCCCACCGGAGGCTTAGCTGCAGTCCAAGTACTCGCCTAAGTATCCAAAATCCCACCGAGTGGCGAGCCAGCCTCCCACCTGAGGCTTAGCTGCAGTCCAAGCACTCGCCAAGTATTCAAACCCCGCCGAGTGGTGAGCCAGCCTCCCGCCGGGGCTTATAACAGCCCCAAGATTCGCCGAGCATCCAAAGTAATAGAATCCCACCGAGTGAAGAGCAAACCTCTCACTCAAGGCTTAGCTGCAGCCTGTGGCTCGCCTAAGTAATAGAGAATCCCACCGAGTGGAGAGCAAACCTCCACACTGAGGCTTAGCTGCAGCCCAAAGCTCGCTAAGTAATAGAAATCCCACCGAGTGAAGAGCAAACATCTCACTCGGAGGCTTAGCTGCAGCCTGTGGCTCGCCTAAGTAATAGAAATCCCACCGAGTGGAGAGCAACCTCTCACTGGAGGCTTAGTCAGCCCGCTGCTCGCCTAAGCAATAGAAATCCCACCGAGTGGAGAGCAAACCTCTCACTGGAGGCTTAGCTGCAGTCCAAGGCTCGCCTAAGTAATAGAAATCCCACCGAGTGGAGAGCAAACCTCTCACTGGGGTTAGCTGCAGCCCTGCTCGCTTAAGTAAGGAAAATCCTGCCGAGTAGAGAGCAAACCTCCCACACTGAGGCTTAGCTGCAACCTAGTGTTCGCCTAAGTAATAAAATCCCACCGAGTGGAGAGCAAACCTCCCACTGGGGCTTGGCTGCAGCCCTGTTCGCCTAAGTAATAAAAATCCTATCGAGTGGAGAGCAAACCTCCCACTGGGGCTTAGCTGCAGCCCTGCTCGCCTAAGTAAGGAATTCATCCCAATCCGCAAGGACGATGAGGTGCAGGTCGATCGCTACATCCTCCTTCGGAGCTTCGCCACAAGTACAACGTATGTCCATCCCAACTGCAAGGACGACGAGGTCCGTGTCGATCGCTACCTCCTCCTTCGGAGCTTCGCCACAAGTACAACGCAGTCCATCCTAACCGCAAGGACGACGAGGTGCAGGTCGATCGCTACCTCCTCCTTCGAGCTTCGCCACAAGTACAACGCGGCGGTCCATCCTAATCCGCAAGGACGACGAGGTGCAAGTCGATCGCTACCTCCTCCTTCGAGCTTTGCCACAAGTACAACGTGGTTCATCCCAACCGTAAGGACTATTAAGGTCGCCGCATCAGGTTCCATCTCTACCGCAGGATAGAAGAAGCACAAGTCGATCGGAATTTCAACGAATATCTTCAATGAGGAATAAAGTTCTCTCAAAGGCAAACAAAGCATGTTAAAGGAAAATCAAGTTCGATAAATGTCCCACGGATCCAAAGGTGCTCAGCGCTAAGCCCGTTAAAGTTTATCGGTTACGTAAACCACTCGCATTCCGAGGCAAATTTAAATGGGACTTAGAAGTTTTTACCTCCGACGGAGGACCGGAATGTGCAACAAACTGGTCGAGGTCGAGGTCGATCCCGTCGGGCGATACGGGTAGCAGCAGCGATGAAAGTCTCCATGAAAGATCCAAGTCGCGGCTTCCCGGTATTGGCAACTTTGAGAGACGCCAGCTTGTCCTCTTGCGCTTCTTTGCAAAGTGGACACGAACCGAGATAAAGCAACATCAAGACCACACCGCGCAGACGACTTCTTCCATTCTTGCACTTGACTTGGAATCTCATTCACCGAAGTCATCAAAGATTCAAGATCATTCGAGAGTCTGCTCGCCAAAGAGTCGAGTCGATCCGCCGACATCGCAACTTTCAATGAAAGCAAGATAATCCATTGCGCTTAGCAACACGGACTCCAAATGAGCACATTCATAGCAGCTTCGGCCCTTCACAGAGAGTTGATGGGGTCCAAACTGGTTTCCACTCGGCTGGTTTCTTCTTCAAAGTTTTGTAGAATTCGAAACACAACTCAGATTCAAAATGAAGATCGATGATGAGCCGTGAGAGCAAAACAATTGATAAAAGAGAATTACCTTCAAGCATGAGAAATGTTTCTTGGCGAGCCCTCCAAGATAAATCTCCGTGTCATTTCGCTTACTCCGCCAAATTGACCAACCTTGTCGACAGAATATTCTTGTCGCTCTTCACCGACCGACTTCCTTGTTAGTCACACAAGAGAGGCTTTCAGCTTGGCATTTTCATCTTCAAGTTTGTCGATCGAGGGAAGCTTTCTTCAGCGAGCTTTGTTTTCTCCAAAGCCGCCTTCAGGCCTCTACAAGGTCAAGGTCCTTCTTCTTCAAAGTTTCTTCCAGCTTATCTCAAAGCAACAATGAGAACAGAGTTGAGAATGAGCAGAAAACACAAGGTCACAAAAATTCTCACCAGCCATACCTTTTGCTTCATCATGTGCCTTCTCGAAGTTCTCCCGAGCAAGCTTCAAATCGAGGTTGAGCTGAATCTGCTTTTCTCTAATCTCAGCAGAAGCGAGCCACAAGCTCGCAAGATTTCTACTTAAGAGTCAACCAACAAAAGACATCAAAACAGATCACTTCCGAAAGTGACTAAGGAAAATAGTAGCATTTCTAAGACTACGATCGAATAAAACATTCGACAAGAGTCTCTGGATTACACTCCAGCGGTGCACTCAGCGTCCCCCCACTGGTTTACAAATTTGGTTCGATCAATGACCAAAGGAGGCAAAAAGGCTATGATTCTAAAACATGGCTAGTCGCCGCTGGTCACCGCAGAAAAAAATAGTTCTTAGAATATAGTCAATCGCACGCAATGGACCATAGTCTCGGGATTACACCTGGGTGCACTTAGCGTGCCCCCACCGGTTTTACAGCCCATTCACCTTGGTCCGCCCAAGTCGAGTGAAGAAGATCAAAGATAAAGACTATAGCCGATCGCACGCAATGACCATGGTCTCGGGATTACACCCAAGCAGTGCACTCAGCGTGCCCCCACAAAAGTTCAACGACACACACACCCAAAGGTGTACAGATATGGAAATCTCCAAGAAAGCAGTTTCAGATAGTATATCCTAACAAAGCAAGCGACGATCGACTTACTTGGACATTGCTCGAGAGCTGAATCAAGGCCGAGGTCACCGACTTGCCTCTCGGGCCGCTTTCACCGCTTCCATCATGATCCCGCTCGCCGATGGCCTCCTTGGCAGCACTTACTTGGTCTTCCGGACGTGGTGTGTGGCAAAGAGAGACGGTGGATCAGCAATGACGGTGGGACGGCACTCGCCGCTGGTACAGAAAAGATATGTAAGTCCGAGGGATTGCCTCCTCGAAATCAACGCCTCAGAGTCGCCGAACTTGAGCAGCCTTGCCAAGCAGCACTTTCTTGTTCCTCCTCTTCCTCAATGGCGCTCTCATCATCATCGTGAAGATCAATGACGGAGGCGGAATCGCAAGAGAGGTTGAAGGAAATATGCCCTAGAGGCAATCAATAAAGTTATTATTTATTTCCTTATATCATGATAAATGTTTATTATTCATGCTAGAATTGTATTAACCGAAACATAATACATGTGTGAATACATAGACAAACAGAGTGTCACTAGTATGCCTCTACTTTACTAGCTCGTTAAATCAAAGATGGTTATGTTTCCTAACCATAGACATGAGTTGTCATTTGATTAACGGATCACATCATTAGGAGAATGATGTGATTGACTTGACCCATTCCGTTAGCTTAGCACTTGATCGCTTAGTATGTTGCTTATGCTTTCTTCATGACTTATACAAAGTTCCTGAAACTATGAGATTATGCAACTCCTGCTTATCGGAGGAACACTTTGTGTGCTACCAAACGCCACAACGTAATCGGGTGATTATAAAGGTACTCTACAGTGTGTCTCCAAAAGTATATGTTGAGTTGGCATGAATCGAGATTAGGTTTTGTCACTCCGATTGTCGGAGAGGTATCTTCGGCCTTCTCGTAATACACATCACATAAGCCTTGTAAGCATTGCAACTAATGAGTTAGTTGTGAGATGATGTATTACGGAACGAGTAAAGAGACTTACCGTAACGAGATTGAACTAGGTATTGATACCGACGATCGAATCTCGTAAGTAACATACCGATGACAAAGGAACAACGATGTCGTTATGCGGTTTGACCGATAAAGATCTTCAGAGAATATGTAGGAACCAATATGGGCATCCAGGTTCCGCTATTGGTTATTGACCGAGAATGGTTCTAGGTCATGTCTACATAGTTCTCGAACCCGTAGGGTCCGCACGCTTAACGCTTCGATGACAGCTCATTATGAGTTTATAAGTATTGATGTACCAAGGTTGTTCGAGTCCCGGATGTGATCACGACATGACGAGGAGTCTCAAATGGTCGAGACATAAAGATTGATATATTGAAGCCTATGTTTGACTTCGAAAGGTTCCGGATGAAAACAGAAGTTATCGAACACCGGGGTTACTGAACTTCTCGGGGTCTATGGGCCTTGATGGGCCATAGGAGAAGAGGAAAGGGCCGCCAGGCAGGCCGCGCCCCCTCCCTCTAGTCCGAATAGGACAAGGAGAGGGGCGCGCCTTCCCTCTTCCCTCCCCAATCCTATTCCAACTAGGAAGGGGGAGTCCTACTCCCTGGGAGTAGGACTCTCCAGCGCGCCCCTTGGGCTGGCCGCACCCCTTGCTCCTTTATATACGGGGCAGGGGGCACCCCATGACACACAAGTTGATCTACGGATCGCTCTTAGCCGCAGCGGTGCCCCTCCACCATATTCCACTTCGTCATATCGTCATGAGCTTAGCGAAGCCCGCGCCGGTGAAGTCATATCGTCGCGAGCTTAGGCGGCCCGCGCCGGTGGAGCATCATCATCGCCACCACGCCGTCAGGTCGACGGAACTCATCCCCGACGCTTTGCTGGATCGGAGCCCGGGATCGCCATCGAGCTGAACGTGCTGAACACGGAGGTGCCGACGCTCGTACTTGGATCGGTCGGATCGTGAAGACGCACGACTACATCAACCGCGTTGTTATAACGCCCGCCACGGTTCACGAGGGTACGGACGACATTCTCCCTCTCGCTATGCCATCACCATGGTCTTGCGTGTGCGAGGAAATTTTTGAAATTACTACGCTCCCCAACAAAGGGCATCCGAGCCTGGTTTTATGCGCTGATGTCATATGCACGAGTAGAACACAAGTGAGTTGTGGGCGATATAAGTCATACCGCTTACCAGATGTCATACTTTGGTTCAGCGGTATTGTGAGATGAAGCGCCCGACCGACATTACGCCAGACGCTTACGCGAGACTGGTTTCACCGCTCGAGCACTAGTTGCTTAAAGGTGACCGCGGTGTCTGCTCTCTCACTTTAGTTGAACTGAAAGTGGCTACGCCCGTCCTTATGAAGGTTAAAACAGCACCAACTTGACAAACTATCGCTGTGGTTTTGATGCGAGGTAAGAACGGTTCTTGCTCAGCCCGTAGCAGCCACGTAAAACTTGCAACAACAAAGTAGAGGACGCCTAACTTGTTTTTGCAGGCATGTTGTGATGTGATGTGGTCAAGACGTGATGCTATATTTTATTGTATGAGATGATCATGTTTTGTAACCGAAGTTATCGGCAATCGGCAGGAGCCATATGGTTGTCGCTTATTGTATGAAATGCAACGCCATGTAATTGCTTTACTTTATCACTAAGCAGAGCGATAGTCGAGAAGCAATAGTTGGCTAGACGACAACGATGCTACGATGGAGATCAAGGTGTCGCTACCGGTGACGATGGTGATCATGACGGTAAGCTTCGAGATGGAGATCACAAGCACAAGATGATGATGACCATATCATATCACTTATATTGATTGCATGTGATGTTTATCCTTTATGCATCTTATCTTGCTTTGATTGACGGTAGCATTATAAGATGATCTCTCACTAAAATTATCAAGAAGTGTTCTCCCGAGTATGCACCGCTGCTAAAAGTTCAGAGTACCCGCACACCACGTGATGATCGGTGTGATAAGTTCTACGTCCATCTACAACGGTGCAAGCCAGTTTTGCACACGCAGAATACTCAAAGTTAAACTTGACGAGCCTAGCATATGCAGATATGGCCTCGAACACGGAGACCGAAAGGTCGAGCGTGAATCATATAGTAGATATGATCAACATAGTGATGTTCACCATTGAAAACTACTCCATCTCACGTGATGATCGGTTATGGTTTAGTTGATTTGGATCACGAATCACTTAGATGACTAGAGAGATATCTGTCTAAGTGGGAGTTTTTAATATGATTAATTGAACTTAAATTTATCATGAACTTAGTACCGATAGTATTTTGCTTGTCTATGTTTATCGTAGATAGATGGCTCGTGCTGTTGTTCCGTTGAATTTTAATGCCTTGAGAAAGCAAAGTTGAAAGATGATGGTAGCAATTACACGGACTGGGTCCGAATTTGAGGATTATCCTCATTGCTGCATGTAAGAATTACGCCCCGAAGCACCGCTGGGTGCCGTGCCTCGTCAGGAGCAACGCCGAAGTTGTGAACGTCCGCGAGCAAAGCTGATGACTACTCTATAGTTCAAGGTGCCATGCTTTACGGCTTAGAACCGGTCTTCAACGACGTTTTGAACGCCATGGAGCATATGAGATGTTCCAGAGTTGAAGTTAATATTTCAAGCAAATGCCCGGATTGAGAGATATGAAGTCTCCAATAAGTTCTATAGCTGCAAGATGGAGGAGAATAGTTCACAAGGAGCACATACTCAAAATGTCCGGGTATAATAATCACTTAATTCAGCTGGGAGTTAATCTTCCGGATGATAGTGTCATTGATGAATTCTCCAATCATCGCCACCAAGCTACAAGAGCTTCGTGATGAACTATAATATGCAAGGGATGACTAAGACAATTCCTCGAGCTCTTCGCAATGCTAAAAGCCGGAGGTAGAAATCAAGAAAGAGCATCAAGTGTTGATGGTCAACAAGACCACTAGTTTCAAGAAAAGGGCAAAGGGAAGAAGAAGGAAACTTCAAAAGAACAGCAAGAAAGTTGCTGCTCAAGAGAAGAAACCCAAGTCTGGACCTAAGCCTGAAATCGAGTGTTTTACCGCAAGCGATCGACACATCGAAGCGGAACTGCCCCAAGTATTTGGCGGATAAGAAGGATGGCAAGGTGAACAAAGGTATATGTGATATACATGTTATTGATGTGTACCTTACTAGAGCTCGAGTAGCACTGGTATTTGATATCGGTTCTGCTAATATTTGCAACTCAAACAGGACTACGGAATAGACGAGCACCGCAAAGGACGAGGTGACGGCGCGCTGGGAAACGGTTCCAAAGTCAATGTGATCGCGGTCGGCACGCTACCTCTACATCTACCTTCGGATTAGTTTTAGACCTAAATAATTGTTATTTGGTGCCGCCGCTGAGCATGAACATTATATCTGGATCTTGTTTGATGCGAGACGGTTATTCATTTAAATCAGAGAATAATGGTTGTTCTATTTATATGAGTAATATCTTTATGGTCATGCACCCTTGAAGAATGGTCTATTCTTGTTGAATCTCGACAAAGAGTGATACACATATTCATAATGTCGAAGCCAAAAGATGCAGAGTTGATAATGATAGTGCAACTTATTTGTGGCACCGCCGCTTAGGTCATATCGGTGTAAACGATGAAGAAACTCCATACGATGGACTTTTGAATCACTTGATTATGAATCACTTGGTACTTATGTAACCGTGCCTCATGGGCAAGATGACTAAAACACCGCTTCTCCGTTGTATGGAGAGAGCAACAGATTTATTGGAAATCATACATACAGATGTATGTGGTCCGATGAATGTTGAAGCTCGTGGCGGATATCGTTATTTTCTCACCTTCACAGATGATTTAAGCAGATACGGTATATCTACTTGATGAAGCATAAATCTGAAACATTTGAAAAGTTCAAAGAATTTCAGAGTGAAGTTGAAAATCATCGTAATAAGAAAATAAAGTTTCTACGATCTGATCGTGGAGGAGAATATTTGAGTTACGAGTTTGGTCTACATTTAAAGCAATGCGAATAGTTTCGCAACTCACGCCACCGGAACACCACAACAGAATGGTGTGTCCGAACGTCAGAATCGTATTTTACTAGATATGGTGCGATCTATGATGTCTATTTCCGATTTACCGCTATCGCTTTGGGGTTATGCTTTAGAGACGGCCGATTCACGCTAAATAGGACACCATCAAAACTGCTGAGACGACACCTTATGAACTATGGTTTAGCAAGAAACCAAAGTTGTCGCTTCGAAAGTTTGGGGTTGCGATGCTTATGTGAAAAACTTCAACCCGATAAGCTTGAACCCAAATCGAAAAATGTGTCTTCATAGGATACCCAAAGGAGACAATTGGGTATACCTTCTATCACAGATCCAAGGCAAGACATTCGCTGTTAAGAATGGATCCTTTCTAGAGAAGGAGTTTCTCTCAAAGAAGTGAGTGGGAGGAAAGTGGAACTTGATGAGGTAATAGTACCAGCTCCCTTATTGGAAAGTAGTTCATCACGTAAATCAGTTTCGTGACACCTACACCAATTAGCGAGGAAGATAATGATAATGATCATGAAACTTCAGATCAAGTTGTCACCGAACTCAGAGATCAACCAGAATAAAATCCGCACTGAGTGGTACGGTAATCCTATTCGAAGTCATGCTACTAGATCATGGTGAACCCACGAACTATGAAGAAGCGATGGTGAGCCCAGATTCCGCAAAATGGCTTGAAGCCATGAAATCTGAGATGGGATCCATGTATGAGAACAAAGTATGGATTTTGGTTGACTTGTTCGATGATCGGCAAGCCATTGAGAATAAATGGATCTTTAAGAAGAAGACCGACGCGATGGTAATATAACTGTTTATAAAGCTCGACTTGTTGCAAAAGGTTTTCGACAAGTTCAAGGGGTTGACTACGATGAGACTTTTCACCAGAAGCGATGCTTAAGTCTGTCCGAATCATGTTAGCAATTGCTGCATTTTATGATTATGAAATTTGGCAAATGGATGTAAAACTGCATTCTTGAATGGATTTCTAGAAGAAGAGTTGTATATGATGCAACCAGAAGGTTTTGTTGATCCAAAAGGTGCTAACAAAGTGTGCAAGCTCCAACGATCAATTTATGGTCCGTGCAAGCCTCTCGAGTTGAATAAACGCTTGATAGTGTGATCAAAGATATGGTTTTATATGCACTTTTGGAGAAGCCTCGATTTACAAGAAAGTGAGTGGGAGCTCAGAGCATTTCTGATATTATATGTGGACGATATATTGTTAATTGGAAATGATATAGAATTTCTGGATAGCATAAAAGGATACTTGAATAAAAGTTTTCAATGAAAGACCTCGTGAAGCTGCTTATATATTGGGCATCAAGATCTATAGAGATAGATCAAGACGCTTAATTGACTTTCACAAAGCACATACCTTGATAAAGTTTTGAAAAGTTCAAAATGGATCAGCAAAGAAAGGTTTTTACCTGTGTTACAAGGTGTGAAATTGAGTCGACTCAATGCCCCACCACAGCAGAAGATAGAGAGAAAATGAAAATGTTCCTATGCTTCAGCCATAGGCTCTATCATGTATGCAATGCTGTGTACCAGACCCGACGATGCTTAGCAATAAGCTTGGCAGGAAGGTACCAAAGTAATCCAGAGTGGATCATCGACAGCGGTCAAGAACATCCTGAAATACCGAAAAGGACTAAGGATATGTTTCTCGATATGGAGGTGACAAAGAGCTAATCGTAAATGGTTACGCCGATGCAAGTTTTGACACCGATCCGGACGATTCTAAATCGCAAACCGGATATGATTTTTATTAAACGGTGGAGCTGTCATTGGTGCAGTTCTAAACAAAGCGCCGTATGGATCTACATGTGAAGCGGAGTACATAGCTGCTTCGAAGCAGCAAATGAAGGAGTCTCGATGAAAGAGTTCATTTCGATCTAGGTGTCATACCTAGTGCATCGACCAATGAAGATCTTCCGTGACAATATCGTGCAATTGCCTTGGCAAAGGAATCCAGATTTCACAAGAGGACCAAGCATATCAAGAGACGCCTAATTCCATTCGGGACCAAGTCCAAGTGGGAGACATAGAGATTTGCAAGATACATACGGATCTGAATGTTGCGCACTGCTGACTAAGCCTCTTCCACGAGCAAAACATGATCAGCACCAAGACTCCATGGGTGTTAGAATCATTATCGTAATCTAGATTATTGACTCTAGTGCAAGTGGGAGATCAAGGAAATATGCCCTAGAGGCAATAATAAAGTTATTATTTATTTCTTATATCATGATAAATGTTTATTATTCATGCTAGAATTGTATTAACCGGAAACATAATACATGTGTGAATACATAGACAAACAGAGTGTCACTAGTATGCCTCTACTTTACTAGCTCGTTAAATCAAAGATGGTTATGTTTCCTAACCATAGACATGAGTTGTCATTTGATTAACGGGATCACATCATTAGGAGAATGATGTGATTGACTTGACCCATTCCGTTAGCTTAGCACTTGATCGCTTAGTATGTTGCTTATGCTTTCTTCATGACTTATACAAAGTTCCTGCAACTATGAGATTATGCAACTCCTGCTTACGGAGGAACACTTTGTGTGCTACCAAACGTCACAACGAATCGGGTGATTATAAAGGTACTCTACAGGTGTCTCCAAAAGTATATGTTGAGTTGGCATGAATCGAGATTAGGTTTTGTCACTCCGATTGTCGGAGAGGTATCTCTGGCCTTCTCGGTAATACACATCACATAAGCCTTGCAAGCATTGCAACTAATGAGTTAGTTGTGAGATGATGTATTACGGAACGAGTAAAGAGACTTACCGTAACGAGATTGAACTAGGTATTGATACCGACGATCGAATCTCGTAAGTAACATACCGATGACAAAGGGAACAACGATGTCGTTATGCGGTTTGACCGATAAAGATCTTCAGAGAATATGTAGGAACCAATATGGGCATCCAGGTTCCGCTATTGGTTATTGACCGAGAATGGTTCTAGGTCATGTCTACATAGTTCTCGAACCCGTAGGGTCCGCACGCTTAACGCTTCGATGACAGCTCATTATGAGTTTATAAGTATTGATGTACCAAGGTTGTTCGAGTCCCGGATGTGATCACGGACATGACGAGGAGTCTCAAATGGTCGAGACATAAAGATTGATATATTGGAAGCCTATGTTTGACTTCGAAAGGTTCCGATGAAAACAGAAGTTATCGAACACCGGGGTTACTGAACCCCGGGGTCTATGGGCCTTGATGGGCCATAGGGAGAAGAGGAAAGGGCCGCCAGCAGGCAGGCCGCGCCTCCCCTCTAGTCCGAATAGGACAGGAGAGGGGGGCGCCTCTTCCCTCTTCCCTCCCCAATCCTATTCCAACTAGGAAGGGGGGAGTCCTACTCCCTGGGAGTAGGACTCTCCAGCGCCGCCCTTGGGCTGGCCGCACCCCTTGCTCCTTTATATACGGGGCAGGGGGCACCCCATGACACACAAGTTGATCTACGGATCGCTCTTAGCTGCAGCGGTGCCCCTCCACCATATTCCACTTCGTCATATCGTCATGAGCTTAGGCGAAGCCCCGCGCCGGTGAAGTCATATCGTCATGAGCTTAGGCGAAGCCCCGCGCCGGTGGAGCATCATCATCGCCACCACGCCGTCAGGTCGACGGAACTCATCCCCGACGCTTTGCTGGATCGGAGCCCGGGATCGCCATCGAGCTGAACGTGCTGAACACGGAGGTGCCGTGACGCTCGGTACTTGGATCGGTCGGATCGTGAAGACGCACGACTACATCAACCGCGTTGTTATAACGCTCGCCACGGTTCACGAGGGTACGGGACGACACTCTCCCTCTCGCTGCTATGCCATCACCATGGTCTTATGGTGCGCGAGGAAATTTTTTGAAATTACTACGCTCCCCAACACATCGTAAGCTTCACTTGGCCTTTTTCTCCGCAACACCTTCGTGGAAGACGGCTTGTTCACTCGACCATGGAGAAAGGAGGAGCCCAATGACCGCCTTGCCGCCGGGCTGGTCTTGGCAGAAACCAAGTCGATCGCCACCTCTAACCGAAGTCTGGGAGAGTCATAGCTGGAAAAGCACTCTTCCCCTCATCCGACTCCGAGTCCTCCACACATTTGGATTACTTGGTCTTCTTCGCTATTGGGCTCGCTTTTTCACCGCCTCGAGAGCGGCAGGTGAATATATGCTTGAAAAGACCCCAATGCGGTCGACAACCCAGAAATTTCACAGAGTTAAACGAAAGCAGCCAGATACACAATGGAGTTCGGGTGAAATGGTGGAGTTGCGCCCAAAAAGTTCAAACCCCGGAAAAAAGGATTTGGCGGCAGAAAACCCCTATCTATGTGGGTGGCCAAGAGGACGACTCACCCTCTTCGGCTCAAGGTTGCCACTCCGCGGCCCTAAGCCTCGCCGACCTGCGGGGGATCAGTCCTTCATTGGCCGATCGGTGAGGTCTTTTTTCGGTGATGGTCGATCGGATCTGGGCCTCCTTGGACCCAGCCCCGTGGCAGCTTGGACCGCAAAGAAGAGCCGCCGACCGGGCGCCTCCCTTGGCTCGC